>CM031240.1:798540520-799065520 GCA_018340775.1 Taxus wallichiana var. yunnanensis | reverse complement strand
CAAGAAATTCAAAATGTCATCATAATTTCAAGTCATTGCTATAAAGAAAATATATTCTGCAAGTGTTAATAAGAGAAGTATTACTGCTATAAGGTAATCTATGTTGATATTATTTTCATAATAATTAAAAGGTGGGTGAGTAGAGTTGGATATAGTCTCCTCCTCTATGGCGAGTTGGTGATGTCGATTCAATACATCTTTGAATTGCTTTTATGACTCTAAAAATACACATTCAATCAAACATCAATTTCACCTTAGATAGTCGGTTTGGTTCGCGATAATAAATTATAATCCTTATGTTAATAAGGCAAAGTCACACTAGAGGTGACCCTCTCACTATCATAATGGCTGATTGGGTGTAGTATACCTATGTTTGTTTCTTGCTACTCAAGTCAATTATACCTCTTCATACATCTTGGAATTGTTTCAAAAATGCTCAAAATCTCTCCATATTTTGCCATCAACATAACCATTACATCTCTTTTTAGTGTAAATGCTAATAAATATAATGGGATACTTTGAGCTTCTCACTTTCTAACTACTTTTCTCAATTACTCAAAACTACATATATATTTTAACTTTAGTAATCCTATATAAAATTAACAATTTTCTAAATATTCTTACTATATCATCATTATAGAACAATTATTATTAATTAAAAAATTATTTATTTATATATTTTAGAGATTTTCCAAGTTTAAACTTTCTATTTAATAAAATTATTGCATTCCATTTTTCCTTTAATAGAATAATTGGCCTATAGGCCTTTCTAAACTCAATTTTCTTAATAACTATTGTTTGAATTGTTATAGTTGTTTCCTCACATTTTAAATTATTTTCATTTAACTGGATCAATTTTCTTGATAACTATTGTTTGAATTGTCATAGTCGATGCTTCTCTTAGGTTTTGAGGTTACGCATGCTATTTCCGACCTATGTGGTTCTTAGTAGAATGTATTTGGGATGTTTTTATGATGTTTTGATGTAATTTTCCTTATAAAGGCTGACCTAGTTGCATTATGATCATAAGTCATGTATAAAAGTAAGTAAAGTAGGGTTATTCGGGTTGCATGGTGTGTGTATTAAAAGTGCTTGCTAAATTGTAGATTTTGGAGCTATAAGAGGTCTCTGTAACCATCAAGAGAGGGAAAAGAGTGTGCGGTGTAAAGACCGTGAGAATATATTGAAAATATATTTCATTAGGCCTAATCATCTTGGTGAAGAAGTCCATGAGCGAGTTAGCCTAGAGAGTAGATTTGAAGAAGGAAGAAGGAAAGAGAGCTTCATAGTTTCATCATCATTTTTGGTGCAAAATTTCAAAGGCAATAAACACATTGGGTGGCTTTAGATAGTGTTGAGTCATCTAGGGTTAGTTCCTCCTTATAGGGTTGGTGCTCTACTAAATCTAGGGGTTGGTGCTCCTTGTGGGGTTGGTGCCTCACTAAACTTAGGGGTTGGTGCTCCTTATTAGGTTGGTGCTCAACTAAATTTGAATCATTTCTCTAATAAAGTTTTTTTCATTGGGTTTTATTCCCCTTGAGGGTTTCCCACTTGTATTTGGTGTTTTTGTGTACTTGTGTTCTCATTTTCTCTTTTATGGTTATGGTTCTTAATTCATGCATGTTTAATGGTTAAGTTGAATTGAATAATTGATGGATGTAAAAGTCTAAAGTTTTTGAAATTTTTTTGCTAACTGATTCACCCCCCTTTTTAGTGTTTGTGCTTCCAACAATTGGTATCATACCATGTGCTCTAAGACCAGCTTAACAAGTTTGAGGAGATCCTTTGAAACATATAACTGGTGAGTTAGCATAGTGGTTCCTCTACTAGAAAATCTCCTATGCTTGATGTGACAAATTATGCCTTTTGGAGTATCAGGATGAGAACTCATATTATTTCTTTGGAATGTGATATATTACGAATGAGTTGTAGATCACTTCGCCATTCCTCAAAATCTCCCAACTAATGTAAAAGAGGTAAGAATGCTAGTAATGATAATTCTAAATCTATGAATGTTATTTTGTGTGGATTGGCAAAGTCATAGTTTGTCAAGATGATGCAATGTGATACTACTAAGGCTATGTGGGATAAGCTACGATTATTTATAAAGGTGACTCCAAGGTGAAATTTGCAACACTCCAAACCCATAGAAATCAATTTTAAAGTTTAAATATGAAAGAATAAGAACCCATGGTTGCATATCTTATCAGAGTAGATCAAGTTGTTAATGCCATTAGAGGATTAGGAGAGAAGAAGTGAAAGAATATTTGGTGGTGCAGAAGGTGTTGAGATCTCTCACTCCTAAATTTGATCCTAGATTATCAGCTTTATAGAAAAGCCAATGATCTCGAGTACTTTGTTGACGGATGAACTCCTTGGTATCTTGACTTGTTATGAGATGAGGACAACTGTGGATAAACCTCCCAAAAAGGAAGCAACCTTCAAAGTTGAAAGGTATTCAAAAGGTAAGAAGATCTTAGATGATGATGTTTCTGATATTGATGATGATGAATTGATTGCTAAGTTTTCTATAAATTTGAAGACACGTTCAAGAAATCATAAGGAAAGTTTCCCTTCAAGTGTTTCAATTGTGGTGAGTTTGGACATTTTGAAAAAAAAAGTCTTCACAAACATAAGGGAAAAGAGCATGATGATGATAAGAAGTTCCACAGGTATGATAAGAGTAAGAAAAAGCTCAAAACTTTTGAGGAAAAGAATTCCAAGAGAATATTTTACTCCAATGAGGATTGTAGCTCATCAGAGGTAAGTAGTGAAGATTTTGATTTTGATTTTGATTTTGATCATGACGATGCTGGAAATGAAGTCATATTCATAGCCAAAGGAGATGAGAGTTCTAAAATTAAGGTTCCATATATGGAGGCTCATGTATGGATTAATATGAAGAAGAGGTTGATATTAAACCGAGTTGATGTGTATCCAAGAAGAGTTGAAGTGTGGAGAGAAGAAGAACAAGAAACTAAAGGAAAAAGTAAAGGATTATGAAGAAAAGAATCATGTTCTTGAAGAAATACATTGGACTAACAGTAACAAGTATGATGATATTTTCAAACATTTAGAAACTCAAATGGAGACTATAACAACAAGCCTAAATTCTAAAGATGAAGAGTGGATCGGGAATGAGAGGGAGATTGAAACTGAGTTGATGTGTATCTAAGAAGAGTTAAAGTGTGGAGAGAAGAAGAACAAGAAACTAAAGGCAAAAGTCAAGGATTATGAAGAAAAGAATCATGTTCTTGAAGAAATACATTGGACTAACAAAGAATAAGTATGATGCTATTTTCAAACATTTAGAAACTCAAATGGAGACTATAACAACAAGCCTAAATTCTAAAGATGAAGAATGGATTAGGAATGAGAGGGAGATTGAAACTAAGTTGATGTGTATTCAAGAAGATTTGAAGTGTGGAGAGAAGAAGAACAAGAAACTAAAGGCAAAAGTCAAGGATTATGAAGAAAAGAATCATGTTCTTGAAGAAATACATTGGACTAATAGCAACAAGTATGATGATATTTTCAAACATTTAGAAACTCAAATGGAGACTATAACAACAATCCTAAATTCTAAAGATGAAGAGTGGATCAAGAATGAGAGGGAGATTGAGTCCCTAAACGAAGATGTAACTGAAGCAGCTAGCAAGGTAATATCATTTCAAAGGTTTGAGAATAGTTCCAAGGATCTAGATTATCTCTTAGACCAAGTGTTTGCAAGTGATATGATTGGTCTAGGATTCAAGGAGAACCTAAAGGGTAAAGAGGTGATTCAAGAGGATGATGTTTAGAGCAAGGAGAATGTTGGCCCAAATTTCAAAGAAGATCGAAGGTGAATAACCTTCGAGATAAATATGAAGAAAAGGTCTATTAGGAAACCAAATGTAACAAGGTATGAAAAGTCTTTTAATGGCTATTGTTATGCATGCAATGAATTTAGACACAAAGGAAATGAATTTGGAAGAAGGTCTTTCGTGAATGAGGGTTCATGAGATCATGGAAGGATGTTCAAAACTCATCGGAAAATAGGTAAGAATGAATTTGTTTGCTATAACTATAACCATGTTGCTCATATTGCAAAGTTTTGTTTTCATGGTCCTTCAAGGAAGAACAAGAAGTTTTAGGCTCCTAGAGTACAGGAGAAGAAAAATTAAGGCATGGGAACTGAGGATGAATTAGGGTAGTCCATCTAAGCATAAGGCAGATGAAGGAGAAAGTTAAGGATACTCACATGATCCCGATCGAAGAAGGTTGAAGAGGTTAACCTAGAGGTATGAAGGAGGTATTTGAATCTCCTCAAAATGTTGTTTTAGATTCCCATGGTTTGGGATGTCTCTACTAATATTATTAAAGGCGTTCATAAATCGAATAATCATATGGTTATGGGGGCTTAAATAGATGTAATGAAGAAGGGTATCAAGGTATGTATGTATGTTTTGTCTTTTGTTTGAAGGTATAGTCATGAATCATGTTTCAAGAAGGTTTTTGTTGTCATCATGAGTCTTGTGACAAATATGAAAGAACGTATATGATTCTCGACAGTAGTGATTATGCTAAAATGTAAAATTATAGCCTAATCTAAATGTTATGGTAACAATAAATAAATAAATAATGAAATACATAAATTAACCCAAGCAACTAAGCAATAAAGTATGAAACCCTAATTACAAACAGGGTTAAAAGAGCCTTAGCTGATTCAAGAGGTTGTTGCAATATGTCGCAGTGGTGACTCGACTAAACAAAGATGGAAGACCATCGCACAAAAACCTAGAAAAATACTTATCCAACATATTTGACTATACTAGGTCACCTAGAAAGGGATGGGGGCACCCATGGGCACTTTGTTCTAGTTTTTTGGGAGCCATAGTCTGCATAGATTCTTAGAAAACCTCCTCTAGGGTGTCATAAGAGGTTATCACTTGTTTTCCTTTGATCACTTGTATGTCACACTTAGATTTTTGAGGTCGTTGTAAACCTGCAATAAAGAATAGACCTGTAAAATCCTCAAATAGACATCAAATCCTAAAAAAGAAAGATATAAAATGAGGGGTCAGACTATCCTCAGCTACCACAATGATGGAATTATTAATAAACATTGCACAACATCTCAGACCCAATGTAGTTCTATGTGTGGATAATTGTGCCATAGATTACTCTTGTGCATGTCACACTTAAAGTAGCAAGCAAGTAGCTAGATGTAGAATGTAAATAATGTGTGCATGGAAACAATAGAATCCCCTCCTATGAAGTGTGATGCGAAGAACTATCCTTCATACCTTGTGATGGAGCTAGATGGATGTAATTAGAGCTCTTAGATTCTTGATGGATGCAACCTCGTAGGTGTGGTAAGTAGTTATTAGTGTTTGGTCCTTATTATGATCACATAACTTTATATTTATATGATTATTTTTCTTGAATTTCATAATTAACCCTAAAAAGGCCAACTACTAAAAATATAAGATGCTCAAATGGCTATAAAGGACCCAAAAAGTGTGACCAAAGTACAAAGAGGAAAAGGGTGCCCAAAGGGGATGGGGTTGCTTGGCGCGTTGTCCTAAATTGGGCGTTGTGTCCAGGATGAAAAATGCCGAAAGGTGAAAAGACAGACTGAGAAAGTAAGAGTGCAAGATTGAAAGTAGAAGCATAAAGCAAATAAAGGTGGCCAAAGACATGGGTTAATCATTACTTTTCATACTTAGGAATCATGTAAATAGTAGTATGTAATCATAACTAGATAATTACCTAAAGTGTGTGATTTTGTGTCTACATTTGCCCCCACTTTATGTTGGTGAGAAAAATTCTCAGTAACATAAATTAGATAGAGATGTGTACCTGATATCCATGTATATTGATGTAGAAAGTGTTCTGAGGGACTAGACAAAGCGTGGAGTGATAAAAATTGAGCTTGGAGACTAAAGATGAAAAAAGTGTAAAAAGTGATGAGAATGAACCTAGGGTGGAAACACATGTGTGAATGTGGAGTTGTACCTATTATTGGTGTCGATGTGTATGATGTTATTGTTGATGTTGACTTCATGCTTCCCATATAGATATAACTACAAAAGAGAAGATGATCAAGTAGTCAAATACACATGCATATGTATAAAAAGCATGTAAAGAAGTATGTAAAAAAATTTGCTAAAACTATGAAAAAGGAACATGTGCACCTGATCTATGATCGAGGAAAGATTGTAAAAAGGATCATGTAGATGATGTCGATGCACATGAGTTTTTGGGCAATCTCAAGCCAATGTAATGGAAGAAGTGTAGGGAGAAACTATCCAGTGTCATCCTCCAACCTTTAATCGCTTCCCACTATATAAAATACCATTGTAGATGGTGTGCATGAGTGTTCGGAGACACCTGCCTTGTAAAACATTGTGTATGGAGTTACGTGAGCTGTGTTAAAATACAAATCATTTTGTGATATTCCCCCTAGTCTTAGGTAATCTAGGTAAGGTCGTTGTGTGATATGCCCCTTGTTTCAGGCAATCTAGGAAAGGTCATTGTGGTATGGACCCAAGTCTTATTCTGAGCCTCAAAATATAAAAATTGTATTGTACCAATATTGTGTTGTGTTGTGTTGTGTGTGTTGTGTATACTCTGTATGGAGTGACTGATTCACCCATATGATGCCCCCTCATTTAGGGTGCATGTGACGCCACTGAAGGAGAATGCGGGATAAAGGAAGATCAATCATTGTTGAAACTATGCCTTGTAGGGGGAGGGGATGTGCTTGGTAGAAACCAAGGCACATACAAACAAGTGGTTGGGAAACAAGTGTTAGTATAAGCAAAGACAAACATGCATGTATAAGACAAAGTGTAAGCTAAATAAACAATGTGTAATCTAAAACACATAAGAAGAAAATGTGGACCACGAAAATTGGGTTGCAAACATGGGACACCACTCACGATGTCATGCAAGACACTCAAGGCTGTAGTGGCCGCAATCAAACAAGATTAGACACATGAAAAGGGAAAACCCCACATAAAATGAAAAACAATGACAAGCAAGTACATACAATGTAACAAATAACCATAGTGGTAAATATTCTGCAAAACAAATTTTGCACATGAAGCACCCATTAGCATGTTAGAAAGATAAAAAGTATGTCAAGGTGGGTATAATATGATAAAGTAGTGTGCTATAAAACAAAATGAAACAAAAGAGCCTATAGTGTATGAAAGTGGATGCCCCAAGAGCCACTGTGGGACCGTACTAGGTATTATGCCAAGCATCCATGTTGCATTTAATGGAGATGTAGAGTCTGCGATCACACCTAGAAAGCAATTCAATGTGCATATGTGTATGATAAAGGTAATGACATAAATATATATATCTAACATGTGTAATAAAGTATACATGTATACGTAAATGTAAGCAAGAGTAAATGCAACCAAGGTATGCAATATGTTGTGGATGGATGGAATGGAATGTAGAGTGAATGATAGGAGCCGTGTGCCCCCCAAGTTAATGGAATTGTATACAATGAGGCTCATTTGTTTATGCCCCCTCAATAGTCAAGAGTGAACCATAAATGAGAGTGCATCATCAAGAAATGGTCAAACTATGTGTTGTACATAGCATGGTGTGGTGAATGTGTAGTGATGATATGCAACAAATAGATGAGGTGTGAGAATGTGTGATGATTTAGCCTAAAGTGTATATCACTAGATGTTGCTAGATGTAGTGGTGATGTATCCTTTGGCGTATATCACTAAATGATTATAGAGGAAGTGATGATGTAGCCTACGGTGTATATCACTACAAAATGTTAGAGGAAGTGATAATTTATCCTAAAGAATATATCACTAAGAATGTCACATGTTATAAGGATGGGATGATGAGTGTATGAATGTGATGAGGTCAATTTGTGATGTATACCCTCAATGGTCCAATATAGATCATGAGAATAGAGTCCGTCATAGGGTAGTGAGTGCAACGTGTAAAGGATAGTGAGTAGAATGTGTGATATGTGTAGTAAGTAAAGAATATGTCATTAGTATGCAATGTGTAAATTTTGTAATGATCATTGTATGAGGCTCATTTGTATAGGATGCCCTCAATAGTCAAGTGTGAACCGAAGCACAAGAGTGCATCATCATGTCAAGTTGAATGCTAGTGTGTGTGTGAAGATGTATATGTGAGAAGTTAGGTGTGTAAAAGGGTGAATGTTAGACACGTGTTGAAGCTAAGATGGGGGGATAGGTGCAATGATCCCCCCCAAGTATGTGATGAGAAAAATGATCAAGATCCACTCTCTAAAATATCGTCATTGTCCTATCAAAGCCGATTGGGGCGGCATTGGAGACATGATAGGTAATAGTATGAGGAGGATCATATAGAGAGACATTGTGACATAGATTTTATATGGTCATTGCATATTCCTCATTAGTGAATGGTGTTGGTGGACACCCATGTGCGTACCAACGAGTAATATTTTGAGAATATCCAAGGGATGAATCACTATCGATAGAAAAACTTGCTAAATGACATGGGAAAAGTAAGATAAGTTTGACTGGTGTCAATAGTGCCTCCAATATAGTCAAGCCAAGATTGGCCGAGTGTCAATGGGGAGGCGCGGGAACTACGTGCAACAAAGATTGCTAAATGGAAGACATGAATACTATATACGATTGTGATGTGAAAAAAACTATGATAAATATCGAGTGAGTGAGGAGGTGGTAAGATATCATTAAACGCCAATCCAAGCCTAGATAGGCCATCATATGTGAAAATATTATCGAAACAAGTATGATCTACCGAATATGGTGCCACTAAGATTTATTGATGAAAAGCGTGCATGTGAAAGGAGGTGGTGTAGATGTCAACTACTCGGAAAGAGTGTGACATGGAATCTAAAGTATGGCTAGACCCCTTATAGAGTACCATAGAATTAGTAGAGGGAGGGGTCTTGAATTGTATTCACCAAGGCCATCAGCCACGAAAGTGTCATTGAAATAGGATTCATCTACATCAATAGGAGTGAAGTTGAGTTTTCCTTAGGTTTCATCCATAAGTTCAACATGATTAACGTCATCATCGAATCATCGGTGTTTATTGTCATGTTGCATTGTAGTATCAAACATGTTGGTAAGTGGTGTACTAGATGGAATTGGAGCATCAATAGGCTGATTAGTAGTTTGTATAGGAGCATACATACACTGTGGGAAAAATGATGGTAGTAGTATAAGTATAATTAACTAGAGTGCTTGGAGTGTAGAAGAAGATGATGGAGAACTATAGACGACCAATGTCATATGTGTCAATACTATTATATGGAATAAGTTATGCAGAGGAATGGGCATAATTGATCACAGGGACTATTCAAAAAAAATTTGAAGGGTTCAGGATCTGCAAGGTAATAGTATGTTCATATCCATCATGTACAAGAATTTTACGCATTGGTGTACAGTAGATGGGACTGCTTGCATTGCATGAATCCAAGGTATACCTAGTAATAGGTTGAATTGCGGTGAAGCATCAATAATGTAGAATTTAGTGAGGAAATTCTTAGGCCCAACTCTAATATGTAATGAAATAGTTCCTAGGCATGTGTGAGTAGTTGAATCATATCCCCAAATAAGAGTAGAGTTCTTAGAAATTATATTGTCGTTAATGCCCATTTGTTTTAGAAGGTAATGAGCACATAGGTTGACAGATCGATCCATTATCAATAAGCACATGTTTAATGCAAGTGGTGTTGATAATAGCTGTGATAAGAAATGGTGCACATGGATTGTCATTAGCAAATGGGGATATGTCCTCATTAGTGAATGATATAGCATGTGAATTTTTTTGAAAGACTAAATGAGGTGTGTGAAGGATACCACAAAATTATCACTTTCATTATAAATAGAATGAAGGGTAGACTCTAATGTTTGACGATAATCTAGCACATTGCATAATAATTCAGATAGAGAGTTTTTAGTTGACATATTCTTAAGTTGTTCAATGATATCATATCCATTAGGAGAAGTAAGAGTAGTTGAAGAAGTGATAGGTGGTGGGATAGTAACAGGTGGAGCTGTAGGAGGATGAGTGCATGGAGTAGTGATGACATTGATAGAAGAATTAGCCCGAGGTGTAATAAAGAGGAGATAATGTTGAGTGTGAATTTTCATGAAATCAGTAGTAGTAGTAATTATTCCTCAAACCTTAGTATGTGCAAAAGAGAGATATGATGATTGAGTCATTACTTGATAAGGTGAAGACATACTCAAAATGGATGGTTTAATTGGTCGGGTTCACCAAAATGATTATGTTAAAATGTAAAGTTCTATCCTAATCTAAATGTTATGGTAGTAGTAAATAAATAAATAATGAAATATGTAAATTAACCTAAGCAACTAAGCATTAAAGTATAAAGCCCTAATTACAAAGACGTTTAGAATAGCCTTAGCTAATTTGAAGAGGTTGTTAGACTATGTATCGGTGATGATAGGATGAACATAGATGGAAGACCGTCACACAAAATCTTAAAAAAATGTAGATCTGGTAGATTTGACTGGACTGGGACACCTAGAGAGTGATGGGGGCACTCGTGGGTGCCGTAGTCTAGTTTCGAGTGCCTTGGTCTACGCAGATGCTTAGAAAACCTCCTCTTGGGTGTCACAAGAGGTTCTAAATTGTTTTCCTTTGATCTCATGTATATAACACTTAGATTTCTAAGGTCATTGTAAACCTACAATAAAGAATAGACTGCAAAAATCCTCAAATAGACGTCAAATCCTAAAAAATAAAGATGTAAAATGAGGGGTCGAATATCCTCGATTTGCTACTAAGATGGAATTAATACTTGGGCATTCCACTTGTATCTCGACCTAATGTAGTTCTATGTATGTGTGTTTGTGTGTAGAATTGTGCCAAAGATTACTCTTGTGCATGTCATACTTTAAGTAAAAGTAAGTAGCTAGATGCATAATGTAAATAATGTGTGCATGGAAATAATAGAATCCCCTCCTATAAAGTGTGATGTAAAAGAACTAGTATTTTTCCCTTGTGATGGAGCTATAAGGATGCAAATAGATCTCTTAGATGTTTGATGGATGCAACCTTAGGTAGTGGTAAGTAGTGATTAGTGCTTGGTCCTTTATTATGATCACATAACTTTATATTTATATGATTCCTTAGATTGAATTTCGTAATTAACCTTGAAAATGCTGACTACCAAAAATATTAGATGCTCAAATTCTTATAAATGACCCAAAAAGTGTGAGCAAAGTACAAAGAGGACAAGGGCTCCCAGAGGGCACGGGGCCACTTGGTTTTGGTGTCTTGGCTAGGCATTGGTGTCTAGGATGAAAAATGTTGAAAGATGAAAAGCCAAACTGAGCAACTAAGAGTACAATATTGAAAGCATAAGAATAAAGAAAAGAAATGTGGCCAAAGACATGGGTTAATCATTAATTTTCATACTTAGGAATCATGTAGATAGTAGTATGTAATCAAAACCAGATAATTAACCAAAGTGCGTGATTTTGTGTCTACAGTTAGTGAGGTATTTTCTTGAACATAAATGGATCATGAACTTGTGTTATGTTGGTTTGATCAAACATAGGTGTTTCATCATGCTAAAGATCTGATATTGTTGTGTAAGGTCCGTCTTGTGGGAAGCAAGATTCAAATCTGAGCGAGAATGCTCTTAGGTCTCAGTATGAAGATTCATTCATTTGAAACATCAAATGTATGCATGTATGATTCACAATCATATAATCATGTTCAAGACTCAAGACAGGTTGTGTGTATGTCAAGAATATGGTGCTTTACTTTAATAAAGATCCAACAAGTAGATAGAGGTGAGAAACATGCATGAATGAGCTTAAAAATGTGGTTGAGAAGTAGGGGTAAGAGGTCTTCAATCTAGGTTTGAAGAAGGTATGTAGGATAGTGAAATGGCGCATGAGTTTCAAAAAGGTATGTTTTGTTTTTAATGTGGTTTGACTATTTGCGTATGATGTGCTCAAGATTATGGCTAGTGACCTTATTTAGGTCTAAGATGCCTAGAAGGGTCCGACTTAGTTGTATATAGAGAAAATGTGCATGAAGAGATTTCTTGGTAGGCTAGTTTGGTTATTTGGATTTTGAATAGTAGAAGTACAGTGATTTTTTCTCCTTGAGCCTATATGAGTAACATGAGACCTAAGAAGGCTATTGGTATGTTGATGTAGTAGAAAATGAAGAGAAGGAAATTGATATGAAGTTTGTGGAGCAGATCATAGTAAATTCAGATAAATGGTGATTTCATGATGAAATTGGAGGTTTAGTGGCTATGATTTGGTGATGATGACATGTAAGAGGTAGTGTAGAGTGAAAAGTGTTTCCTTATAGCATGGCTAGTTACTTAAAGCATATATGACATGATATATTGTTGGTAGCTTTATTGGAGTCTTGATGGAGCTTGTCATCATCTGTGTATTTCATGATTGAGAGTATGGTTTCAATGGGAGCCTATATTATTTATGAAGTTTCAAGGTATGTTTATGTTGTTTTCTCATGTATGGATCAGTGTGTGCTGAAGTACTTGAAGTCAAGGGTGAGATTATCTAGCATTTTTTTAAGAAGGTTTGTATCGTTTGCATCAAGTAGGAAAGTTAAGGATTTTTGCATTGATATTGTGTTTTCATTGAGATGTTAAGCACTCAAGGGGAGTCAATCATGTTTGTAGCTCATGTGAAGACCCAACAAGTGGGTAGTTAAAGACAATTCAATGTTTTCTTATTTGAGCATTGAGGACTATTAAGAAGATTTTAAGATACTTGTAAGGTATGTTAAATATTCCTCATGCATAACCAGATCTAGATCTTAGATAATCATGAATTAAACAATAACTATGTTAATGTTAACCATACAAGAACCAATTATAATCATGTTTAACACCATTATCCATCCAATATACTCCATTACATTAACATTGTAAAACATAGAAGCTTCTTACATTACAAAATATTACCATAAGTTATGTGCATGCATCAGATCCAACAACATAACTCTACAATAATTGTGTGTCTCTAAACTACACAGTTCACTACTTATTTATAGGGGTGGGGACTTTCCCTTCACCACTTACACACTTCCCAAAATAGGTCACATGTTGAAAATAGCCATGTGCCTTTACATTAACATGCACACATGCAAAGTGCACTAATAATAGACATCCTACAATTAACTGAAGTAGTAATCCTATTATTATCTCAAACTCATGCATGGCGCTTATCAAATGCTCATTCCCAAAATAGCATTTGTGCATGTCACACAAGTCTCCATCCCAATGTGTGCTCCACACACTATCTCCAAAAATATCCCATAACCATAAAAATGGCTAAGTCCCAATCAACTTGTCTTGGCACGCATTTTCCTTTCCTATCCTTCCACGCCTTCAAATGTGCCTTGTTCCCATGCATGAATCTTCTATGTGTGCCTACTCCTTAGAACAATATGTCTTCAACATTACCCCACACTAAAGTACATTTCATCCCAAAATGGGGTTTCTTTCGATGCTCCCAAATAATAAAGAATAAGAATTTGAAAGAATTCAAAGAATCATGGTACAAAAGAATAAACTTTTATTCTCTACAACACCCTCCTCTTCAATTGGGAGGATCAACTCTAGATATTCACTTTTGATCTCTACCTCTAATGTTTCCAGTCATCCAACATGGTCCTTGTCTTCTCTGGAATGTTTGTGGTATGGCATCCATCTCATCTTGAGTAATCTTCTCCTTTTCATTCTACAATACTTGGACTACATTAGCCATAACAAACATCATTCCCTCCAAAAGATCCATTTTCTATGCTATCAACTTCCCAATCTCATCTATTCTTTCCTTATGTGGATCTTGGGCTGCTGCAAGGGCTTCACACTTTTGTTTTACTAGTGCCAATATTTTTGCATACCCTATTGATTCATCCTTCATGGCCTTCAAAACTTTGTTATCTTCAATTATAGTTTTGTTTTGATTACCACTTCTAGTGCTGCACAAATATTCAGAGCTTGGTCTTGCTTTCTTCAGCTCATCCTTTAAAGTCTAGAGCAATGCCTCGTAAGTTGAAATTTTTCTGACCAAAGAGGCCCTTTCTCTTTCTTCTTCTTGTTCAACATCTTTGGTGTGGGCATTCTAAGTGGCCCATCTTCTAGCACCAAATCAACTAATGTTCATACATAATGCATTATGAAGGAAACTTCTCAGGTACCTTTGGTTCCAGATGAGGCCTTGCCTTCAAAATGTAGTCACCAATCTCCTCTTCGCCATGCTAACAAAGGCCTCATTCTTTGTTTGTTCTCTTTCCTTCTCTACCTTTAGGTGCTCTCTATCTCCATAGTTTTATCCTTGTTATCTTCCATCAATGCTCTAATGGTGGTGGCCTTATCAATATTCCTCTGTGCCACCTCTCAGATATACCTTGACTAAGGCATTTCTGACCTACTCATCAAACATGACATAGTAGGATTTTTATGGTCATGTGCCTGCTTTGGGGTGCCTTCTTCACTCTCCTGGATACACAAGACTCCTCACATACATCAAAATCTGGTTCATCCATGTGAGTCTGCATCGACCAGGATAGTTGTTTCCTTGCATGCATGTAGTGGCCATATCTGGGTCCATCAGCTCCCACCCATATAATTCCTTGAGGTCCATTGTGCTCTAAAATTAGGTGCATGATGATTTTACTTGTGTCCTCAACATAGCCCATACTTGGCACCACATACTCTTCACTTCTCCTCATCCTTGGCCCCTTCGAACATGAGCGCCAAGGTTTGAGTCAGCCCCTCTCCTATTTGAGTTGTAATCGGCATGCTGGTTTTTTCTCTGCACATAGTTTCTTCTACATCTTTCACCCCTTCTTCTTCATCTCTCATCTCTCTCTGGGATCCTCCATATCTTCTGGTTGCACTGGGTTCCAGGTGCACACTCTCTTCTAACTCCTCTACCTCCTCATCAAGCTTCAAATTTCTCCTTCTCTTCTTTGTAGGTGCCTCTTTCTGAGGGGAGAGTCTAGGTGATCTTCTTACAGGTTGTGTGTGCCTGCACCCTGAGTCCTAGTTCTTCTGAATACTTTTCTAAATTGGCACTCTTCTGTATGGCTTCCACGTCCAAGTCCTCTTCTACTTCTTGTGCATGTGGTGGAGTATCTGCACTCACTCTCCACTTTGTCTGTGGGCTGCCTCCGGCCTCTATGATCCAAGCCTCCACTATCTTCATGTTCTTCTTCCTCCTCATTTACCTCTATTATCACTTGCAGGATTTGGAGCTGGTACATTCTCCATTGTATGTTTACCCTTAGGTGGCCCTTGGGAGCATAAAATTCATTCTCCACATACTTGTTATTCTCTAGCCTAGGCTTGAGCTGAAGATATATGAGCGTGGCTCCACTATCCCCAATAGCCAAACTCACTAGCTTGATGTTTATGACATCAGAAATGAGCCTCTCAATATAGGCAAATTCTGACCTAGATATACATATGTTTTCCTGAGAGTGTGGTAGTCACAATCTACCTTTTCTATCGAAGTTTCAGCCGGCACGTATCGGTGAATCTGTGAATCTAAATCTTGAAGTAGCATGCATTGAAAGGCATAAGGTAGTTTTCACCATGGAATCCATGTCCCATCCTTCATAGAAAACCACGATGTAAAAATGTTGATACACCAAACTTACACTGCCTTTCCTACCACCGAGGGAAACTCCTT
Source organism: Taxus wallichiana var. yunnanensis (assembly GCA_018340775.1). Classification (NCBI taxonomy): domain Eukaryota; kingdom Viridiplantae; phylum Streptophyta; class Pinopsida; order Cupressales; family Taxaceae; genus Taxus; species Taxus wallichiana. The sequence goes on along the minus strand of CM031240.1, from coordinate 799,049,819 downwards.
CTAAATGCGCCACTCCTCTTCAAATGTCACACAAAGTCGGTCATACCACATCTCCGACCTTTGTTTAAATGGCCCACTCATTGACCCTTCACACAAATATTTCTCAAACCTCTCTGAGGGAATTCTTCTCTATGGGGTATTCCCAAACTTTTTCTTTGGCCCATCATGGGCACTCCAATTTCTACAAACACAAGAGAGAGTAAGAGATAGCACCAAAACTTATCTTCTCACCTGTGCATGCACTTCCTCAATGATAGTTTCTACAATATAGCCAACCAAGTTGTATATTTCTCCCTCTGTCATCTTCTTTGCAATGTGTAGCCACATTGTATTTACCTGCGACCATCTCTCTTGATCATTTAACTTTGTGAGCAGATGCGCGGCTTCTTGTACTACATAGAAACTTCTTCAATTTATCTATGTCCATTCCATGTGACCTTTGGAGTATCCTAACTCCTTTCTTGGTGGCCACAAAATAGTTTCCCTTATCAGTTAGATCACTTAGGATATTTGTCCCTGTGCCCTTCAGTCCTGTTAATGTGGCAATCAGAGTTGTTGTGATCCTTACTCTCCATCCAAAAAAATAGAAAAAGTCCTCATGGACTCTGCTCATCAACCATTGGTATAAAGCCTCTAGTTTTCCAAAATAAGGGAGTTCATACAACTAATAGACTCCTACCTTCTTCAATAAATTCTCTCTAGCATCATCATACACTGGCATATCATCTACCATGCACTTGTTGGTCTTTTTGTTTAACAACATCCAGTTCTCCTCTATTTTTGGTGGTGATGATTGTAATCACTTATCTTGCATCATCAAATATGTGAATCCCAATCTCGACCGACTATCACTCCTTCCTTTGGGTATTGCATCTCTAAAAATTTCTCTCGGGAGTAATTTCAACCTCCACTTCTACCTTTTTCTTCCTTTTGTGCTTGTTGCAGGTGCTTTCTTAGGTGTCATTGTCAAAATTCTACCTTTTATCTTCTATGTCAAGTAAGATGAAACCCTAGCTCAAATCTGTGTGCCCTAGCTTGAAACCACATGCCCTAGCTCCTTCTCAATGCTTCTTTCTTCACTCAAACCCTTCACCAATGGGGACATAAGCCTCTTCCACAAATCTGCTCTCCACATCTAGTTTCACAACTCTCTCACACTCAATATGATTCATTGGCTTGGTCACACTTACTTAGCTCACTCAAATACTTGTGTTTGCAAAGGTAAAAATGAACCCACATCACATCCTTATATAGATTTTCAAAAAATTAGTGCATTTATTTCTCCTTCACCTACCAACAATCCTCTCATTAATTGACCATTTTCACAATTTCCATGTGGTACATCTTCATGCCCCCAACTATAACCTTCTAGCATGCCTTCCTACCTTCTTCTAGCTATAGAATTCTCTCTCCATGCACTTCCATGCACCGAGTACCTCACCACTTGCACCTTCCCTAGTAGTTTCCATGGTCATTTCTTACCTCACATTATATTGTTCCTTCATTTATTTCCATCTATGGTCTTCTTTAGAAGTAATTTCCTTTCTAACAACTCCTTTCCATACTTGAATAACACCTATAATAGTTTTTCTCATGTATACCCAATTGTGAATAATAAATAACAACCACCCCACACCAATGGTATGTGTAGTCCTCTACACATAAAAATACTTCAGATTGTAATTAGCTTCCAATGCACAAATACTTATTACACAAAACACCAAACTAAATTAACAAAGCATAATGATGAAGAAGGAAATACAGTAAAGGAAATATAAAAAGGAAACCTATACTAAATGGAATATTACCTTATTACAAACACCAAGAAGACTTATTTATAGTAGGGCTTCACCTACTCCCATTGAAGTAACCGGTAACCGTATTCCATCAAGTGTTTCTAACTGGAAAGCACTTGATTCAAGTATATGAGTGATAACATACGGTCCCAACCAATGCACTTTAAGCTTTCCTGGATGGCGCAAAAACTTAGAATCATAAAGAAGCACCATCTATCCAATCTCAAGCTTCTTGTCCCTAATGTGTTTGTCATGTCATGCCTTCTACCTAGATTTTCCTACTTTTGACTCCATCGTGCTATGGCGCACCTCTCATCCAACTATATCATCACTTTTCAATTTTTTCTAATGCTTTTTCTCATCAGCTAGACCTCCAACATGCATGCAATACACAAAAGAAGGTAACATGAATTCCATAGGAAGAACTACTTCTACACCAAACACCAACTGAAAGGGTGTGGCCTTATTCAACCTCTTGTAGGTTGTTCTATATGCCCAAAGTACAACAAAATTTATCATCCCAATCTTTCCTTCCAACATCACAAATTTTTGTCAAGGTCTGGCTCAATATCTTGTTGAAGGCCTCAACAGTACCATTTTCTGAGGGTGATAAGGTGTAGTCTTGTGGTGCAAACCATAAACTCATCCAATAGTATCCTGATTGTCTCATTCAAAAAGTGTGTACCCCTATCACTTGTCAAGCTCAACGGGACATCCATACCTAGTAAGAACATTTTCCCATAAGAACCTGGTTATTGTAGCTATTGTACAATCCTTTGTAGGTGCTTCTTCCCCACCTTGTAAGATAATTTGTGCAAGTGATGATATAGCATGATCCATTTCTACGCGTGGCTGGTGAAAAATAGGACCCACAAAATCTATAGCCCATTTCTCAAATGGCTCTACACTAGGAATAGGTCTTAAAGGCATTTCATCTCTTTTCCCAGGTTTACCAAGGCACTGATAAAGTGATCACACACCTTACAATATGCTTTACAATCTTGTACAGGGTCTCCCACCATAATCCAACGAGTAGAATCTTGTGTGGTGGTGGTGTCACCTGCATAGTGCCCACCTGCAATACCACCATGAGCCTCTTCCATGATATATGTGCACTCATGTTCTAGTACACACCAACAATACTTCATCTCGGCCTAGTTTGTATAAATCACCACTGATCAACATAAAGGGTGTCCACATGAATTGCAAGTTGTTTCTTCTCTAAGGCTTTCATTCCTTCGGCATCATACCTGTGCATAAAAAAGACAACAATATCTCTCCAATTCTAAAGGTGCACATGATGCACTTCTATACAATTGTGCATCTAGCATTATATCTTCAATTGTCTATGTGTCCTCCCCGACTAAATTCTTGATAAGTGGTCTAGGGCCAAAATTACTTTTACCTAGTTTTACCACAATTATGAAATCAAATTCTTGGAATAAGAGCACCCATCGACATATGTGCCCCTATAAAATGGGCTTGTTTTTACCAAGTATTTCAATGCCATGTGATCAATATAAAATACAAATGAAGTTTAGCTAAAATTATCTAAATTTATGCAAACATGTAGATCATCGACAAGGCCTCACACTTTGTTGTTGTATAATTTTGTTCTGCAGGAGTCAACTTTCTACTAGAAAAATAGATAGGATGGTCTATAATACCTTCTCTAGGTTGAGCTAACACCACACCAATGGTCATGCCAGAGGCATCCACATGTACATGTGAAATGGTTGGTTCCATGAAGGAAAACATAGAATAGGCATTGTAGTAAGTCTCTCCTTTAATGCCTCAAATGCACATGTGTTGTGGTTCTCCCCAATAGAATGTCCCTTTTCCTTTTAGTAACTCTTCCAGGGTGTGGAAATCTTTGCATATCCTTTGATAAATTTTCTATAATACCCTATGTGACCCAAGAATCCATGCACCTCACTCTAATTAGTAGGCTCTTCCAAGCCTACAATAACTACAACCTTAGCTGGATCCACTAACAAACCTTCCTTGTAGATGATGTGCCCTAACAAAGTGCCAAAAGGTGTAGTAAAAACACACACTTCTTGATGTTTAAAGAGATGCTTAATTATCTACATCTTTCAAACATTAAGCACAAATTTTCACAATGATCCTTAACAAGTCCATACACCATCCAATCATCCAAGTAAACCTGTAAGAAGTTGTGAATAAAATCTTGGAATGCTTGAACAACTATGCGTGAAAATACAGCAGTGCATTTTTTCAAACCAAAGGGCATCACAATATATGCAAAACTTCCCCATTCAGTGGTGAAAGTTGTTTTCTCTTGATCCTCTGTGTAATTCTAACCTTGATGATACCCAGAGAATCCATCTATAAAAGAATAAACTTCACCCTACTGCAATGCCTTCTAATATTTCCTCTATGAAAGGTGTTGGAAAAGGATCAATCACACATGCAACATTCAATTCCTATAATCCACACAAATCCTAATCCACCATCTTTCTTTATACTGATTACCATGGGGCTAACCCACTCTAATTCTTCTAGAGGCTTGATGATGCCAATTTCAACATTTTTGTCAATTTCTTCCTTAACTTTGACATGTAGTTAGGGTTCATCCTGTAAGGTCTCTTCCTCGACTAGGTGCACACTTCCTTTTTAGTTTAATTTTCATCTCTCCTAATGACTCATGCACTCCTTTTAATTCATGGTAGCCCCTAGGAAATAAGTCCTGAAAATCACGTAGTAACTCAATTATCTTTGCTACTTCAAATCAGACCAATAATCCCCAATTATTTCCTCCTTAGGTTCAACATCCATGCCAATGTTCACTTTCTTTGTCTTCATAGGTTCATGATAAGCGCATGCATTTTTATCCACACTATCCAACACTTCTCGTGCATACCTACTTTGAATGATCTATATCCAGATTTTCTACTTCTTCATCATCCACTATGTAGACCATCTTTCCTTTTTTTTCTCAAAGCAAGCATGCTTAAGTAATGTGGCATGGCATTTGTCTCTTCTATTTCATCAAAATGCACTCCTGAGTCTTCCTCACCAAATAACTCTTGAATGAGTTCTTCAGCCTTTGCATTGTCTCCCATAGTTAAATGCTTTATAACCCTTAATGCCTCTTCCACCAGAGGTTTAGTAGAGAAGTAGTCAAATGTCTGGACCATTCCTGTAATCAAATCCTATCCAATTTCTAGTCTCTCTATGTAGTTCACATATAACATACCAAGCCCACGCATAGCCTTGTAAAGTGGAATAAAGTTTTTGTGCACCCATAAGTGAAGGTGGTAAAGCTTCCTGCCCCTATCCAGAGTCTCTCACACTATTGAACGTGGTGTTGAATAGGTTGATTACCATGATATATGAAAATTTGAGTAGGTGCATTTGCTCCTGAGGAACCGAGTAGTTAGAGTAGTCTTGACTTCATTCCATTCTATAAGATTATCCCTGTGAACTACCCACCAGCGTTGTTGTCCCACCATGTAGGTATATGCTAACATATTTCTTCTTTCAACTTGATCTATCCATTGTTCCTCCATGGCATGCAGGAATACCTTAGGGTCTCCTTCTCCAGTGTACCGAGGTACAGAGTTGTTACCTATCCTCCGAATACAATGAGATTTTTTCTCACAAAAATGCACTTCTTACTTCATGCCCAACCATCTCATAAGTGTCATGTGCCCAATTGTCACAAGAAATACTTGTAGTATCACTAATAGATTATGCATCCTCCCATTGAAGGATTCCTTCCTTAGATGGCTCAAGCACCCTCGGGTCCCGAATGACACACATAAAATTCTATTTAGGTCTTCCTCACTCAAAGGTTCAACATAAGGTGCATATTTCCCATCTGTTAAAGGGATAATAACTCTTTCTTCCTTGTTCTCAAAACTTATATATCCCTTGTTGAACCATAGATCAACATTATTTGCATAGCACCAAGGGCACCCAAGTAGAGCCAGAAGTTGTCTGCTTCTACAAGTGCTAAAACCTCAAAGTCCCCAGTGAACTTGGCCCTTGTATAGTAATGGATGCATCTTTTAAAACTCCGATGGGAGTGGCCTTAGTTCGATTAGCCATAAACAACACATTAGAGGATGGCTGCAATGGAGGTCTCCCCATCTATACCCATGCATCTAAAGTAAGCACATTCACTTCCACACTATGTCAATCAATATATTACTCAAGAGCCATCCATCCACAACAACATTCAGAGTGATCTCCTTGTCATAATCCAAGCTATGAGGGGGAAGATTAGCATGCAGGATCTTCCATCCATTCTCAATACCTGCACACGCAAGAGTGTTTCCCTTTAGCCAATTCCCTAGTAATGGAATGATATTCTCTTGGCACAACATTTTGCATACCTCCTTCAAGTCATCAATATCCAATGGACCGTCTCTTTGCCTTCTTTCTTTTTTCCATCTTCCATGATTTCTCTTTTAAACATTGTATTTCACCTTGAAGATTTCTGAGTACCTCCATGGTTTCCTGATAAACCTCCTTCGATGCATAGGATCTGGGTACCTTTACATGCAAAAAACTGTCCTCCTTAGTGATGGTAGGATTTCTTGTGTATCGTATTCTCTCACGCATGCGTACTTTAGTGCATGTAGTAATCTTCATAGGTAATACCTCAGGTTCCAGTGCCAACTTTGGCATCCACTTATTTTCCACAACACGCATTATATTCTAACCATCCATGTGCCCTTGTTCTCCTATTTGTGTTTCTTGCTAAGATGCTCATATAATTCTAGGGCATTCCTCATAGCTATGATTCTTCCCACAAAAAAAGAACAATATTCTAAGGACATTCATGCCTGTAGTGGTCAAGAGATCCACATGTAAAGCATGTTCCATGAGGGAACTCACCTCTTCCACCACCACGGCCTCGGCCTCCAAATCCACCACGGTATCCTCTACCTCTACCATGACCTCCTTTCAAAGCACCCTTCATTTCGATCATAGCATTTGAGTGTGATCATGATCATGGTGCTCACCTTTTACTTTTAGAGTTATCTGATACTCCTTTTGTCACACACCAATATCTATAACATCATGGATCTGACCAATCAACCTTGCAGTCTTCTATATCATGAGTCATGGACCAAAATTTTTACAATAGCAAGATACATTCTTTCTTATCGCATGTTGTAGTAATGGGAAACAATGACATCATGGTTCAAATGACATATCTCACAGTCTAGCAATAATGAATGCACTGATCTATGGGGACAACTATCCTTAGTGTGCCCTTCCACTTCACAATCTGTACACCAAATCCCAATGCACGTCTCATGTGTTGAATTGGCCAATAGTTTCTCCAACTAATTTTCCATAGCTGCAATCTGTGCTTCAAGGAATGGGCTTACTCAGTTTCTATACTTCCAACTTCCTCAACTTAAAGTGTAAAAATTACTTCAAGTGCTTCACATGGTCCATATATGTCTTATGTGACAACACCCTCCTAAAAGGTGTGATCAAGCCCCCAACAAACCACTATGCATGTTGGCTTGCATGAATATCATAAGAAATCTTAGACAAATAGTGTTTTGAAATGGGCATCATACTCCCAAACACTCTCAGTAGTGCCCTGCTTAATATCCTTGAGCACGCTTATACTCTTTTTCTCAAACTCAGGTATATAAAAATCCTTAAGGAAGGCATCCCATAATGCTTTGCACATAATCTACACGCAAGTCTATCGGGGTCAAACTTCCTACCAACTATGTGTGCATCCCTCTGCAATGTAGTGGAAAATGACTGGCCTTGCCTCAAAAGCTCAAATCCATAATCCCTTTTGCACGCCACAAGTATCTCACACATGTGCATGTGTTCAACAACATCTTCTATGCCCCTATACTCTAGAAGATGAAGAGACATCTCCATGTAAATATTCTAGGGTTGGTGCGGACCTTGCCCACCTGATCCAGAACCTCCTCATTACCTCTACCTCCAAAACCACCACTGATCCACCAAAACTAGAGCCACCTATACCCCTGATCCTCCACCTGTAGCCGAAGTGGACCAGAAGATGTACTTCCCTGTGTCCCAATAGTAGTACTAAATTGAACTCCTATAGTCTGCGAAGTGGTACTACTCCCAAAAGTGAGTCCAAAATTCTATGCGCTTGAGTTCTGTGTTGATGATGCACCTAAAGGTACCCCCAAAATAACAAAGAAGACATTTTCCTACCATATATGTACTTGCTATTTGACTTACTCCTACTTTCCTACTACCCAAAAACTAGCTTGTTGACTACTAGTTGTACTAGATACTAGAAAACCAAATGCAAGGGCTAGGTTTCTAAGTAGATTCAGATGCGCACCCATGGCCCATGTCATCTCTACTGTGCACTCCACATGAGGGCCCAGGAGGGTTCCTTTTCATGCTTTCCCAAATGGGGAGTTCCATATGCTCTAGCTCCATGCCTTCTGCATGAGCTCCAAATCCTTCACGAGCCATCTCTCTCCTCAATGCCATCCACTCTAAATATCACGTTGCTTCTCTATCTCCCTCTCATGTGCCTCATTGTACTTAAGCCACCTTTCTTCTCTCTTCTTTTTTTCCACTAGGTCTTCCATCCTTCACCAAACCTTCCCCTACCCCCACGTGTGGTGGGGTTTAGCTAGCCATCGATTTTTCTTCCAAGTTCAGGGTTACCATCAAGATCTTGATCACAATGGAATGCCTTGCAAATAAGTTCCCTTGGATAACGTAAAAACTAGAACTTAGCTACCTCTAGGAAAGAATAAGTGGAAATTGAGTACTCTAAAATATAGTTGTTCAAAACACCATGGAACCAAGTATCCACAACACGTGTCCAAATCAGATCAACATCATAAAGGGCCTGAAATTCTTCCTACATCCAGACAAGTGTGTGATACCTCCAATTCCTTTTAGATGCATAAGCAACCAGCCACTCATATAGTTCTACCAGGAAGATAAAAAGAAGCTCTCATACAAACAGTCATACATATTTTTCTCCACCCACATGCGTGTGTGCATCAAACTCAGATCTAGTGTTGAACCTCCATGCGTACTCTTCTTCCAATCTTTTATCCACTCCTCAATACTTTCTAGGGTCAACCGGTATGTCTTCATCACAAACCATCCTAAAAATAACTAAAAAGAGGTCCCAATAATGGAACCAATGATGCAGCCTAGAATCCACTATGAAAACCCAGCACGTTGCACATCACCCAGCCTAAGCTGAGCACTCACCCAAAGCACACAAAGGCACCAGGTCCCTCTTTAGAGTTTTTTGTGTAGGATGTTAGTGTGATGAAGATAGAGCATATACAGATCCATAAATAAGCATAAATATTCCTCATGCATAACCAGATCTAGATCTTAGATAATCATGAATTAAACAATAACTATGTTAATGTTAACCATACAAGAACCAGTTACAGTCATGTTTAACACCATTATCCATCCAATATACTCCATTACATTAACATTGTAAAACATAGAATCTTCTTACATTACAAAATATTACCATAAGCTATGCGCGCATCAGATCCAAACATAACTCTACAATAATTGTGTGTCTCTAAACTACACAGTTCACTACTTATTTATAGGGGTGGGGACTTTTTCCTTCACTACTTACACACTTAGGTTGCATTCCCCTTTAAAATAGGTCACATGCTGAAAATAGCCATGCGCCTTTACATTAACATGCACACATGCAAGTGTGCGCTAATAATAGACATCCTACAATTAACTATAGAAGTAGTAATCCTATTATTATATGGCATATGAAGTACCTTAGGGGAGAATGAGTCATTTGTGTTTGCCATCAATGAAAAAGGTGGAGATTGTTGGAATTATGTTTTCATTTATATCAAGGTGTCATGTTTTCAGTGTTTTCTAAGGTGTCATTGATGTCAAAAGAGGTAAGAAATATGAAGTCGATTGGTAGTTTCTTGTTGAGATTGCATGGTGTCTCATGGTGTCTTGAGTAGTGTAATGACATGTAGAAGTGTTGAAGTAAATTTGTGAGGTATATGGATGATGTGATGGGTTCATGAAGTGTGTTGAAGTTTCATAACAAAGTGTGTAAGTGTGCCAAAGTCCAAAGTGATGAGGTGGTAAGTTTGGTTGGTGCAAGCATGTTCAAGGTGTTTGTTTGTGAAGCCTAATCAATAGATATGGTATGATATGATAGAGTACAACTATGTAGAATTTTTTTAATATTGGTAATAGCATGGGAAGTATGTATATGATTTTTAGAGACACTCATAAGTGTTTTAGAGTGTTGGTTCAGGTTTAAGACGTGTTTTATAGGTCTATACTAGACCTATTCTCAAGCCCTAGGTGACAAAATGAGGTGATATGATATGTTTTAGGGCTAGGTATGAAAATGTGAACATTAGAAAAGGTGTAACATGGTGTTTTTGACATGTGATCCAATTTTTAGGTGCTTTTTTACATGTTTGAGTAATATATTGTGTTTTTTCCTCTACCGAGTTTTTGGAAGTGAGAATTTGAGGTCAAATTTTACTTTCGTGTGCTCTTTTTGCACATGTAAAATTTACATGGTGGTCCAATATCTTCATGATATCTAGGGAAGCTTCCCGAGATTATATTCCGAGGCATTAGTTTGTGGTTTGAGGGGCAGAGATTTATGAACAATCGTTAAGAAGGTAAACAAATTTTAAACCCTCCTAAAACCCTAGGTCAAAAGTGACGAAGGATATCTTGTTGGTTATAGCCTGAAATGAATTTTTTATTTAATTTTTATGGTTATAGGTTGTAGAGGACTCCTCCATATTTCTCCAGGTGTAAGTTAGGTGTCTTGAATGTATGTGGACCCCACTCAAAAGTAAGTTTCTAAAGAAGTTATGTTTTCTCCCAAGTTGTGCATTGGACCAGGTGACTAAATTGGTGTTTGAGGAATTTGGGAATATATTATACATTTCCATGGTAGTTTCAGATCATGGTTGATTCCTTTTGAGGTATATGGAGGTCAATCTTGCAAGATTGGTTTTGGGGCAATTTACGACAATTTTAAGTGACCTAGTTGCAGAGGTGTTTTGGTGGTGCTTCAGTCTGATTTGTGGTTTTGTTAGCACTTGGTGATTACCCTAAGGTCATGAAATTTCCATTTATATATCACACTTCAATATTTGAGGATATTTGATAAGGATTTGAGCCTCATCTTTGGAGGACTGGTTTTGTAGGTCATAGACCTAGTGAGAAGAAGAGCTCCAAAAGGTGGTGTCATTACATGAGATGATGGTGCATAGGTGTATAATAATTTTGGGGGTTTATATTAGGCTTATAAAATAGGTATAAGTTTTTCTTATTGTTTGGTGAAGGTGTTGGTTGCTTCGAGAAAATTTAGCTTTGGCGAGTGTAGATTTAGTGTTTTAGGTCTTCTTGAGTCCTAATGGAGGTTTTGAGGTTTCTCACTCTATTTCTAACCTATGGGGTCCTTATTAGAATGTAATTAGGATGGTTTAATGTTTTTTGATGTAACTTTCCTTATGAAGGATGACCTAGTTGTATTAGAATCATAAGTCATGTATTAAAGCAAGTAAAGAAGGATTATTTGGGTTTTTGGCGTGTGTATGAAAAGTGCGAGCTAAAGGGAAGATTTTTGAGTTGTAAGAGGTATTTGTGGCCATAAATAGAGGTAAAAGAGTGTGTTTTTATTTTCTATAGTGTGAGAATTTGTTGAAAAGATAGGTCATTAGGCCTAATCAACTTGGTGAACAAGTCTATGAGCGAGCTAGCCTAGAGAGCAGATTTGAAGAAGGAAGAAGGAAATATAGCTTCACGGTGTCATCATCAGTTGTTGGTGCAATATTTTAGTGGCAAAAAACATATCAGGTGTATTTAGTTTTTCCTAAGTCATCTAGAGGGTTGGTGCCTCATTGCAGGTTTGGTATTCTTCGCTAAATCTAATGGTTGGTGCTCTTTGTGGGGTTGGTGCCTCATTAAACCGAGGGGTTGGTGATCCTTATTGGTTTGGTGCTCAACTAAATTTGAATAATTTCTCTAATAAAATTTTGTTTCAGTGATTTTTCTTCCTCTTGAAGGTTTTCCACTTATATTTGGTGTTTGTGAGTACTTTTGTTCTCATTTTCTCTTTTATGGTTGTGGTTCTTAATACATGCATGCTTAATGGTTAAGTTGAATTGAATAATTGATGGATATAAATGTATAAATTGATTTAAAGTTTTTTCCAACTAATTCACACCCCCTTAGTGGTTGTGCTTCAAAATAAATAACCCTATGAATTCCCTCACTTATTCGATGTTAACATCATAAGTACATTCCATTTAATAAGATTGTTTGAGTTGATTTGATTTGATATATATAACATTTTGTAGGATGGCTTAGCATACATTTTGGGAACCATGGAAAGACCAATTAGTTGTATCTTAAACTTCTATTTTATAAATCTAACATCATATTTTCACTAGATTTTGCATTCCTTTCATCTTGTTTTATTTTTCTAACATTTGTTTCTTGTATATCTATCATTTTCCTTGAAGTTTTGTTAAAAATAAAATAAAATAAACAACTGCGCTTATAATAAAATCGTAGGCATGATTTTTGTACAATATTTTCAAAAATAATTGGTTATAGGATAGTTGCAGTGTAATTTTCATGTGATTTTGTTTCTATTAAAAATTAAAATATATATATAATATATTTTTTGTTAATCATTATGTTTATGCACTTGTTATTTATATATGTTCTTCTCTCACACCTTCATGTGATCATGGGAACCATAAATAACGACAATATTTTAGTTTTTTGTTGTGTACATCACGAGGCCTTTCACCTTATCATGGTGTTTGGTAAGAATAGTGCCTCTGGGTCACACTTATGGGTAAATTTGTCATGTTAAACTATTACACTTCTCATCTAACATAACCACAACAAAGGCATATGTGACATCATCCTCATAAATCACAAGGGATGTATAAGGACATACATAAAATTTTATTCCCCATCTCTCACCATTAAGATCATTAGGCATAAACCTTAACAATCTGGAACCCCATTGGATTACATACAAGGGATTCCTCATAAATAGGATCCATTGATCTAATGGTTTCCTTTCATATACTATTTAAGTACCTCATACGTTCCTACTCTCACATGTGTTAATGCATCTCTCATGTACAAATATGTATTGTTGTCCAAAATTACACCCCATGTAATTTTAAAAACTTGTTAAAAATTGATAGCCATTTTTTCTCAGAAATCCACATAAGACTAAGTTACTCTCTCATAGAGTGCGGTCACGTAGTGTTCTTTGGGTTCTCCTAACCCATGAAAAAATGAATGAGAACTCAACACTTGGGCATATTTTAGCATAATTAATGCTTCAAAATTTATTTAGACTTTCAAGGATTTAAGGAATTCAATCTTCTACAAGAACCAATCAGTCTCTCACGGATAAAAGAAAGGACAAAGCACTACGGGGTTTTATGTCCACGGAAAAAGTTATAAATTTGGATAAGAACATCATCCACGTAGTGATAAAAGAAAGGAAAATCAGGTTCAAATGTGACAAAGGTTGGAAACTCGTGAGGCATTTACTTAGTGTCCCATGGGTTTCTCAATTGAAGTATTTTCGCAGGTTCTCTATGTCCACAGAACAAAGGGATATAGTCATGGGTAAAGTGACATACAATTGATGAAGAAAATACATCCACGGCAAAGGAGCATTAAATATCTAAGGGTGGAAACCTTCAAGCACCACATGAAAAAGGAGACATTTCTCATTACTCATGAAATATCCAAGTGGATTGCATAACATTGAATCCTTTCTCCAAGTGTGGGACTTGAAAAAATGAGAAAGGATTCTCCAGAGGGTTTTCCTCAAAATGCACACCTAATCTAATCTAATCTGCCAAGGAGACAAGGTAAGAAGATGCATAAAATAAATCTAAGCTAATAGAGGTGATGCACCGAGGAATGAAGAACACCTATTTTGCCAAAGAACACGACTCATTCAAATGTGATATAAGATCATGCACAAGTATAACAAAACTTGTAGTGAAAGACCAGAGGATGCAAGATGAACACAGAGAGGGTTGAGAATCATCCACAGACATGTATTACTTGCTCCAAAGATTGATACAATACACTGTAGAATGCCAGGAGGCAGAGTCGTATTACAGTTCAAATGAGAGGTTCGAACTCCACAAATTCGCCTGATAGGAGAAAAAGGGAGGAGCAAAACAGAAAAATGTTCGACCTTGAAAAGAAGCTCCTCTTTACAATATATAGAAAGAATGAGAGAGGAAAGAGAGAAGGGAAAACCAAAACTACCCCAACCACCTCCAGGTTGCATTCAATTCATCTCATCATGGCAGAAGTGGCGGATCCTCGGAAAACGGTGGGCTTCCCTAACAAGGCGGTGAACTCGTCTCGCCGCATTAAAGTTGTTAGTCAAGCATTACTTCGCTTGTTATTTCACGCCAGAGGCGTTTTTGATTTTCTCTCTCCAAACTGAACCAAAATGTAAGATTGACCTCTGAATCATGTAGAGAATCTCACAAGCTTTCCGCTGATATAAGGAACGTGCAAATCGAGCTCGATCAAAAGATATGACGATCTCAAGATTTAGGCACTAATGTACTCAAGACGGATTTTGAAATATTTCCCGCGCTTCGCCACCTGGATGACACGTGGCACGCATTGATTGGTCGCGTGATTCTCTCTCCTCTACCTTTCGGCGGGCTTTCTTTTGAAATTTCCTTGTGGGCCCCTGCTGGGACACGTGGCACTATCCCATTGGTTCGGTTCAGTGCTCGAAAACTCGCCCCTTTGACCTTTTGACTTTTTCTCCTTGTGACACGTGTCGTGATCTGGTTGGTTCTCGGCCCTTTCGGCGATCCGCGTCCCGCGCGTCCCTATGTCCCATTTTTCCTTGTGTTCCTTGTGCTGATTTTGCACCGAACCGCCGGTTCACGGCCTCGCGCCTGTGATGTCCCCAATGCTTTGCGGACAAAATCTTCCGGTTCGCCCGATTCGGCCGGTTCGCGCCTTTTTGTCCCGCTTGTCCCACTTTGTTTCGGACTGACTTGACTCTTTTCACCCGGTTCGGCCGGTTCGCGCCTTTTTGTCCCAGATGTCCCAAATGCTTTAGGACCATCTGTTTTCATTTCGGCCGATCCGCCGGTTCGGGTCCTTCGCAGCATTTTCGTCCCCGAATCGTCCTGCCAAAGAAGCTTAGCCAATTTTTCTTCTTCTTTCGGCCGGATCGGCTTCTCGCGCCCGCCGCGTACTTCTGGCCCGATTGTCCCAAATGCTTAGCGGGCCGCCTGGAGGCTTTTCGGCCGATCCGCGTCTTTCTGTCCCACACGTCCCAAAGGCGACCTTGAGCAGGACTTAGCCAATTTTCACGATTTTTCCTGGATCAACCTACTTGCCTGGGACTTGAATATTCTGATGCATGTTATCAAAATTACCCTGGGGGGTGAATTTTGGATAACAATTTGGTGACTCAGCGGGGTCATCTACCTGCTAGATGAAAAGACCAGTTGCCTGAAGCAATCCATTGGGCATGGAGTCATAAGCAATAACCTGAAACGAGCCTGATATCTAATCCCGAGCCTGATACTGCAACTTCCTTTCCAACAACACTCTGAACTGTAAAGAACAACCTGAGAGCAGAAAAACTCGTGCCGAAGCACTTAGGAAAACTGAACCTAACTACAACAGGACAATGTGCACAAGCACTTGGAGGAATGAAAATCTAATTAATATTTACAAGGTAGTGAACTTCCCTCTAGAGGCAACGCTTGAGGTAGATTCCATTCACTGGAATCTGCAGTTCTTCACCATCCAATGAGGCCAATCGAAGGCATTGCTGCTTTCAAGCGCTTCATGACCATGTATGGGCCACTCCAAATGGCATCAAATTTGAAATGCCTTCCCGGTTTTGCCCGATCTCGCATCCCATTTCAACACTAGATCTCCAACTTGAAAAGATCTATCCTTGGCCTTTCACAAAGGTCTTCTTGATCAAAGCTTGATCCTTTTCCATCGCTTGGGATGCCTGATTTCTGATCTCGCAGCTCCATCACCTCTCCGCATATCTCACCTCCATAGGCTCAAATTCAAGCAACTCCAAATGCTTCATGAGTTCCAATGTTGGCAACTCAAGTGACATGGGCAAGATTGCCTCTCTTCCATGTGACAAGCTTAAATGGAGAATTACCCGTGGATCTTTTGGGAGTGATCCTATCAGCCCATAAGGCTGATTTCAGCTTTGGTATGCCAAGCCCTCTCGATTCTCATCAAGAGTCCTCCTAATGATCCTCAAAGAAGTTCTTGCTTGTAGACTCGCCGCCATTACCTCGAGGGTAATAGTTTGATGAAGTGCTCAGTAGATCCCGCTTCTCGACAGCCCACTTACCACTTTAGATCCAATGAATGCCAATGCATTATCGAGATTATCAGAGCAGTACACCAAATCTGTAGTTATCCCTCGTAAAAGTCCAAGATGCTAGACTCATTCGCCTCTTGAGTGCTACACGCTTCTGTCCATCCGGTGAAGTAGTCTCGTGGTCACAAAATCCATTTGTGCCCTTGGCTCAATTGGGATCGATGGCTCCAATGAAGTCTAAACCCCATTGCATGAATGGCTGGTCAACCGAGATTGAATGTAATGGAAGGGCAGCGAGTCTCTCTTTCCCGTGAAGAATACACAATTTTACATCTCTTGATCCATGCATAGCAATCACTAAAGATTTTAGGCCAATAATAACCAGCCTTCATGATTTTTAGAGTCATTACTCTTGGTGCAAAATGGCCACCACTGGTCCATCATGAAACTCTTTTAATACCCTTTGATCTGACTCGTTAAT
Organism: Taxus wallichiana var. yunnanensis; assembly: GCA_018340775.1. Lineage (NCBI taxonomy): Eukaryota > Viridiplantae > Streptophyta > Pinopsida > Cupressales > Taxaceae > Taxus > Taxus wallichiana. The sequence continues at coordinate 799,033,186 of CM031240.1, read as the reverse complement.
GCATCTCAAAGAAGACTCCATTCACATCCTTCAACAAAACTCCATCAATGATGGTATATGGAACAGCCTCGCAACCCAAGTATCTCCTCTTTGCTTTGCTCAATTCTGGAGGGCATAGGCCTGTTTGTAGGAAGTGCATAATGCCTTGGGTCCAGCAAGGAGTGGACACATCATCATTTTCCTATTTTTGATCATCTTGTAATAAAGGACATGTCATTCTTCATCTTCTCGGGTTGTCTCGGTTGTTTGAAGCGAGCTTCCCCAAAACTCACACAAACCTTTCCTCTTACCACTTGGTGATCTTGATCTCAATGTCATACTCCATGACACGGGTGATCCATCCTGCCCTTTTCTCATTCAAATCCTTGTTGAGGAGGAAATCCTTAACCCCAGCATGTGAGACTAGCAACTGGACCTTGTTGTTTGAGACTAAATGCTTGAATTTTTCAAGCTTCGATTACATGCAAGCACATGCTTTTCGATAAAAGAGTACCTCACTTCGCAAATACCTAGGCTCGGTCAAGAAGGCAATCGGCTCGCTCATCATTATCTTTGTTCTCATTGTACTGCATGGCAGTAAATAGTGTCATCACCTCCAAATGCATAGAGGATGAAATCCTTGAAAAGTCCGGGTTGATGAGAGTGGGTGCCTGGGAGATAGCTTCTTTGATTGCTTCAAAACTATCCTTGCCTTCTCGCCCCATTTGAAAGCCATGCTTTTCTTTAACATTTTGGTGATGGGCTTGACAAGGGTCAAAATCTGGGACAAACCTCCGAACAAAGTTTATCCTTCCCAGAAACTCAAGGGCTTTTTTGTGGCTAGGCAATGGTAGAGCTCTTATGGCTTCAACCCTCTCTCGATCAATTGCTAATCCTTCCTCGAGACAATATGGCCAAGGAGCTTCCTTCATGTGCAAGAAAGATGCACTTCTTAGGATTTAAGGATACTCCAATTTTCTACACCTCTCAAACACTTGCCCGAGGTGAAAGAAATGGTCTCTGCTGTGCATTCTTTGAGAAGACAAGAATATCATCTAGGTATACCAAAGACTATCTTGTTGATCAAGCCTTCAATGCCATATCCATAGCTCACCGAATGTTGCTCCGTTTCGACAAACCCAAATGGCATCTTCTTGTAAGCATATGTGCCCCATTTGGTTGTGAAGGCTGTCTTGAACTGGTCTTCCTCCTTTACCATAATCTGATTGAAGCCTGAGTAACCATCAAGTAGTGAAAACCTTTCTGAACCAGCTACGACCTGCAATATTTGCTCCATGGAAGGGAGTGGATAATGGTCTTTGAGAGAGGCTCTATTCAAATCTCTGAAGTCAACACACAGCCTGATCTCTCCACTCTTCTTCCTGACTGGAACTAAGTTGGCAACCCAACTAGAATGCTTGATTGGGAATATGATTCTTGATTCAATCAGCTTGTCCAATTCTTTCCTCATGAGAGGCTCCATGTGTGGATTGACTGGTCTCTGCTTCTCGCCCGACAGCTTAGTATTTGATCCACCCGATAGTGTGCCGAGCTAAGTTGGGATTGAAACCTTTCAAGTCTTCATAGCTCCAAGCAAACACGCTGTGAATTCTTGACATAGCCGTATGAACTCACACCTTTCTTGCTCAGTTGTCATCTTTCCAATTTGCAATGGCTTGTTCTCTTCTACCAAGATGGATACCGAATCTTCTCTCTTGACCTGAATGTTTGCTTTCTCCTTTCTAAACTGATCATTGGGGTTGAAAATGGACTCCAAAGTGATAAGTCCTCGGGCAGCTTGTCGCTTCACCAGTATCACTTGGTCACCATATTGCTGTTCCAACTTTTCTTGATTCTTAGCTGAGAACTCAGCTTCTTCTTGCAAGAAGTGGATGATTTTCTGGTCATTCTCAAATACCTGCCAACTGACATTGTTATCCGGCACTGAAGGCCTCACAATCACGTGGATGTTTGGCTATACCTTGTCTTGTTGAATGTTTTCTACAATGTCAAAGGCTGCCCTTTACCGCCGCAAGCCCGCAAGCCAGCTTTGATTCTCTTTCCTAGGGATGGATTTGATGCCAAAGCCCTCAAAATCTTCCATGAGGTCCCATACCCTGTTCTTGTAGCACCTGAGTAGATCATTTTTGGCAGCATGCTGTCCCTTGACCTGATTTACAATCAGCTCACTGTCCCCAAAGACTTGCAAGTTCTTTATTTTTCTCTTGATTGCCCAATGCATCCTCGCACCAAGGCTTCATATTCAAAGCAGTTGTTATTGAGCATGCAAATTGAAATCTAAAAGCTGAATAATACTTTACTCCTTGAGGTGAAATAAGCACGGCTCCACCTCCTGCGCCTTGTCTACTCCTTGATCCATCAAAAAACAGCTGCCATACCTCATTGTCATCCTTGTGGTTTGGCTTGGTGATGCTAGGAATAGGTTGACTTTCTTCGTGTATACAATAGACTCCTAGCTCAGATTCTTCTATTCCTTGATAAGGATCAAAAGCATGCACCTTGTTTTCCCATTCATCAAGAGTTAGATCTGGGATGTTTCCAACTTTAGTGTCAGTTTCATCCGTGCTTGGGTGATCTTCTTGATCAAATGCTGAGCAATTGGCATTAATCTGACTTGGAGTATAGGGCTCAATGTGGAAGTTTGCAATAGGTTCTGACCTAATTGTAGCCTTAGTTCCATACCTTGTTCTGAATAGCATGTGAGACCAATCAATGGACAAATATCCCCCAATTTTGGCAGTGAAGTCCCTTGATAAACATAGGGCAAAGAGTGGTGGAAGGTCTATGACTGATATATCTTGTAAGACAACAACATTTGACATGCATGCAAGGTAAGACTCAAATTTCTAATCACCCCAACTCAAGCTATTGCTGTCCCATCCAAATGCACTACTCCCTTAGATGTTATTTCATACCGGAGCCCTAATCGATCAGCCATCTCGCTTAGGCATTACTCGAGCTACTTGCCCCGAATCTATCATGCAATTATGCACTAGCTGATTTCCAATGATTAACGAAACATAAAAAGGGGGAGGCTTCAACATTTTACCTTGTTGTGCTCCATGATTTCCTTCAGGCTGGGCAGCATTTGTGAGTACCTTCTCTTGCATTTGGACCTGCTGATTCGAAGTTGGCCAATCCTTCATGGCAGCTTGCAGCAGATTTCTTTGGCCTGGGATGGATAGGGATTCCCACATAGATATATTGACGTTTGTCTTCTTCATCTGATCAATGATACTGAATGGTGATGAAGGATCTCTCTGCTGTCCTTTGGTTTGCACATTTATTCCTTGTATGTGGGCAGCAACAGCTGGCATTTGAGTTGGCCTAGGGGCTGTTCTTGGCTGCCCTTGTGCATTTGGAACGGGACTTTGCCTGCCAATCATTTGTGGAGCCATGGAAGGTCAGGGATCGGCTGGGCTAATGGCTGCTCTTCACCCAAATTTCTCCTTTTTGACCTTGTGTTTGCTGCAACACCTTGAGAAACTGCCTGGTTCATGCCACAAAAATCCTCTGCTTGCCAATTTACCAATGTGGTGTCATTTGGGGCTGATTGCTGTTGGAATGTTTCTTGTTGTTGGCTGGTTTTTTCTTGACTCGCTTCTCACCCTCCACACCAAAAGAGTTTGTATCATTAAAGCTTGAGTTAAAGCACCATCAGAGCACATGGATTGATTATGAGGTTCATTACATGGAAAACACCAATCATACTCCCGGGCAATGTTGTTTTGTGGTCGTACTAATGCCTTAGAGGCGTATATGGCATTTGGATTATAGGGCTGGAATGGTCTATCGGGCAGGAGGCCTTGTTTGATTCAGATTTGCAGCTGGATTGGGTGGCCTTTGAGGCTGATATGGCTGCCTATTAGGTTGAGCTTGAGGCTGATATGAAGGTCTAAAACCTTGAGCTTGCTTGCTTTTCGAGAGTGACCAGCTCATTGCCTAGATTTTGCAATTGCTTCATGACCTCTCAAGCTCATTTGGGGCACTTGAGATGAAGTGGAGGCTTCATTTGAACTCGATTTCTAGGAGTGGGAATAGAGCTAAGATAGTGCTTGACTAGCACTGGGCTCTCTAAACTTGGATATAATGGCATTGGAGGCCTCAGAGCTAGCTTGCCACTTGAATCGACAATTTTCAGCTCTAATGGCAATACTATAAGCAGCAGGATAGTTGTGCCTCCCATAGATTGAACCAACATAGAAATATCAGAATTTAAAGCTTTAAGGTAATATAGAAAAGCACCTTCTCATTGTTGGCCTTCGATCGCATCGAATCCTATCCCAAGACCTTTGAAATCTGAAGTTGAAGTCGCTACCGCTCATCGGGGCTCTCTTGATGGTTGTCACCTGCTCCAAAAGAGACAAGTTGTCTCCTTCTCTCCAAATTGATCATGAAGTGCAATACACAAATGATTCCAGCTTTGTGATAGAGCCACCTTCAAGGCTCCTAAACCATCGCAATGCTTTCCTTTGAATGAAGACGCCAAGAATTTGACAAACACATCCATTTCATTTATCTCATGGATTACATGATGTTAGCAATGTCTTTGACATGATCACCAGTGAGTGGTATGATTTTCTCCAAAGAAAAATGGAATGTTCTTCAACGCTGCAATTGAACCGGATTCTCGCATCGAGGGCAAGTGGGTCACGCCGCCAAAGAAATTGACAAAGGGATTTAGTGGTTGCGCCATTCTGATTGGTCGAAGGACTCTTGAATACTGAATGAAAGGCCGATCAGGTGGAGGAGTTGAGAGAGTTCTGTTTGGTGGAGATGGAGACCTTTGAATCCTCCTTCCTCTTTGCCTTCGTCTTGAGATAATCGTGTGTATTCAAACAAAGACTTCCTCTTTCCAACTCTTGACCTTGTGATTCTTCTCATAAGCTTTCAGGCCTGCGCTGCTGAAACCAGTTGATTCTTTCTCTCGGAGTCGCCAGATATGCAAATAATAGCTCTTTTCAAGCAAGAAAATTGCAGCAGATGCACATCAACTTTGCTGCAATAAAAATGAGACCTCTAGGTCCCACCGGCGTGCCAAAACTGTTAGTGCAAAATCACAAAGACTTCCCGGATGCGCATCAAGTTTCTAGGTTGATCACCTAGCATCCAGCAGATTTGCATAACATCAATCCTTTCTCCAAGTGTGGGACTTGAAAAAATGAGAAAGGATTCTCCAGAGAAGGCTGGTTCCTATTCCTCTGTTCAGATGCACACGAAATATGCAGAGGGTTTTCTCAAAACCTAATCTAATCTGCCAAGGAGACAAGGTAAGAAGATGCATAAAATAAATCTAAGCTAATAGAGGTGATGCACCGAGGAATGAAGAACACCTATTTTGCCAGTGAACACAGACCATTCAAATGTGATATAAGATCATGCACAGATAACAAAACTTGTAGTGAAAGACCAGGAGGATGCAAGATGAACACAGAGAGGGTTGAGAATCATCCACAGACATGTATTACTTGCTCCAAAGATTGATACAATACACTACAGAATGCCAGAGGCAGAGTCGTATTACAGTTCAAATGAGAGGTTCGAACTCCACAAATTCACCTGATAGGAGAAAAAGGGAGGAGCAAAACAAAAAATGTTCGACCTTGAAAAGAAGCTCCTCTTTACAATATATAGAAAGAATGAGAGAGGAAAGAGAGAAGGGAAAACCAAAACTACCCCAACCACCTCCAGGTTGCATTCAATTCATCTCATCATGGCAGAAGTGGCGGATCCTGGCAAAACGGCGGGCCGCCTAATGTATGGCGAACCGTCTCGCCGCATTAAAGTTGTTAGTCAAGCATTACTTCTGCTTGTTATTTCGTGCCAGAGGTGTTTCTTGATTTTCTCTCTCCAAACTGAACCAAAATGTAAGATTGACCCTGGAATCGTGTAGAGAATCTCACAAGCTTTCCGTTGATATAAGGAACGCAAATCCGAGCTCGATCAAAAGATATGACGATCCAAGATTTAGGGCACTAATGTACTCAAGACGGATTTTGAAATATTTCCCGCGCTTCGCCACCTGGATGACACGTGGCACGCATTGATTGGTCGCGTGATTCTCTCTCCTCTACCTTTCGGTGGGCTTTCTTTTGAAATTTCCTCAGGCCCCTCGCCGGACACACGGGCACTATCCCATTGTTCGGTTCTGCTCAAAACTCGCCTTTGACCTTTTGACTTTTTCTCCTTGTGACACGTGTCGTGATCTGGTTGGTTCTCGGCCCTTTCGCGATCCACGTCCCGCGGCCCCTATGTCCCATTTTTCCTTGTGTTCCTTGTGCTGATTTCGGCCGAACCGGCTGGTTCAAGCCTCCTCGCGCCCGATGTCCCCTGTGCTTCGGGACAAAATCTTCCGGCTTCACCCGCCCATTTTGTCCGCCGGCTTTGTTTTGCCTTTTTTTGTCCCGCTTGTCCCACTTTTGTTTCCTGGATGACTTGACTGCTTTTTCGCCTGATTTCGGCCGATCTGCTTCCTTTTTTTTTTGTCCCAAATGTCCCAAATGCTTTAGGACCGCTCTGTTTTTTTCGCCGATCCGCCTTTCTTCAGGTCCCAAATCTTACGTCTTCCCCGATCCGTCCCGCCAAAGCTTAGCCAATTTTTCTTCTTTTTTTCCGGATCGGGCTTCTCGCGCCCGCCGCGACTTCTGGCCCGATTGTCCCAAATGCTTAGCTTAGCTGGCCCTGAGGCTTTTCGGCCGATCCGCAATCTCTTCTTTTCGTCCCCACACGCCCCTAAGGGGCTTTTAGTCCCACATGAGCAGACTTAGCCAATTTTCACGATTTTTCTTTACCCATGGATCAACCTACTACACCTCAACAACTAGAATTAAATGTAGTATGGTGTTGTTCTATTTACTCTTATGACATGTGATTGAATCAAGGTGTCATGTTTTGGTAGTTGGCTCTTTTTCGATGGTGTCCATACTTGTACTACAAGTCAACACTACAAGAAATCATGGTGACCATGCTTATTTAGCAAGATTTTAGCGAATGGTACTCTAACATGGTGATCTTTCCTTCTCTCTTATCTTTCTGTCTCTTACCCATGAGCTCTATAAATGTAATTTCTCATGCACTTTGTAGGGGTTCCTCTTCTTTTCTCACATATTTTCAAGATTTTCCTTTCAACTCGAAATTTCATGCTTTGGACCTCTGCGACTTGTAAATGTGGATTTTCTTTCCTCAACTTTATATGTAAACTTTCAAGCATCAATTAATGCAAGTGTGGTTTTCTCTTTCCTCCAAATGTTCTTTGTTTAGTGTGAATATATTTTTCCTATTGCACATTTTGTGTTCTTTCTAGTTGCTCACATCGAGTTGTGTGCAGCTTCATGATCTTCATTCTACAAACTTGCATATGTGTTACTTAGAACTAGAGAAGATCCACTTTTCATATGGTGCTATAACTTCCCTTTTTAGCTTAGAATTTAATTTATGCATCTCTCTTCCTGGTTCCTTGGAGGTGTTAGTTTAGGTTAGTTGTCGGAGTAGCTATAACATTAGATTATTTTGTGTTTCACATATTCTCCTAACCTCGTAGAATAGAGGAATCCAAACATCTCCAGAGGTCTATCTCAAGCTGCAAGTCCCACACTTGGAGATAGTCCCATGTTGTCTCAAAATTATAGATTTCCCATAATTTAGAGCAAGGTGTAATTTTGAGCTCCAACAGTTACGGCATACCATGTGGGATAATTTTATGAAATTTATATCATTACTATTGGTTTTTAGTGTGTAACTTAGTAATTTCAACCTTCGAGAGGCATTATTCAACAAATCTAACAACTCCTAAACATTAAATCCTCTAGTTTAAAGCAGCTCGGCCCTCCTTTCATAAGAAGGATACCAACAAGGACAAGAGTGATAAGAGGTGAACCATTCAACTATCTACAACTCTCCCCATAAAGAAGAAGAAGAGAAATGTCTCCATAAACATATGTGGTGCCTCCAAACCGAGGTTTTTCAACTCTTCGTCCCTGGTAGGCCTTTCCCTTTCTTCATCTAAATTTTGAGGCCCATTCCCCTCATGGTGCATCAAATAAATTTGTCATGTGTAAGCTTGAGTGGTGGTATTCTGTACTCCTAGCTGCACAACATAATATACCATTAGTCTCATTAAAAAGTATTCCATTGTTCATAGGTGAAAACCCACACCCGTGGAGCATATTTAAAATGTTTCAACATCTATTTAGTACATGTATTCATGGAGGATGATGTTGCAAGTGTGACTCTCAAAGATCGTATCTCAAAGGAAATACCTTGCGGTGGTATATAATTTTTCTAGCCATGCTAATCCACACTTGGGATGAGCTTGAACCGCCCTCTATTAGTAATTTGATGAGAAAGTGGAAAACATTTCTCTCCTTGAAAATTTAACCGCTATAAAATGAGATCCAAATGAATTATGGTAGATTTCAACCCGAGGTTCCAAAAAATATGAGACAAAATTCTAATTATTCTAATACCAACTCCTCAAGGTACATTTCTATATTTTCTTAGAGATTTGAATTCTGATATAGTAGTAATGATTCAGTCTATGGGTGCTACTCAATTGCTCAATGCTTATGCAATAACCATAGGTTAGAAAACTATCTAATCAAGTAAATAAACTAGCCCCTAGATTACCAATTTGCCTATTTTCCATGAATTACCATAAGATACTCAACCCACCATTACTTTTATTCCTCAATCACCTTCTTCATCATCTTTGTCCACACCTTCTTCCTCTATAAAGTAATAAGAAATTGAAATCCTTAGCCTTTAGCTAAAAAACTTGATAAATGAGATTATCTCCCTTAATAGACAACAATCTTAGGCCCTCATAAATTACTCTAATCCTCCTTAGGGTTATCCATGACAAATATCTCAATACCTAAATCATATATTCACACAAAATTATCTACCAAGAAAACTACAAAATATAAATCATTAACCTCTACCAGTCCCTAGCTTAATCAAAGCCATTGTTCTAGTCCAGAAAAACATGGCCCAATGTTTTGAGTGGTGTTATCCTTATGATCAACCTCACATTCAATACCTGTGTGAAGTTAGAATGAATTCCTTACGAGACAAATCACTTATGGTACAAAATCTATCTTTTCAAGAAGAAAAATCCATAGATCCATCAAAAATTAGTGTAGAAGAGATACAAGATGCCACCACTAAGCCTAACTTCATGCTTTTTAGATGTGAAGACTTTTCGTTGTTAACCAAACTACATGCAATGTCAAAAGGTCACAACTTCATGTGTTCATAACACAAGCTCCAAAAAGAGACAAATGGATGTAAGGTATCATCCCCCTATTACTCCAACTCCAGATAACAATTAAGGACAACCCATGAACTTTGGAAAAAGTTTAGCTTCACCTAGTCATTCGTGGATCACTCGTAAGTAGTAGAACAAAAATTTTGTGAGATAGGTAAAACCCGTAATTCAATACAAATCAATATAATGAAGTAATTTTTGTCATCCAAAGAGATTTTTGAATGGAACAATAAGGAAAGATAATTTCAATCCCTCACTTACGAAGACCATGGGTATTCCCCTCAACATTGTTGAATAAATTAAAAGGAAAAAATTTAATGTCACAATGTGGGATGACCTATCTATCCCATCTCAAATGGATCCCTTGCAAGAAGCCTTGAAGCAACTTCCACCTCTTGAACCCACCATGTGTGAAGTAGACTCTACGATCAACATCTATCAGCCTAAGGAAGAACAAGTGAGTATGGTTTTCAAACCCGCTCCATTCTCGCATGTCTCTAATTATTGGCAAACACCTTGTACACAAGTGCATGATTGATTTGGGTGCTAGTACTTGATGATGCCAAATAATATTGCAGATATCTTGGGAATTGAGTATAATCCAACCTTAAAATGTGTTTTACAACTTGATGGGTCAACAATACAAGTACTGGGCATGATTGAGGACTTGGATTTAACTCTTCATGCTTTCCCAAGCCTAACTATAATGCAATACATCTTCGTGATTGACTTTTCACCTTTGTTTGCCCTCTTCCTCTCTAGAGATTTCATAGCCAAAGTGGGTGGATATCTATCTTCAAACTGCCACATATGTTATTGAGAACAATGTATGGGACTAGGTTTATAATCAAAGTTGAAACCATCTTACCTTATCGTCTTGAAGTTCATGATCCTAGTCCCATCAATGTGAATTGCATGATCCAAGGATAAGTGAGTAGTGATCCAAAGATTTGTTGAGACAAGGTGCATACATCTCATTCAATTCTCAATATTATGATTGATGAATGTGATTAAACTAAAATGGAAATATATTAGGCTTATTTGATATCATAGAAGTAGTAAATAAATGCAATACTAAAATTACCCTAAGAAACTAAGCAAGTAGAATATGAAACCCTTAAGAAAAGAGGGTTAGGAAAATCATTAGCTGATTCATTGATTTCATGGGATTGTTTCACGCTTAAGACTGACTAAATAGGAAAAGGAGGAATCTATCACATAGGGACTCAGAAATACATATCTAAGTTGTCTAGCCAGATTGGGTCACCCTGGTCTAAGATCTAGGTGCCCTAGTCTACGAAATTACCAAGGGACCTCCTCTAAGGTGTCATTGAGTGTTCACCTATGTTCCATTCTTGTAGCGTTGATGTCGTTATATGATCACCAATGTCGTTGTAGACCTACAATAAAGGAATCACCTACAAAACCCCAAGAAAAGCATCAAAACCCTAAAAATAAAGATGCATATGAAGGGGTTGGATTGTCCTCGCTACCAAATGGATGGACTTGTCATTGATCATTACACTACATCTCAGACCCAATGTAATTCTAGGTGTGTGTGTTTGTGTGTGGAATTGTGCCCTAGGTGCTCTTGTGTGAGTCACACTTTGTGAGTAGTGAGCAATAACTAGATGTAGAATGTAAGTAAATGATGCATGGAATAGAATAAACTCCCTCATATGAAGTGTGATGTAGATGAAACAGCCCTTTTCCCTTATGATGGAGCTAGATTGATGTAAATAGAGTAGTAGAAGCCTTTGATAGATGCAAGTTTAGGTGGTTATAGTAGTACTTAGTGCTTGGTCCCCCATTACGGTCTCATAAATTTATATTTATATGGTTCTCTTCCTTTAATTTTGTAATTAAGCCTAGAAAAGGTTGACCACCAAAAATATAGAAAGATCAAATGGCTAGAAAGTTCCCAAAAAGTGAGAGGAAATTACAGAGAGGATCAAAGCACCCAAAGAGGACTAGGCGCATGGAGCGCCCAGTCAAAAATAGGGAAATGTAATATAAAAATACTAACTAGGTAATTGCAGGTGTAAGATCAAATGTAGCAACAGAATACAAATGCAAGATGGCCAAAGACATGGGTTAATTAGTACTCTTTTTCACTCAAGAACCATATGAATAGTAGTATGAGACCAAGACTAAATAATTACCCAAAGTGCATGATTTTGTGTCTACATTTTCCCCCACTTTATTTTGTTGAGCAAAAAGTTTGATAACATAAAGTAGATAGAGATGCATACTTGATATCCATGTAGAGTGATGTAGAAAACATGTTGAGGGACTAGACAAAGTGTGGAGTGACAAAAAAAGGTGGAGCATGGAGACTAAAGATGTAAAAGTGTAAAAATGTGATGAGAGTGAACCTAGGGTGGAAGTGTGTGTGTAGATGCCAATATGTGTTATGTACCTGCATGTTAGTATTGATGTCTGTGTTTTTAAGTGATTTTGTTTTTGTTGATTACTTGTTTCCCATACACACGAACCTAAAAAAGAGAAGACAATAAAGTAGTCAAATACACATTTATATGTGTAAATGTTTTTGTAAAGATGAATGTATATGAGTAAGAAATACTGAAAATGAAAAAGGAACATGTGCACCTGATCCATGATGAGAAAAAGAGTGTAGAAAGGATCCTGTAAATGTCAATGAAGTGCAAGTTTTTTTGGTGATCTCACACCACTAGCCGAAGAAGTGTAGGTGGAAAGTCGATGTATCCTCTAACCTCAGAATCTGCTTCCTAAGAGTGAAGAGATCTCTGTCTTGTCTAGTTTTTGCATGATCCGATGCCACCGACAAAATTAGTGTAGAGAGGAAGTTTTTATTTATCCTCTAACCTATAATTTCTCCCCATAATGCTAAGGAAAATATTCCTTGTAAATGCCACTTGTGTATGGATTTACAGTAGACTAGTCTCGAACCCACTCACTATATAACGCATTATGTCAAGGACAAAACTAAAAATTGAACTGTACCGATAGTGTGTTGTGTAGTGTGTGTAAACCCAAATGATTCTCCCCTCTTTGGGGGTGCATGCCATGTCACGGATATGAGAATGCATCCCAAAAGAGGAAGGACTGCAAAAATGAAACTTTTCCCTATAGCGGGAGAAGGAGATGTGCTTGGTAAAAACCAAGGCACATGCAAACAACTAGCTAGGAGACAAGTGTTAGTATGAAAAAACATGCATGTAGAAGACAAGTGTAAGCTACAAAGACAATGTGTAAGCTAAGACACAAGTAAACATACCTGAAGCCAATCATAGATCGCAAAAATTGGGTTGCAAAAATTGAACATCACTCCCGATGTCGCAAGACACCCAAGTCATAGTGGCTGCAAAACAAACAAGCAAGTGTGCATACAAAAAAAAAGATCAAATCCCACATACAATGAGAAATAGATACAAACAAGGACAAACAAACAGATAACCATGGTAAAAAATAATCATGCAAAACAAATGTTGCACAGAAGTGCCCATTAGCATGTTAGAAAGATAAATTGTATGTCAACAACATGTATAAATCGATAAATTAGTGTGCTATGAAAAAAATTATAGCACTGTAGTGTGCGAAAGTAGATGTCCTCGAGATCCGTTAAGATTGGTAGTGTGTCAAGTATACATATTGAATGTATAAGCTCTGTATACTTTACGATCACAACTAGAAAGCAAGTGAACGTGCATGTGTGTATGATAAAGATAATGACATAAAAGATGTATATCTAGCATGTGTAATAAAGCAAACATGTACAAGTAAATGCGAGAAAGAGTAAAAGTAACCAATATATGTAGTATGATGTGGAGGGGTGTAATGGAATGCAATGTGAATGATAGGAGACTCATGCCCCGAATGGATGGAATTATATGCAGTGAGGTTCATTTGTTTGTGCCCCCTCAATAATCAAGAATGAACCATAAATGAGATTTCGTTATCTATAAATGGTCGAACTATGTGTTGTGTGTAGTGCATTGTGGTGAACGTGTAGTGATGGCATGTGACATAGAGATTATACATGTGTGGCATTGTATCCTAAGTGTATATAATGACAAGATGATCGAAATGAGTGATGAATTATCCTAAAGCATATATCACTAAATGATGAGTAGAATAGGGGATGATGATGTAAGATTAAGTGATGATGTATCCTATGACATATATCACTTTAAAATGAGTGAAAGGAGTGGTGACGTATCCTATGGTGTCTACCACTACAAGATGATGGAATATGTGAAGGTTTACCTTATAGTGTATGTCACTAACCTAATTATTTTGCATGATAGAAGATTGAATGATGAATGCGTAAATGTGATGAAGTTCATTTGTGATGTATACCATCAACAGTATAGTATGGACCATGAGACTAGAGTGTGTCATCTAGTAGTGAGTGCAATAGATATAAGTATATGTGGAAGATGTGTAGCGAGATGTAGTGATCGAAAAAATGTCATGGGGTGTGTATAATGTGTAATGTGTAATGTAGAGTATGTAGTGTCTATTGGGCGTGTGTCGAGTTCGGTGTGCGGGAATGCCTCTCGACATTCAAGTGTGAAATGAAGCACAAGAGTGTGTCATCAGGTAATGAGTTTTGTGTTTAGGCATAGTATTTCTTAAGATGCATAACATTGAGTGGGTTTTTGAATGGTTTTCCCAAAAGGTTAGAGAGGCCATAAACTCCACCACCAAATTTGTCAGTGATAATGTATGGAAAAAGCTAATTTGGCTTGAATTTTCCTTTAAGAGGGGCTTCAACATTTTTATTCTTCTTATTCTATTTTAAGACAAGGTCGATGTTGAACACACGAGAATAAATTTTTCAATAGTATGTGTGTGCAATGCGAGATTGATATGTGCGAGTATGTTTGAGTTCTTGGACACGATGCAATTCCAACATTTCTAACTCATGTAAGTGGTTGTCGTAATATTCATTATCTTTAAGAATTCCTTTGAACAAAAAAAAACAAGGAAGGGATTTTGAACCCAAGCGGTAATAACAACCTTAGCACCATAAACCAAGGAAAATGTAGTAGCGTTAGTAGGTGTACAAACTCTAGTATGATAGGCCCATAGAATGTATAATAGTTGATTATGTCAATCGTTATCGATGGATTCTCTTGTCTTGCACAATATTTTGACAATGGTTTTGTTGGTGGCCTTAGCTTGGCCATTTCCTTGCAAGTAATAAGGTGTAGAAAATGATTGTTTAATTTTGAATTTGGCAAAACAAAATTTAACGTTCTTATTTTGAAAGAAGATCCATTATTAGCAAAAGGCACACCAAAGTGTGTGATGATATGGGTGATGACGAAACCACAAATTTTAGTACCAGTGACCATTCATAGGGGAGTTTCCTCAACCCATTTAGTAAATTATTTGGTGGTAGTAATGATGAATTTTTGTCCTTCAACAGATTTAGGACTAATTATACCAATGAGGTGAGTCCCTAAAGAGAAAAGGGCCAAGTTTCTGCGATTGGTTGGAGGTCATATGCGGGTGCACAAGTGGAGGTGACTTTTTTTTTGGCACTTTTCACAACGAGTAGCATATTCAAGGAAATCCTGTTCCATGGTAGGCCAATAATACCCCTAGCATAAAATATTTTGTGACATAGCCTTACCGAAAAATGGCCACCACACATGATGTCATGTATCTGTGAGATAACAGTGGGGATGTCTACAAGTGCTAAGCAACGTAAGAGTCGACTATCGAGTGCACATTTAAATAATTTTTTCCCAACAATGACATAGTGAGTAGCCTTACACTTGTGGACGTCAAGCCTCATGATGCTGCTGATTATCGAGATAGTTTTCTTATATAAGTAATTGTAAATGGGTGTAAACCATTAAAATTTATCTTAACTGCACGTTATGACACAAGCTACAATAGGTAATGCAGAGATAGAAGGATGTCATAAGTGTGTAATTATGAACATGTCTTGTTCATCAGTAATATCTTTCTAGATGAGTGATGTGGAACTAGCCATAGCATCTCCGTGACAATTATCCTTACGAGGAATGGTAATAATGGAATTGGAATCAAACGTAGCCAAGGGATATTTTACAAGCGTGTTTTATGGAATTAAATGATCCTCTTTTGTGTTATAGGTATCATTTACTTGATTTATGACTAGATGAGATTTTCCATAAATGCACAAATTGCGAATGAGGAGATTTTGAGCGGTGATAAGACCCAAAATGAGTGCTTCAGTATTTGGCAATGTTATTGGTACAATGAAACTGCAGTGGTATGCAAAAGGGAGTTATTCACCATGTGGGGTGATGAATATTATCCCAATTCCAGCACTAGAGAGGCAATGAGATCCATCAAAATACATTTTCTATGTATATTTCTTGACATTATAGGTAGTTAAATCATCATGAAAGGATTCTAAAATGGGTGATGCATCTATTGTGGGTGCTGCAGATTAATTGATCAGCTATAACTTGTCCTTTGACTTCTTTCTACGGGATGAATTTGAAATCAAATTTAGTGAGAAGCATACATAACCTAACATGTTAGACATCCCAAAAATGTGTATGGGATAGGAATTATCGTAATGGATCGACTTTGGTAATAATATGTACCTCATGATTGAGGAGATAGTGACACAATTTATTCATAACGAAGACAAATCTCGAGACATAGCTTTTCAATGTAGCCATAGTTACATTCATAAGAAAGTAGTGTGTGATTGATATAGTAGATTTCTCTTTCACGTCAAGAATTGTTGTGATGTGCCAAGTAGAGTGCCTAACACATGAAATGTAGTGGAAATATTCAATAAAAAGGTTGATATACTAGCAAAGGGACTAAGACAGGGGGATGTAATAGATATGCCTTGATGTCATCAAATTCTTGTTTACATTTTTCATCCCATACAAAATTAGTATCCATATTCATAAACCATGTAAATGGTTGAGTTTTATCAATGGAGTTCTCGTGATAAATCGCTGAATAACTTGAATTATACTTTGTATTGATTGTAGATGATGTAAATTTTTATGCGAGGCATATTAATAATGGTTTTAATATTGTTAGGATTGATTTCAATGCCAGTTGAGAGATTATATATCCAAGGAGTTTGTTGTTACCCCAAAAACACATTTTTAGAATTAAGACATATATGTTATTGTCGTAAGTGTTCAAATAATGTTTGTAAATCCTTGGCATGGGAAGAATGTCATCAATATTTGGCCAAGATGTCATAAACATAATATTCAATGATTTTATGGATATAATCATGGAATATGTGTGTTATTTCTTATTGATAATTGGCCCCGGAATTTTTAAGGCCAAAGGGCATGACGGTATAACAAAATATTCCCCATGGTGTGGTGAAAGAGGTCTTTTATTGGTCAACGCGATTGATTTTAATTTGGTTGTAACCCAAAAATCCATCCATGAAAGAGATAATATTGTATCCAGCTATGGAATCGATGATGATGCTGATATGGGGCAAGGTAAAATTATCCTTTGGACAAGATTTATTTAAATCATGAAAATTAGTACAACAAAAACATGACCATTTGGCTTCATTACAGTACAATATTAGATACCCACTCAAGATATTCGGTGAGTGCAAATAAAACGGGTGTCAAGGAGTTTATGGATCTCTTCTTTGACTAAAAGTGCTACTTTGGGGTGCATTTCAAGAATTTTTTTGGACCAGACTTGATGCCGGGGTTGAGAACAATATCATGCATTGCAATAGATAGATCAATACCTGGCATATCACTATAGTCCCATGCAAAAATATTAGAGAAATCATGAAGGAATTTCGTGATATCTTTCTGTTCAACGGGGGTGAGAGAGGTAGCTAGAAAAACTATGCACTAATTTTTAGATGTACCTAGATTGTATAGTATTATTTCCTCATTGAGAAGGGCCAACCAATCCTCGATACATGGATCAATAGGAATAGTATCAGGAGGATCAACATTTTTAGGAGATATATCATATTCTCCAAAGTAAGAAGTAACATTGAGAGGTGATAAGGAACACCTATTATGGTGAAAAGAAGGGAAATAATCATAAACAACCATATGTTTGAGTAGATCATCATCAGTAGAAAAAATGTCTAAGCTATCCCAAGTTGTAGATGCATCATCACTAATGAGTTTATGATGTACCAAGGGAAGTAAGGAAGTATGAAAGGCAGTATAAGCATCCTCAGAAGGTAAAGATGGAGGGTGATACCCCATTCCAAACTTGTGGGATTGCGTAGGAAGATCCCAAAGTGTTTTTACCTTTTGTTCTTGTTGACCTAAACTTGCATCAGAAAATCCATAGTGGTGCAAGTACTCATACCCTAACCCATAGTTAGAAAAATCTTGAGTAACATCGGTGGAACTAAGAGTATCATTAGATTTCTCAATAGAATGACAATACTCAAAAGGGGATGGATCATCCATAACATCGTAGATGATGCCTTGATGATAGAATTTAAGTCATTCGTGTAGAGTAGATGGGACCACATGCATGGCATGAATCCAAGGTCACCCAAGAATAATATTATAATTGAGGTTATTAGGCATTACATGGCATGGAATAGTGATTGTACATGGACCAATAGTGACAAGTAGGTTGACAATACCTAATACACACTTAGGAATGTTGTCAAAACCATAAATAGAGACTGATGAAAGAGCTAAAGATCTCTCTAAAATACCTAAGTGATGGAGAAAAGTGATGTTATAGATGTTAAGTTCAGATCCGTTGTCAATTAAGGCATGTTTCACCCCGATATTGTTAGCACAAACCTGAATGTACAAGGGAGGGTCATGTTGTATCATTTCTTGTGAAGGTAGCTCAGCTATTATGAAAATTATTTGATCCTCATTGAGGGATAGGGTAGAATTAAACTAATGATATACATATCCAGGTGATGTGTGAGGAGGAATGTAATTAGTATCTAAATACTTTTTGAGCTTGTTGATACAAATGGGACAATTTTGTAGATAAGTATCCAGGATAGAGATATTCATGATAATTAAACTCTAGGATGACAAGCATAGAATGAGGATCCTAAAAGCGTTAAGATCGAGTACAGGTTCACCAAAATTATTAAACTAAAATGGAAATATATTAGCCTAATTTGATGCCATAGAAGTAGTAAATAAATAAATAAATAAATAAATGCAATACTAAAATTACCCAAGCAAACTAAACAAGTAGAATATCAAGCCCTAAAGACAAAGAGGGTTAGGAAAATACTTATTTGATTCATATATGTCACGGGATTGTGTCATAGTGGAGACCAACTAAATAGGAGGAGGAAACTATCACACATGGACTTAAGAAATTGTAAATTTGAGTTGTCTAGCTAGACCGGTGCACTTGGAGAAGGATAGGGCGCCTAGGGCACCCCCGGTCTAAGACCTAGGTGCCCTAGTTTGTGGAAATGACCAAGGGACCTCCTTTGATGTTTCATTGAGTGTTCTCCTATATTCACTTCCTACCACATGGATGTCACCGTATGATTGTCAATGTTGTTGTAGACCTATAATAAAGGAATCACCTGCAAAACCCCAAGCAAAGCATTAAAACCCTAAAAAGAAAGATGCATATGAAGGGGTCGACTGTCCTCAACTGCCAAATGGATGGACTTATCATTGAGCAGTGCACTACATCTCAGACCCAATGTAGTTCTAGGTGTGTGTGTGTGGAATTGTTCCCTAGGTTCTATTGTGCAAGTCGTACTTTGTGAGTAATGAGCAATAACTAGATGTAGAATGTAAGTAAATGGTACATGGAATAGAATAAACTCCCCTCCTATGAAGTGTGATGTAGATGAACCAACATTTTCCCCTTGTGATGGAGCTATATGGATGCAAATAGAGTAATAGAATCCTTTGATAGATGCAAGTTTAGGTGGTGATAGTAGTACTTAGTGCTTGGTCCCCCATTATGGTCTCATAACTTTATATTTATATGGTTCTCATTACTTTAATTTTGTAATTAATCCGAAAATTTTGAACACCAGAAATATAGAAATCTCAAATGGTTAGAAAGTGCCCAAAAAGTGAGAGGAAAGTGCAAAGAGGATCAAGGCACCTAGAAGGGACCAGGGCACCCCAGTCTTGGCTAGGTGCCCTAGTCGAAATAGGGAAAACTTAATATAAAAATACTGATTAGGCAAGTGCAGGTGCAAGATCAAAAGTAGTGCCGAAAACAAATACAAGATGGCCAAAGACATGGGTTAATTAGTACTCATTTTCACTCAAGAACCATATGAATATTAATATGATACTGGGACTAAATAATTACCCAACGTGTGTGATTTTGTGTCTACAAAATGGGAAAAAGAGCATTATAAGTTTGACCCTATGACACAAGTGTTGAGATTAATCTAGACATCTATTTTATAAATGAAGAAGAATTCACAATTCCTATGTCGTATAAATAAGAAAATAATACTTCTTGTTTATGGAAAATGTTCTTTGACGGTTCTAGAAGCAAAAACAGAGATAGATTGGGCATAGTTTTGATCTCTCTAATAGGAAAAAAATATTTGCACATAGGCTAAAATTTAAAGCTCAAACAATGTGGTAGAATATGAAGCATTGGTTTATGGTTTTCTCGTTGCGGAAAGGAGACAAATCAAGACTCTTCGGTATTCAGAGATACTAAATTGGTTATCCACCAAGTCGAGGAAGTGTGTGGCAAAAAAACAAGATTTTAAAAGCTTATAGGCACCGATTTTGGGACCTTTTGGAGATTTTTGATGCTATCAACCTTCAAGTAGTGCTACAAAAATAGAATAAGGAAGAATATCAAATAGCGGTTATTGCTCATAATTTTTCCTTGCGAATATCTTATCTACAGAAAACAACATGTCAAGATGGTTGTAAGACCATCCTCAGACACAAAATTATGCACTTTACACATAATTTAGCCCAATCTTATACTACTATTTTGAAGGTTCTCAAGTGGTTAAAGTGATAATTAATCCCACCTTTTGGCCACCTTTATGCCCGCCCATTTCACAACCGCCCCTTCATTATAGTCCAAATTCGGGTGCGGGCAACTGTCTTTGGGCATCCCGTGGTGCCCGGTCCCACTTCTTGGTGCTCTGGTTTATGCACATCCTTTTCTCACTTCTTTATGGGGATTTTCTATTCATTGGTTGTCTTTATCTTTTTCTCAGTCAGCCTTGTCGAGATTAATTATGAAATTAAACTTGAGATCCCTATAAATATAAAGCTTATAAGACCATAATGAGGGTCCTAGCGTCACACATTACTATCACTCCATCTAGAGTTGCATCCATTGCATCACTTGCATCCATTAGTGTCATGCATCAAGGCTAGGAGATCTGCATCACACACACTTTGCATAGGGGAGGGATTCTATTCTATTCCATGCACACATTCTACTTACATTTTCTATAGTTATTATTTCTCGCTACTTCAAAAAGTGTGACTAACACAAGATCACCTAGGGCATCACACACACACACACACACACACACACACACACACACACACACACACACACACACACACACACACACACACCAACTACATCCAAGTCTAAAATGTAGTGCAAGGCTCTCGATGATAAGACCACTAGTTTGGCGGACAAGGTCACTTTGACCCATTCATTTGCATATTTTATTTGGATGAGATCAAGTGCACATGTTCCTTTTACTACTCTTTCCCATTTTTACATACTTGGATCAAAATTTTCACATATACACAACTTTGACTACTCTTTCACTCTTATTTTTCAGGTCCATCCTTAATATGCAACAAGAAGCAACCCTTCATTAAGTGACAAAAAAATAGGTAAAAACATGACACAATACATATGCTTCACCCCTAGGGTCACTTCCTCTTCCTTAACTTCCATGCTTCATTTTTTATCACTTCACACTTTTCTTGTCTCCTTGGCATGCTTTTGCCATCAATCTACATGGTTATCAAGTATGCATCTCTTATCTACTTTATGTTATCGAGTATTCAATCAACAACATAAAGTGGGGGAAAATGTAGACACTAAATCACACACTTAGGTACATTTCTAGGTCCTAATCACATACCACTATTCATATGATTCCTAAATGAGAAAACTAGTAATTGACATATATCTTTGGCCTCTTTTCTATCTTTTGCTTTCCTCTTTGGTCTTGCACAACCCACAACCCAATTTTATCTTCATTGCTTTATCTTTATTGACTTTGGACACCATTTCCTAACCAATATAGCAGTGCCTAGGTTCCCTTGTCCCCTCTAGGCGCCCCCAACCTCTTTGTATATTACTCACTTCTTTTGGACCTATTTTACCTTTTGGGAAAAAAATTCTTATGGGTCAGCATTTTAGTTGTCAATTATGAAATTCAAACAATAGAATCATATAAATATAAAGCTATGTGACCATGATAAAGGACCAAGCTCTAAGAATCTACTATCATCACCTAAGGTTGCATCCAAAGGAATTCTAAGATTATCAAAACATCCATCTAACACTCACTAAAGGGACAAGGGACTACATTTTTGTATAAATTTATAGGAGGGGAAGATCATTTTGACATCCACACATCTACTTACATTATGACATATAGTTATTGCTTGCTATCAAGTGCATCTTGCACAAGAGCTTCCTATTGCATGATTTCGCACACACTTCACAAGAACTTCATGGAGTCTGAAATTTAGTGCATCACTTGGTCAGAGCTCGAGTCATTTGGGTGGCCATCAAGGAAAGTCCGACTACCCATTTGCATCTTTATTTTTCAGGATTTGATGTGTTTTGAGGTTTGATGGGAAATAAAAAAATTTTCAAGTTACAAGTGAACTCTACGATTAACCAAAGTGACATATAGGTTACCAACATTCAAGATTAGTGAACATCTTGCAACACATGAAAATTTTCTTTCTAAGGTCTTTCGTAGTCATGGTTTCCCAAAAGCGGTCTCAATGCAATGCCCAGGTGCCTCTGACCCAGTCTAGGCATATTCGAGAGCTCCATAATTTATCAGGCTCAGTTATGACAATTTTCTCCTCCAATTTATCAAATCTCCATTCCAGCACACTTCAGGATCTATTTTGAAATTAGATAATTCTTTTATCCGCTCTCTTTCACCTAGGGTTTTAATTTTCATTAGATTATAGTTTGTGTCGATATGTACTTTAGTGTTTTATTTATCACATGTGACTTTGCACTTAGGATTTCACAAATTTTCTATATTTGTTAAATCATCTCCATAACCCCAAAAAATAACAAAACAAAACAAAATAGTGAAATGACCAAATGAGTGAGAAGGAAAGGATGCTTCCACCTTTAGGTTGGCTTCTCGGGAAAATTAACCATTCCCGAGGAATCGGCCTATAATTAATGTTATTAAACCGTAAACCCCTCCATACCACTTTAATGTGCCACTCATTCATTCTAACTTATCTCCATTTCCCAAACATAGTTCGCATAATACTTTCCTATCCTTTAGCTAAGTTCTCCATGTTCCATTAACTATATATATATATATATATATATATATATATATATATATATATATATATACATACATACATTGGTGTATGTATATGTATGTATATATATATATATATATATATATATACATACACATACACACACACACACACACACACACACACACACACACACACACACACACACACACACACATATGTGTGTGTGTGTGTGTGTGTGTGTGTGTGTGTGTGTGTGTGTGTGTGTGTGTGTGTGTGTGTGTGTGTGTGTGTGTGTGTGTGTGTATGTATATATATATGCACATAGTTCCAAGAAAACATTGGTATATGCCATCCATTTATATTAGTGGTTTACTATGTTTGAGATTCCTATTTCGAATTAAAAACATATATTTATCAATCCTCGCATGCCATAGTTTACATAATTAGTACATGTCATGAATTACAAGTGAGTCTTCAATGCATACTACTCACTTAATATACAACAAAGGCTCAACAATCACGTTAATACATATATATTTTCCATAATCAATGCCAAGTGATCTAGTAAGTGATCAATAACCTTATAATCATTATCCAACATATGCTAAACATATATTTGATAGAAATTATTGTGTGAGCTAAGACTCCTGGTTGTTAAATTTGTTTAAACCAACTGATGATTCATCAAACTTGTGACTTGAAAAGGGTAGGATATTCCACTATGTTATTCACATATTCGTATTGTATTCATAATTAGAACTTGATATAATTGTATGGTCTTACATTTTTACAATTATAATTTTATGAATTAATATGATGTGTATGAGATTATGACATTATGGATATTCGGGATTTATTGGTGCTATACTATTTTTTATCTTCTGAACTCTAATGTACTTGTAAGGCATATAACAACATGAATGTTTGGCAATCAATTCATATTAGTAAATGTAATACATATATCCTCATATAAGGATTTATATAAGTAATTATTCCTTTAATAAAAATGTGTACATGTATAAATTATAAGATTATGCTTTCCCTAAGTTATATGTCATTGTGAGATTACAATCTTTTTGAACTATATGATACTTCCTATACATACAGGCCTATGATCTTCTAATTTTTGGTTCTCTATATCACCATGGAATTTATGTATATGTAACAAACCTCTTAGACTCATTAAAGTATGTGGTAGTTTTGATCATTTTTGTTGAGCATGCTTCTTAACGTACCTTTCTTAACTTACTATAATTCAAGTAATCCACTATTTGTTCACACTTCCTACTCTTATTCATAGGTGTTCTAAAATATTAACTCTCATATATGGAGGCACAAAATATTTGTTCAAAGAATATTGTAGATGAGGTTCAAAGTTTTCATAATTAATATATTCTTGAATTATTAAGTTTTTATTTTAATGTAGTACTTAAATAGGGCCTTGCATATAATATTAATATTTCAAACTAAAGGATCTCCTTCCAACTAATATAAGTTATTTCTTGTAGATTTTATTTATATGTGATGATCCTATAATATAAATATATCTATCTTGATACATTACTATCTTTGACATGAATAAATCTTCATTACAAGTGAATAGAAATAAATACTTGATTTATTATATTGTATATACGAAAAGAGTACATATTCATTATAGTGGTTGGTATTTTCATAGTGATTTAATTTAATTTGAATTAAATCTAATATTTTAGAGTGACTTATTGTATAAATGATAAAATAAAAAATTGACAAAAGTAAAATATCATGTAAAAGATGAAACCCTAAGCAAGAAAGGGAGATATAGGAACTTAGCTAATATTTTTGCAATCTAGAACTGGTCTAGGTAGGGAGAGGTGATGAATAATATGTAAACAATGTTGTAATTGATCTTTAAAAATTTTTCAACTCACGAAAAAATGAAAAATAGGGGTGCACAGGTGTTGATGAATGTATCTTAACACCTATGTCCGCACAAAATTTCTGGATCCGGTTCCTATTAAGTCGGAAGAGTGTCACAATTACTCTCTTTTGATCTCTTAATATTTAATTCTTGATTTTTGAGGGTACCTACTCGAAAGAACTATACCTAACAACTAGATAATATCCCCTAATATCTAAATAAATAAATAAAAATATCCACACACATAAGTGGGTGAGGATAAATACAATAAATGTAAATAAAGTACCTAGGTAAACATGAGCTAAGGTAAATACCTACTCTAATACCCCCTCAAATGAAGCTAGGGGCTAAAATATAAGTGGAATGTCCACAGTATGAGTCCCAACAACTAGGCACTGATAAGGTACTCATGTACAATATATCCATGAAGAAATATCAAACCAAAAGAAGGAAAGAATCCTACTAGAAGGAAAGAGAAAGAAGAATAAGAAGGAATATGTTCTCACAAACACCCCCAAGAACAACTTCTGAAACCCCAAGAATTCCATGCAACTCAAGGTAGTGAGGTGATGCAAAAGGCTTCGTAAAGATGTCTCAGTAATCTACACTGAGTCGAATGTACTCCAAGAAAATAACTCCATCCTAAATGTGTTGGAAAATGAAGTGGATGTGTATCTCAATATTCTTCGTTCACTGGTGCACAACTGGGTTGCGAGAAATCTGAATTGCACTTTGGTTGTCACATCAAAGTATAGTCAGTGAATCCTATGGGAATCCAAACTCTATCAATGATTGTTAAAGCCAGATAATCTGCTGACTCGTTGTAACTATTGCCTTGAACCATGCCTCTCGAAGATGAAAGTGCAATATCCTGTTGATTTTTGCACACCCAAAAAACTGGAGAAGAAACAAAACAGAAAATATAGCCGAAGTGGGAACGCCTATCATCAATAGAACCTACCCAATCTGAATCTATATACCCAGCCAACTGAGTAGAACCCCTAGTGTAGTGTAGGCCAAAGTGGGAAGTGTCGTGTAACTAGTGCAAAAATCCTTGTAGCATCCTCGTCGTGACTACTATGAGGAGAATGTGCAAACCGAGATATAATACCTTCAACAAATGAAATATCGGGGTGAGTATGGAACAAGTACATGAGACTCCCAACCAACTACCTCTATAATGTAGGATCACAAAGTGGTGTGGTAAATGTGGAAGTAAGAGTAACTCAAGATTGAAAAGGAGATGGACTTGGCTTGCAATCAGCCATATCAAAGCATCGAAGAAGATCATGGGTGTACTTTTTCGACTCAAATGAATCCCTGAATCTGTCTAAGAAACTTGTAAACCAAGGAAATAATGCAATAACCCAAGATATGTCATGTCAAACTATGTAGAAAGATCCCTCTAAATACTTTGAATTTGGGAAGAAGAGTTGCAAGTAAGTAACAGATCATCAACATATAAGACAAGGATCACAATATCCTCACCAACATGTTGGAGATAAAATGTATGATTAGAGTGGCAACGAACAAAACTAGTAGATAGAATAAAATAATCTATCTTCTCATACCAAGCCCGAGGGGCTTGTTTGAGACCATAGAGAGACCTTCGGATCTTACAAACAAGAGAAGAATCCTAAAAAAATCAAGTCGGCTGCTCCATGTATATTTCCTCTTGTAGATCTCCATGTAAGAAGGCACTCTTCACGTCCATATGGTATACAAGACGCCACTGTTATGTAGCAAGAGCAAGTACAAGGTGTACAAAATCCATCTTGGCAATAGGTGCAAAAGTCTCGAGTAATCAATACCTTAAACTTGTAAAAACCTTTACAACTAGACGAGCCTTATGCTTGTCAATGGACCCATCAAATGTGTATTTGGTTCAATATAACCACTTACACCTAACCATCTTTCTTCCTTTAGAAAGATATACCAAATCCCAAGTATGATTCTTCATCAAAGAAGAATACCCAGTTGTCATCACATCATCCCACTCTTGTATCCCATCATCCTTTGAAAAGATTGTGGATCCTTTGAAACTACCTAACACAAAATTCTAGAACCTATATAATGTGTGTGATGATTCCTAGTGGGTGGAAGATTCACTATGAAAGGTTACGCCTCTGAAACTATAGTACAAGCCCACTTGGGCATAATGACAACATCATTCGAATAGGATACTCAACGACATCTATAACCTCCTCATCAACCTCCTCAAAGAAAGGATCCTAAAGATGAAGTGACGAAGAAGAAGGAGAGACATGGAAGAAGATGAAGAATCATGAGGAGTGAAGTGCTCATCAAACTTCACATGTGTTCGAAATAGAACATCATAAGTATCAGAATCTAGAAGTCGATAAGCTCTCATGTCCTCACAATACCCTCCAAAGATCAAGGTTTTTCTTCTTATCCAAATCTTTCCTTTTCTTCTTTAGCATAAAGGCCCAAGGATGACTCCCAAAGACTTGAAAAAATGAGACAAGCTGGCTTAGTGTTGGACCAAGCTTCCTCTAGAGTCAAATGATCAAGTGCTCTATGGGGTGTGTGATTCTGAATGTAGTTAGGACAATTAACTTCTTCGCCCATAGATAGGAGGTAAATGTTTAGAATGCATCATACGCTTAGCCATTTCCTTCAAATTTCTATTCTTCCTTTCTGATAAGCCATTCTATTTTGGAGTATCGAGGAACAAAATGTTGGTGAATAATTCCTTGAGTTGGAAAAAGTTTAGAAAACTCATTTCTGAAGCACTCCCCCATTATTAGTATGAAGGTTCTTTATGCAACTAGAAGATTGTTTCTCACCAAATCCTTGAAGACTTTGAATTGTGAAAAACATCACTTTTTACTTGAGAAAATAAACCCAAGTATGCCTCGAGAAATTATCAATAAACATAAGTTCATATTTATCTCCATTGAAAGATGGGGTAGGAAAAACCATCAAGTCGCTATGCAAAATCTCAAGTGGTGAAGAAGCTCTCTTAGAAAAATTCTTAGGAAAAGGATCTTGGTGTTGTTTCCTAATGCACAACCATGATAAATTCCTCAAGACAAGAAAATATAGGAAGACCATCTACCATACCATGAGTGCTCAACTCCTTCAAATATCTATAATTGAGATGTCTAAATATTTCATGCCAAAGCTTACTCTCTAAATCTGCATGTGAAACCAATCATGTCCCTATAAAAGAAGTGTCATCAAAACCCTCAAAGTGATACAAGATAGAACTATGATCAACAACACCTTGTGCAACTAGTGAATGAGGCTCCAACAAAGTTCATTGTTCCATGTGGTGTAAAAGTCTCTATTTTTCCTTGACCAAAATGAATAATTTGATATACGAAAGAAAATTTGTAGTGATGTTAGGAACATATAGTGCATCTTGGATACTTCCACCATCAAGTTGTATATCACCTTTTCCATTAAAAAAAATAAAGGAAGAATCTCCAACCTCAATTTTGAAGTAGAACTCAAACCTAGAGAAACAAAAGATTCTTTGGAAGAATTCATGTGATGAGAAGCACCAGAATCTATAACCCAACTATCTGTAAGTGGTGACTTTGATCTCCCAACAACATTAAGTGCATTTCCATGTTGATTAGAAGGAGGTGACATGGAAATATAAATTTTTGTTTCTTGACTGCATCCTCTAAGGCTTGCATTCACTTATAATACCTATGTTCTTCATGATTACTACCCCCACCAAAAGAGCATGAGCAATTTAGACTTATTCTTGGATTTAGAAGAATCCTTGGGTTTTGAGTTTTTTTCTTTGGGTTTAGGAGAATTTTGAGATGGAGAAGGAGTGGATTTGGTTTTACTTGTTTGTTTTTCCCTTGCCCTTAGGATTAGATGCAACTAATGCCTTCGAGAGGTGGAAGACCGAAGGTGAGACAATTTGGATTTTTCCTAGTAAGTCTTTCACAAAATTTTTGTTGATTAGAGAAAAATTGATAGAAAGCACACAAGAAGTCCGCATCAGAAATCAGGTCATATTCAAAGGTGCCAATGGATAGGAGAACATATGTGCGGAGCAAAAGTTCAGATTTCGGGACTTAGCCATTTTCTCTCATAAAGATCTATTTTTAAGAGATGGCGTGCGAGCACACAAATGAGGCGAGATGTGCACGCCACGCATTGAATATTTTTGAGGATTGGATAGAAAGTGATTTACATGGATATAGGCTAGGAATATGATTATCACTTTAAATTAACTGACAACATGTCTATTGTTAGTGCACTTGCATGTGTGGCTATTTTTGTAACGATGCATGGCTAATAATAGCATGCGACCTATTTTGGGATTAGATAAGTAGTGAAGGGAAATTCACCACCCTTATAAATATGAGTTGAACTGGGTAGTAGATAGGAATGATATTGATATGGTAGAGATATGATTATTACATGGAGATACACATAGAGATAGGTGTGCATACATAGAGAAAACATGCTTTGCTAAATTTGTTATGCACATACTATTGTTATTGTAATGAAGCTTTTGTATACTTATTGCATTAAATATAATGGAGAATATTAGTTGAAACTAATTGTTATTTATGTGTGTATCTAAATCTAGTATGTTCTGATTTAATCATGGCTAATACTTAAGTTTTTCTCCCTTAGATATAGGTCCAGTATGCTCTATAGAATGATGTGTTAGTAATGAAAATGCATACATTAAGTTTTCATCATGTTACCATCTTGCAATAGAAACCCTAAAGAGGGACCTAGTACCATTGTGTGCTTTGAGTGAGCACTCGGTCTAGGATGAGTGATATTCCAACGCGTCTAGGATCTTATTGGGTTTATATTACTGAATTCTAAGTTGCATCATTGGTTTCGTTGTCGGGACTCCTTTTACGTTGTTTTCAGGATGGTTTCTCGATGAAGACATATTGGTTTACCTTAGCAAGTGTTGAAGAATGGATACACAATATGGAGGAAGAATTCACATGGTGATTCAGCACTAGATCTGAGTTTAACACATGTGCATGGGTGGAATAGAATCTGTATGACAATTTATATGAGATATTTTTTACTATCTTTCCGTAGAATTGTACAAGTGGTTGATTGTTTATGCATCTAAGAATAATTGAAGGTATTACACACTTGTCTAAACACAGGAAGAATTTTAGGCCCTTTATGATGCTGATATGATTTGGACTTGAGTTGTGGATATGTGGTTCTGTGGTGTCTTGAATAGTTATATCTTGGAATACTCAATTTCCACTTATTCGTGTCTAGAGGTAGCTGAATTCTAGTTTTTACGATATCCAAGGGGAACTTACTTGCAAGGAATTCCACTAGAAATCAATATCCTGATGGTAACTTTGAACTTGGAGAGTAAACTAATGGCTAACTAAAACCACACCATGCACGGGGGAAGGTGTAGGTTTGGTGAAGGATGGTAGACCTCATGGTAGAAAGGAAAATATAGGAAAGGTGGCTTAAGTACAATGAGGCACGCGAGAGGGAGATCGAAAACCAGTGGGAGGTTTCAAAGAAAATGGCATTGTGGAGAAAGATAGTTTGGGAAGGAGTTGAAGTTCACATAGAAGATGTGGAACCTGAGCCTCAGAAAATCCCCCATTTGGGAAAACATGATAGGGAACCCTCCTCGGCCTCATGTAGAAGTGTGCCAGCAGAGAATACCTGGGTCGCGGGCATGCATCTAAATCCACCTAGCAACCTTTCCCTTGCGCTTCATTTTCTAGCATCTAGTATAACAAGTAATCAATAAACTAATTTAGGCGGTGGAAAAGTTAGGATGAGTCTTATGAAAGGCACAATAATGGTAGTGTAAACAACTTCATTGTTATATGGGAGTAATTTTTCAGGTGTATCATCGATTGCAAAATACAAGCACATAGATTTTGGACTATCTTACGGGAATGGTAACATTTCATAGGCCAGTCAAGTCAGGTACAATTCGGTTCTACTATTGGGATACGGGAAAGTACATATTTTGGTCTGACCTCAGGCTACATGTTTGGGATCGGAGGTATAGGTAGCTTTGGTTCGGGAGGATCTTGAGCTTCTAAAAGCGGGGAAACACAGGAGGTTCTAGATCGGGTGGGCAAGGTCAGCACTAATCCCGAGAATGCTTACATGGAGATGTCTCTTCACCTTCTAGAGTATAGGGGCATAGAATATGTTGTTGAACATGTGAACATGTGTGAAATATTGTGGCGTGTAAAAGGAATCATGGCTTCGGCGTAGGGAAAGATAATTTGCTACTATGTTATAAAGGAACACACACAAATGGTATAGAAAGTTTGACCTTGATCAGACTTGCATAGATTATACAACTTTAAAACATGCATTTCTTAAAGATTTTTACATCCCTGAGTTTGAGAAGAAGAGTATAAGTGCACTCAAGGATATTAAGCAAGGCACTATTGAAAGTGTTAAAGAGTATGATGCATGGTTTAAAACATTGTTATCAAATCTTTCTTATGACGTACATGCAAGCCAACATGTACAATGGTTCGTTGGGGGCTTGATTACCCCTTTTAGGAGGGCATTATCAAATAAGACATATATTGATCCGTATAAAGCACTTGAACCAGCCTTGCGTGCTAAGGTAGTTGGAAGCATAGACACTGGGGTGATCCAATTTTTAGAAGCACAAATAACAACCATGACAAAATAGTTGGAGAAACTATCAGTAAATTCAACACACGAGATGCGCATAGAGATGTTGTGCATAGATTGTGAAGTAGAAGGTCACACATAGGATAGTTGTCCTCATATAATAGTACACTCATTGTTGATGGATTGTGAAATATGCCATTCAAACCATGATGTTAGTCGCTTCCCATTATTATAGCGCGTGATAAGGAAGAATGTTTCAAGCTACTGTAAAATCTGCAGGTCCATGACTCATGACATGGGAGACTGTCGGCTGATTGGATAGATCCATGATGCTATAGATATTGGTGTATGATAGATAGGAGTTTCATATAAAGGTAAGAATGAGCATCGGGACCAAAATCAAAATTAGGTGCGCTATGATCAAAATGAAGGGCGTTTTGGAGGAGGTTGTGGCAGAGGCCAAGGATACCATGGTGGTTTCGAGGACGAGGCCATGGTGGTGGAAGAATTTATTTCCCTCACATAACTATTATACATACGGATCTTTTGACCACTACAGGCATGAATGTCCTCGAATATTACATTTTATTTCTACGGGAAGAACCATAGCTATGAGGAGCTCCCAGACTTATATGAGCATTTGAGTAAGCAACATAAACAAGAAAACAAAGGCACAAGGATGGTTAGGATATAGTGGGCCGTGGAAAATAAATGGATGCCCAAGTTGGCGTAAGAGTCTGAAGAATTACAGGTGAAGATCATGACTCGTGACCGAGGCAACATGTGCTAAGAAAGCATTACAGGTAGAAACTTACCATCACTAAAGAAGAATTTCTTCATGCACAGTACCTAGATCCTACCTATCAGAATGAGGTTTATCATGAAACCATGGAACTTCTAAGGAATCTTCAAGGTGAGATACAATACTTAAAATAGTAGAAGAAAACATCAAAGATGGTCCAAATTGATATGGATGACTTGAGGTAAGTGTGTAAAATATTACGCCAAGAAAATATCATTCCAATGTTAGGGGATTAGATAAAAGGAAACACTCTGCACACAAGTATTGGGACTAGATAGAAAATCCTACATGTGAATCTTCCCCCTCATAGCTTGGATTATGACAAGGAAATCACTCTGAATGTTGTTGTGGATGGGTGGCTATTGAGTAATATATTGATTGATACATGTGAGGAATTCAATGTTCTTACCTTGGACGCATGGGTACAAATGGGAAGACCCCCATTGTAACCATCCTCTAATGTATTATTCATGGCTAATTGGACTAAGGCCACTCCCATTGGAGTTTTGAAGGATGCATCCATTACCATACAAGGAGCCAAGTTCACTTTGGAGACTTTGAATTTTTAGCACTGGTAGGCTCAAATAGCTTCCTAGCTCTATTGGGGCATCCTTGGTGCTATGTAAATAATGTTGATCTTGATTCAACAAGGGTTATGTTGATTTTGAAAACAAAGATGAAATATATATTATCCCTTTGTGAGATGGAAAATATACACCCTATGTTGAGCCCTTAAGTGAAGAAGATCTGAATAGGATTTATGTATGCGCCATCCGAGATCCATAGATGATTGAACCAACCAAATAAGGACTAATTCAGTGGGAGGATGCACAGTCTATTAGTGATACTACAAGTGTTGCTTTTGATAATTGGGCTCACAACACTATTGAGTTGGTAGGGCACAAAGTAAAGAGCATATTTCCTTGAGGCACAAAACCGCGTTATGTCAGGAGGATAGGTGATAACTCGGTACCTTGTTACACAAGATAAGGGGATCCCATGGTATTCCTGTGTTCCATGGAAGAAAAGTCGATAGACCCATTGGAAATAGGAAGAATACTAGCATATACACTACGTGGGACAACAACACACCGATTGGTGGCCCATAGGGATAATCTTGTCGGATGGAATAAAATTGGGATTGCTCTTACTACTAGGTTCTTAAAGAGCAATGAACCTACTCAAATTAGTACTTATCACGGTAATCATCTTATTCAGCACCACATTCAGAAGTGTGAGAGACTCTGGACAAAAGGGAAGGAAGCTCTACCACCTTCCCTATGGGTGCACTATTTTTATTCCACATTACAATGTTACGCAAGTGTTTGGTATGTGTGTGTAGAACTCCATAGAGAAACTAGAAAATGGTAGAATTTAATTGTAAGGATGGTCTAGACATTTGAATTCTTCTCTACAAAGCCTCTGGTGGAAGAAGCATTGAAAGTCATAAAGCACTTAACTATGGGAGATAGTGCTAAGGCTGAAGAACTCCTTTAGGATTTATTAGATAAGGAAGACTCAAGAGTGCATTTTGGTGAAGAACTAGAGGCCAATGCAACATTACTTCAATGTGCTTACCTTGAGAAAGAGAAAGGAAAAATGGTCTACTTATTGGATGATGAAGAAGTAGATAATTTGGATATAAACCATTCAACAGGGAGGCATGAGGTATTGGACAGTGTGGATAAGACCACGTGCACCTATCATGAACCTATGAAGATAAAGTGGGTGAATATTGGAATGGATACTGAGCCTAAGGAATCCATAATTAGAGACTATTGATCAAACTCTGAAGTGGCAAAAATCATAGAGTTACTAAGGGATTACTAGGACTTATTTCCTAGGGGGTACCATGAACTTAAAGGCATGCATGAATCATTAGGGGAGATGAAGATAAAGCTTAAAGAGGGTGTGTGCCCAGTTAGAAAGAGACCTTATATAATGAACCCCAACTTGCGTGAAAAAGTCAAAGAAGATATTGATAACATGTTGAAGTCTAGGATTATCAAGCCCCTTGATGAGTCAGAATGGTTTAGTCCAATGGTGATCAATATCAAGAAGGATGGAAAAATTAGAATATGCATGGAATATAGGGACCTAAATGTTGCATGTGTAACTGATCCATTTCCTACGCCATTCACTGAGGAGATACTAGAAGGAGTTACAGGGTGTGAAATCTATTCATTTATAGATGGGTTCTCTAGGTATCATCAGGTTCAAATTGCCTAGGAGGATCAGGAAAATACTACATTTAGTATTAAATGGGGCAGCTTCGCTTATCTTGTGATGTCTTTCGATCAAAAATGCACCTATTGTATTTTCAGGCATAGTTTTCCAAGCATTCAAGGAGTTTATTCACAACTTCTTGTAGGTGTATTTAGGCGATTGGACGGTGTATGGATTAGTTAAGGATCATTGCGATAATCTACGCTTAATGTTTGAAAGTTGTAGATAGTTGAGTATCTCTTTGAACATCAAGAAATGAATATTTTCTACACCGTTTGGAATACTTTTAGGACACATAATCTATAAGGAAGGTTTCTTGGTTGATCCAACCAAGGTTACAATTATTATAGGCCTAAAGGAGCCTACCATTCGGAGTGAGGTGCATGGTTTTTTGGGTCATATAGGATATTTTAGAAAGTTTATCAAGGGATATGCCAAAGTTGCAGCACCATTGGAAGAGTTACTAAAAGGGAAAGGTATGTTCTATTGGGAGAACCGCAGCAACGCGCATTCGAGACATTGAAGGAAAAAATTACTACCATGCCTATTCTACATCTTCCTTCATGGGATAAACCATTTCATGTACATGTGGACACCTCTGGCATGACCATTGGCATTGTGTTAGCTCAACTTGGAGAAGGTATTATCAATCATCCTATCGATTTTGCTAGTAGAAATTTGACTCCCGTGCATAGAATAATTACACAACTACAGAGCATGAAGCTTTGTAAATGATATATACACTACATAAATTCCACTAGTATCTGCTAGCTACACCATTTGTATTCTATACAGATCATATGGCGTTGAAGTATTTTGTAAACAAGACCATTTTATAGGGGCACATATACAGATGGGTGTTCTTATTTCAAGAATTTGATTTCACATTGTGGTAAGACTAGGAAAAATAATTCTAGACCAAACCATCTATTAGGAATACAATCGGGAGAAGAAGCATAGGCAATTGAGGATACCATGCTAGATGCACGCTTATACTGAGCTACTTGTGCCATTAGAACTGGAGGACATTATTGTTTTTCTACGAACAGGGGATGACACCAAAAGGAATGATATTGATAAGGTAGAGATATGATTTTTACATGGAGATATATAGAGAGATATGTGTTCATACATAGGAAGAATATGTTGTTAAATCACATTACGTACTACATTATTGTAATGAATCTTTTGTATACTTATTATATTGAATATAATGGAGGATATTAGCTGAAACTAAGTGTTATTTCTGTGTGTACCTAAATCTAGTATGTTCCTGATTTCATCATGGCTAATAATTAATTTTGTTCTCCCTTAGATATAGATTTGGTATGCTCTATAGAATGATGTGTTAGTAATGGAACTGCATGTGTTAAGTCTTCATCATGCTAACATCTTGCAACAACAACCCTAAAGAGGGACCTGGTACCTTTATGTGCTTTGGGTGAGTGCTCTGTCTAGGCTAAGTGATGTGCTAGCACATCTAGGGTCTTATTGGGTTTGTATTGCTGAATTCTAGGATGCATCATTGGTTCCATTGCATCATATAAAGGAATGTTGCAAATGTTGTGGGAGGAACTAACTAAAGTAGACCAAGCCTTGAACATATGTACAGCTCCAAAGGATCTCATCAATGTAAAAACCTTAGGGGAGAAGAATGAGGTCCAGAAAGTGATGAAGGATGAAACATTGGGCTGCATAGAAAGATTATAATTGGTTAAATAGAAGTGTGAGGCCCTGACAGTAGCACAAGAACCACACAAAAATTAGCTAGAAGAGCTTGGGAAACTCATTGCGCAGAAGATGGATTTTTAGAAGGAAGGATGCTTGCAATGTCTAGTATTGTGTTGGTCTTATAGAATGAGAAAGGAGAAATTGCATAGGATGAACTGGAGTCCATTACCATGGACATTACTTGAAAAAGAAGAGGAAGCACTCATTGAGTGGTAGACCTTGGAGGCCAAGATTATGGAGGAATATCCTGAATTAATTTGTCAGGTTGAAGAAGAGGAAACTGTAGACTAAAAACATTATTTCATTCATCCAATATCTTTCTATTCTTCTATTCTTTGATTCATTTTTGAGATAACCATTTTCGGGGTGAAAATGAAATTAGTGTGGGGAAATGTTGATCAGAGAACACTTGATAGAAAGCACACAAGAATTCCACAAGGGAAAGCATGTCATATTTAAAGGCGCGAACAGATAGGGAGAACACACGCGCGGAGAATAAGTTCATCTTTTGGGACTTAGCCATTTTCGCTCATAAAGGTTTATTTTTAAGAGATGGTGTGCAAAGCACACAAATGAGGCAAATACGTGCATGACACACATTGACTATTTTTAGAGGATCGGATATAAAGCGCTTTACATGGATACAAGCTAGGAATAAGATTATCACTTTAAGTTAACTTGAAGCAATCTATTATTAGCACACTTGCATGTGTGGCTATTTTTGTAACAAAGTGCATGGCTAATAATAGCATGTGACCTATTTTGGGATTAGATAAGTGGTGAAGGAAAGTCCCCACCCTTATAAATATGTGTTGAACTAGGCGGTAGATAGGAATGATATTGATATGGTAGAGATATGATTTTTACATGGAGATATACAGAGAGATAGGTGTGCATACATAGGGAGAATATGTTGCTAAATATGTTACGTGCATGCTACTATTATTATAATGAAGCTTCCGTATACTTATTGCATTGAAGATAATGGGGATATTGGCTGAAACTAAGTGTTAGTTCTATGTGTATTTGAATCTAGTATGTTCCTAATTTCATCATGGCTAATACTTAATTTTTTCTCCCTTAGATATAGGTCGGGTATGCTCTATAGAATGATGTGTTACTAATGGAACTACATGCGTTAAGTCTTCATCATCCTAACATATTGTAACAACAACCCTAAAGAGGTACCTAGTACCTTTGCACACTTCGGGTGAGCACTCATCCTGCGTTAAGTGATGTTCTAATGCATCTAGGGTCTTATTAGGTCTATATTACTGAATTATAGGATACATCAATGTTTCTAAGTTACGCATTTTGAATGTGTCACCTAAGGCATCCATGCTAGAGAAAAATGTAGAAGAAAAAATTTGGAATGGTCCTCTCAACTTGGATATAATCAAGTAAACACACTCTTCATCTTTCTTATCTCTTCCACTCCCCTTCATCTGTGTCAACAAATACTTGAACTTGGTAAGATAGTCTATAATTATTGGAAAATCTTTGGGATTAAGAGAGGTGATCTCAATTTCAAGTTGCATGGATCTCATATGATCCACCTTACTAAATAAATCTTGCAATTTCTCCCATATTTTGAAAGGAAAGTCACACTTTTCCAAATAAAACAAAAGAATTCCACTTACATAAGCTCCTATCAAACCCATACACTCATAAAATTAGCACGGTACTGAAATTTCTCATATTCTCAAGTGAACATTGCTTATTCTCAAAAAGTTAAAGCCCATAATCCTTTCTCGCTTAATTATTGTTTCCATTCTTGGTTTCCATGTGTGGTAATTATGTGTTGTTAATGTCTCAACATGATCTAATGCGAAGTAGATGCCATCCTCAAAAAATCACCAAAAGAAATGCAAGAACCAAGCAATATAACAAGACCCCTCCAAGCAATGGAACAAGAGCCCCCAATGTTTGACACTTTACAATGAGTGCATGTTATAATATGGAACTATATAATTTCTATGTGATTCCAAAAATAGGAAATAGCACAAAAAAACAAGCACTTTTGTAAAAATCATCACTCAAAATGGAGTTACTGGATCAAAAGTTACAAGATTTTCTATGTTATGTTCTACTATTTATTTTAGTTGCCACTTTAGAAGAATAAAACTTTGTTACCTTCACCACACAAATTTTTTAAGCACCTACTAGTAGGAATCACAAGCTTTAAGCCCTCATATGTCCATACCATATAACTAGGGGCTAAGTATTTTAATGGGGAAAAACAACTACCTCCAAAAATGGTCGAGTTTACAGTCAATCTAATGGTTTTTCCACCTTCCGGAAGAGAAATACGAGCAAATCCTGAATATATGAATATACAAAGAATTTATTTGCAAAATAAAACTTATAGATGGATGTTAATAGCAATCTCCTACTCTTATAGCATAAAAGGAATGATAACCAGATCATACCAAGCCAAAAACACATATATTAATCAAACGCCATGATCTATAAGTTGAAAGCAATTTGCCAGAATAACTTTACATAAAATCTTTGCAAACAAATAAGCAATAATATCATATATTATTATGAAACTCAATGAAATACAATGAGAATGGGCCTTGCTTATATATGAAAGGAATAACAATCTAATAACTAGTCAAGGTCATAGATCAAGCCATAAATCATGGAAAGAACTATTCAATATCATAGATCAAGGAAATAACTATACCTAACAACTAGATAATATCCCCTAAAATCTAAATAAATAAAAAGAAATATCCACAAATATAAGTGGGTGAGGATCAATACAATAAAGGTAAATAAAGTACCTAGGTGAACATGAGCTAAGGTATATACTTACTCTAATAATATTAAAGGAAAGTGTGCACTGATGTAAAATATTGTAAAGGATAGAAAAGTGTCCTAGAATTTTGTGAAGAGTGAGTTTGTTCAACAATCTCACGCCAATAAAAAATTTTGTGGGAGATCTCAAGCCAAGTGTGAGTTTTTTTGGGAAATATCATGCCAATGGTTAGTTTTATGGGTGAGATCATGCCAATTATGAGTTTTTCGGCGATCTCATGCCAAGAGCGAGTTTTTTGGGTGATCTCACTCCAAATAGCAAGTGTTGGGGAGAGAGGTATAGTGTTACTCTCCTTCAATGACTCAATACAATAAGCACCACCGCAAATGGTAAGTCCCCGATTTGTTCATGTTGCCCTTAATTAGTTCTATTGTACTGATTATTCCAATTGAAATGGATTGTAGGAGATTGCATTTATGTTGTAGCTAAAGGACTATTCCTATAAGCTGTATAAATACTTTAAATACTCTATGAAATGAATTGATCGATAAGATGAATGTGTGTGCCCCTAGGACATTAATGCCTAGGAGGACACAGAACTCAGTCTTCTATCGATTTTGGGTGTTGGGATTTGTGTTGTGTTTTGGACCCAGGTTAGATTTTAGTCTATCCTGTGATTGTATTTATATGTTGTTTTTTTACTACGTAGTTCAATATTGTAGCTATGATCTATTGTAGGGTTTATTTTTTTTACCCAATATATGCCCCCTCGTTCGGGTGCATGTGACAACTGTAGGAAATTGCTGCCCTAAAGAGAGAACCTAATGTCATGTTGAAGTGGATACCTACAAGTGATAGGGGATGTGCATGGTAGAAACCAAGGCACATTTGGTGAATAACACATGTTAGTAGAAAAATTAAGCATATAATAGAAGAAAATGTAATCAAGCAAGTGTGCAGACAAGATAAACTACAAAAAGTGGGTTTCAAATATAGGAAATTACTCACAATGTCACAAAATAATTAGATCTGAATCTATTAAAATCATACGGACAACAAACAAATGAGATAAAGGGAATAGCCCACAAACAATGGCATATAATAGCTAAAAATGGAAAGCAAAAATGTATCAAACAAACATGGTGGCATATAGTCCTACAAGACAAACACTACACATGAAGCACCCATTATCATGTTATAAAGATAAAACCTATGTCAAGGCATGCATGTATCAATGTAAATTAATGTGCTAATAAGAATGACAATTAGTACATAATGAAACAATAACACATGTAATATGCGAGAGTAGTAAAGGTAGACACCCTTAGGAGCCTCGGTGGTACTAGAAAAATTACAGCTCAGAGCATCATTACAAAGATGTAAAAATATGATTTTGGAACTAGAGTGCATCATAGGGTAATGGCGATGTGATTCGTGTATCAAAGGTCTTGAAATTGCTTAGAAATATAAGACATGAAATGTGGAGCATGAAGTATGATAGTAGGTATTAGATATGGTTGCTAGTGATAGAATGAGGGAGAGTACGATAACCTCCAAGTGTATGAGAAATGGGGATCTATGTGATGATGTGGGAGAGACCTTGTCAAGGTGGCGGAGTTTGAAATGTGTCAGAAGAAAACATATGGTCATCAAATGGTAGTTAGGAGCAAGAGTACGAACAGGGTCGGACTTCAGGTTAATAGGAGAAAGCTGAAAGAGGCGATCTAGAGTTTGTTGATCTTTCTTAGAGATTGGTTTCTGATTTGGAATTTGTAACACCATAGAAGAATTGAGAAGAGGAGGGTATGGATTGAATTTTAGAGGAGGTTTCTTAGCTAGAGTTGGTAATGTTGTATAAGATTTGAGAGGAGGGTATGAACTGGTTTTTAGAGAAAGTGGCTTAGTTGGAATGGGTTAGATAGGTGGTTCTTGACCGATTGAAGGAAGAAAATTAGTAACTATGGAATGATGCTCATTAGAGATGGAAGGACCAGATTTAGGATCTCATTAGAATTTAGTAATTGAAAATGAGTATGAAGTAGAATGTTGTGTAGTAAATGAGATAAAACCATGATGCTCAAGGTGCTTAATTCTTTGTTTTAAAGCATAGAAATCATTTTCATTATGTCCATTAAGTCTCTGATAATTGTAAAATGGGAGATCTTGGTATTTAGCAAGCTAATAAGGAGGGTAACAATGAGTAGTTGACAAGTTGATCAATTAGTGATTGAGGAGATCAGGAAGAATATCATGTTGCTTAGCATTTGAATCAAAATTTAGAGGTGCGGGTAGTAGTACGACTCCGGTTCACTAACATGAGCACATGTAGAAGACATGTAAGAAGAATTAGGTGTAGAAAGAGAAATAACATGGACTTGAGAAGCATCCTTGATATTATGGATTTTAGCTTTAAGAGATGTAATTGTTGTTTCCATAGCTTGAATTTTATCTGGAAATAAACAATGTAAAGATTGAATGGAATCTAAGATGAGTTAATTGGAGGGAGGAGTAGGACCAATAGAGTTTTTAGATAGACAATTGAAAATAGAACTAACTTGAGTAGGTGGTGTATTACGAGGGAGGTACATATTGTCTAAGGTTTTTGGAAGATAACTTTGTAAGGTGGGTGCATTTGAAGTAGGTCATGCAAGGAGATTTGAGGAAAATTAGGATCCATGAAAGAGAAAGCTGGTATAATAGAGATCTCAACAACCAATCATGAGTAGGGTTCACCAAATGATTTAATTTAATTTGAATTAAATTTAAGATTTAAGATTCACTTATTGTATAAATGATAAAATACAAAAGTGACAAAAGTAAAATAACATGTAAAGTATGAAAACCCAAGCAAGAAAGGGAGATAGAGGAAGTTAGTTGATATCCATAGAATCTAGAACTAATCTAGGAAGAGAGAAGCGATGAAGAAGATGAAAGAAACATCGTAATTGATCTCTACAAATTATGAAAATCATGAACAATGAAAGATAGGGGAACCCATGGTAGGACATGGGAACCTAGGCACTGACGATTGTATTTGGGTGCCTATAATTATGTAAAATCTCTTGATCCGGTTCCTATTGTATTAGAAGGGTATCGTAATCACTCTCTCTAGATTGCAATATGTTTTCTTCCCGATCACCGAAGGTACACGTAACATGTAAAATAGATGTTCACATGTATAAGCCCAAAAAATGCATCAAACCTAAAAAAGAAAATGTGGAATAGGGAGTTGGATCTGCCCCGACGGTCACCCAAAGAGTGAACTTATGACCGATTGATGTACTATATCTTAGACTCCATATGGTTCTTGTGAGTGTATGTAGTAATTGTGCCCTAGAATGCCCTTGTGCAAGCTACACTTTATAGCATGTTATAGATAGAATCTATAAATGTAGTATATGAAACTCATATTTTATTGATCATACAAGAAATACAAAACAAAATTTATACTTTAAATGAAGGAGACAAAACAAAGAAAGAGATAAAAATAATGGAATAGCTAACTACTAATTCTACCTACCCGATTGCCTAGTGAAATCCTACTAATCTACTACTAATTCTGAAAACTAATCTACTAACATTCCCCCTATTACATTATTTTAAAAATGTACCCCTAAACAGATTCAAATTTCTCATTTCCAAAAGACTTGGTGACTATATTAACCATCTATGCATCTATTGGGTAGTACTAGAACTGGACATGGTGGTTTAAGACTTTCTCTCAAATGTGACATTCGAGCTCAATATGCTTGGTCATTTCATGAAAAACATGATGATTCATAAGATTCAACACACCTTGATTATCATAATGAAGGATATGTTACTTTTCTTCATGAATGTTCATATCAGCTAGAATGCGGCGTAACCATATCACCTCACACATAGCTCCATGTGTGGCATGATACTCTACCTCAATGGATGAAAGAGAAACAAATATTTTCTTCTTACTGATCCATAAGATCGGTCTAGATCTAAGATGAAATATGTATCCTGACGTTGAATTTTTATCAT
Organism: Taxus wallichiana var. yunnanensis; assembly: GCA_018340775.1. Taxonomy (NCBI): domain Eukaryota; kingdom Viridiplantae; phylum Streptophyta; class Pinopsida; order Cupressales; family Taxaceae; genus Taxus; species Taxus wallichiana. The sequence goes on along the minus strand of CM031240.1, from coordinate 798,990,451 downwards.
CAACAGATCCAACATAGTTTGAGTCAGTGTATCCCTATAAGAAGAAATGAGTATTATTCTTGTATTCCAGACCATATTTAAGTGTACCTCAGACATATCTCAAAACGTGATTTACTACATCCCACTAACACTTCTTTGGTTCATACATGAATCTTGAGAGATAACTCACAATAAAACATATATCTAGTTTGGTGCGCAGTCAAGTAGATGAGACTCCCAATGATCTGTCTATAGAGAGGATGTTTTTCATCAATAAATCCCTCTGGTTGGGTCATGTACACTTATTCTTTGAGATCACCATTGAGGAAATCACTCTTGACGTCTATCTGTTGATGTTTCCATCCATTGTGTGTTGCCGTGTGCATAAAACCCTGATGGTTTTAATATTTGTAGTGGGTACAAACATTTCTTCATAGCCAATGCCTTCTTTTTGAGCGTATTCCTTTGTTACAAGTCATTTTTTTCATTTGCTGATGGATCCGTATTTCTTATATTTAGTTTTGAAAACCCATTTGCAGCCTATGGGTTTCTTTCAAGTAGGCATATCGACAAATTCCCATATTCAATGTTACATGAGTGAGTCTTACTCATCATCCATCACATTCTTCCATAAAGGTTGACTTCATTCTTGTAGAACATTATCTGTTTTAGAGCTATCAAAAATTGTACTCATGAGTGCAAAATTTTCCTCATTTCTATCATGACTCCTCGTTCTAACTTTGGAGGAAGTGTATGGGAGAGATTTTGTACCCACTTCGGTGTGGGAACTCTATTACGATGTGAAGAATTTCTTGATGGATGTATGGTAACATTTTATAATTTTCCAATATCAACATACCTCTCCTTGTAACTCATCTTTTCTATGAGAAGTCTCCTCTTGCTCATCATCTGACTCAGAGAGAAATTGGTGAGAGGTGGTTGGTGTTGATTCTATTTCTACATCACTGAGTCAAATGATGACTCATCACAAACCACATCTTGACTTTTGTAGATTTTCTTATTATTAGGATCCATCAATATGATTTTGAGGTAGTGTTATAGCCCAATAGGATGCACAAGAGTGTTTTTGACTCAATCTTCTTCCTCTTTTGAGATGGGACATGCATATATGTTGTGTAACCAAACACTCATAGATGAGAAATCGATGGATTTCTACCACTCTATACCTCTTCAAGAGTTTTTTCCCTGTAGAATCTTCATTGGTGCCCTGTTCAGAAGATAAATGGTTGTCTCAGTACTACTTTGTCCCAATATCGTTCCTCCACCTTTTCTATTAATAGCATGAAGTGAGCCATCTCCATTACTATGTGATTATGTCACTCAAAATTCCATTTTGTTGGAGCTTGTAGGAGCATTCATATTTTTTTATTCCTTGTTGGTTTAGGAATTCAAATAAGTTATTTGACGTGAATTCCCCGATATAAATAGAGAAGAAGAATAGGTTGGCTAGTCTCCGTCACCACACCTTGATAAAAGACCTAGAAATGATGAAAGGCCTCACTCTTCTACTTTAGGAAAAACACCCATGTCTTCCAAGAGTAGTCATCCAAAAATAGTTAGAAGTACTTGTATCTTGAAAATGAAGTAGGTAATGGTCCGAGAAGATCAATATGAACAACCTCTAGACATTCCTTAACATGGAAGATGCTTGTCTTGAATGAATCATAGTGGTGTTTACCTATAATACATCCAGGGAACATGAGCAAGGAACTAGACAACTTGGGAAGTCCATGTAGATCCAAGCATAGAGATGATCATAATGGTAGAGCTAGACGGCAGTATATTCTACAATAGAGGTAGATAGAGCTATTATAGAATATGAAAAAACATTTAAAACAAAAATTTATCTTTCAAAAATGCTCTAGAAAGAACTATACCTTGTTGTGAGATCAAGAAGGATTTGATGCCATTATCAACAAGAAATTCCACCTTCAGATGATGATTCAAAATTTTACTAACTAATAAGATATTAGATGTTAATCCAGGAACATATAATACCTTTATGAGTGTACATTTGCATGTTCGAGAGGAATGGTGACTTGGCCTATTCCTTCTATAACATACTCTTTATCATCAGCAATCCTAACCCAATCTCCATTGGGTTGGTCTATCAACGAATCAAATAGATTCCTATCGCTTAACATGTGTTTATTGGCACCTGAGTCTATCAACCAGACATTTCTTGTGGGTTGTGAGGTCTAGGATACTAGCACTAAGTTTGAATGTGCACCAAAATTGGCTTCTTTAGGTGTCTCCTCATCAGATCCATCATCATGTTGAGCTGTGAGATTCCCTTTAGCTTCCTATGGTAGGGACGTCTTTTCAATTTATAATAATTTCCGTGCCACGATGTTTTTCTTGATTAGAAAACCATTGCTTCAATATATTATACCAACATTTATCCATGTTGTGGGTGTTGGTTTTATATATGTGACACCACCTCTTTGAATTTTGAGATTTTTATTGTTGTGGAGACTATTTTTTTTTTTTTTTTTTTTACCGTGGTTACTTCTAGGAGGTCCCTTATGGAACTTCGACCATGTTGTGGCTTCGAGATAAGGGACTTGTCTTGCAAATCATCCTAGACTAAGTTGATGGCTTCTTCTTATTATATCAGGTCCATAAGTTCTTGGAAGGACACTATCCATTTGCAGATGTTCAACATCGTGATGAATACTCCATATTAGAAAGATAGAGCTCTTATGATGATTGGGACCAAGATTTTTTCCTCGATTTTCTCACCAAGTTCTAACAACCCCATTCACGATCAACCATGTGATGTAATAATTCCTCAAATTTCTCATCGAACCCCATGGCTAGGATGTGAAGCCTCGATTGTAGATGGAGGATCATTGTTTGAGTTTTCTTCTCATAGATGGTCACCAATTTATCCCACGCTTCATTTGTTTTCACCGCATCCCAAACATATGGTTGCACATCATCACTTATGATTAACATGATCAACATTAAGGATTTAGCATCATCCCTTACACACTTAATCAACTCATTGGGGTTAGTATGGACCGGCTCAGGCTAATGACGATGCCCGATAGTCCCTCAAAGTGAAGGATGGTACGCACCTTCATTTTCCAGGTAGCATAGTTTGGCCATTTGAGAAGTTGGGCATCAGATAGAAGTAGTTTTGAAGTAGACATTGTAAATGTCAACTTCTGCCTCAACCAACAATGGTTTTCCCAATACAATGAAGGGATCACCTAACAACTTTCTTTAATGGGTTATTGGTGGTGGCTCACTCTAAACTGGGTTGCTAACTTTACATTTAGGGTCACATTGAGTGTACCAGAACAAAAAAAAGAAGTAGAAATAGCATAAAATTATATCCACATCTTAAAGAAACCAAAAAAAGTGTCAACATCTAGCCAATCAATTCAATTCTCACTCAACATGCCTCCATGTCGGTTTTAATGCAATTAGTTGATATTAGATTTCTTTGAAACCACAAGCCCAAGTTTATCTTTCACTATGATTTCTTAGAAACATGTGGGATCTCCTCCACCTCAATGTTGGTCTAAAATATTTTAGGTTGAAGATGACAATATCTTTCGTTGGTTTGAAGCGGAGTATTTCCATGCCAAAACAAGAGGTTGAGGCCCAAAAAAATAGATCGATTTGAATGCTTTGACAAATTTTTTTAAATAGTAGATTTTTAGGATGCTTTGAATCAGTAGAAAGTAGATACTTGTATAAATTATATGCTCCTACCTCCACGTCAAATCATAAAGCAATCTAAATAGTAAAAAACACCACATTCTAATCAATGAACTAAATGCCAAAAATAGGGTGGTATTTTGATTTTCACTTCAAAAACATGCTCTGCGAAGGTCAAATTTCTCACATCTACATGCAACAACAAATAAAACCACTATTTCCTATGCTAAAAATAGATTTCAAATACCTACACATCCTTATGTAGGAACACATCCATAGCTCACAGTCGCGCTAAAGAAAATAGAACAAAAACAAAGGATTTCTAGGCAGGCCTCTCTAATACCAGTTGAATCTCGATTTTATTGATCATTCAAGAAATAAAAAGCTAAATTTATACATCAAAGAAGGAGACAAAACAAAGAAAGAGCCAAAAATAATGGAATAGCTAAATACTAGTTCTACCTACCCAATTGCTTGGTGGAAGCCTACAAATCTGTTTCTAATTCTAAAAACTAATATGCTAACAATGAGAATGTATGGATGGAATAGAATGAACTTCCCCTCCATATGTTTTTTAAACAGAGTATGTAGTCCCTAGTCCCTTGAATGTATGCTAGATGAATTTTTTTGAGTGCTTTAGGTGCCTTTTGAATGCAAGCTTAGGTGATGATAGTAATTATTAGTGTTTGGTCCCTAATTTTGAACACATAACTATGTATTTATATGATTCCCTTATTTTAATTTCATAATTGAAAACTGGAAGGCCAGCCCATAAGTGAAAAATATTCCTAAAATATAAAAGATACCTAAAAATAATGAGTAAGGTGAGAAAGGATCAGGGGCACCCATAAGGGACATGAGCACATGGATGTTGTTGTCTTGGCTTGGAGTTGGTGTCTGAAGTCATGAAAGATTAATAAGTAAAATTTTGAATGGGATGAAGGGTGTGTAAGACCAAACATAAAATAATAAACAAAGAAAAGAGGCCAAAGATATGATTCAACCACTAGTTTTCATGCTTTGGAATCCTATAAATGTTAGTTTTCTTTTAGAACCTACAAATGTACCCAAGTGCATGATTTTTGTATATAATGGGTTGGTATTACCATATATGGTATTAGCATCAACACTAGCATAATAGGATTTTATTTCTAGAGTCAATGTATGAACCTTTCATTGTAAATCACCAACTGCATGATAAAAGATATCACCTCTTGAGGGGTTACGACATAAAAATTTAGAGGCTCATTAAAAGCTTATACTTTTCCATTAAGAGTAGTCATGGGAACACTAGTTGGTCTAGAAGCCATAGTGGGAAACATGTCATGTGAAACCAAATTGTGTAAAACTTGAGGCTCTAAGAGATGAATATGAGGAGGAGGTTCTAAAGGGATATAAACATTATTAACAAGTAAAGTATTCACACTAGGATATATATCAACAACATGTATATCAAATGAAAAGAAAGAAAGAGAAACATGGATTAATTTTATAATATTATCATTATGTATACTTTGATTCATAATTGGAATAGAATAAGTAATGATAGAATAATTACAATTACTTTCAAGAGGAAGAGTAGAAACACAATGTGTATCAAGCATAACATGTACAACAGAAGACAAGAACTTATATCATTATTGCATCTAGAAGTGTTAGTATACGCAATATCATTATTTTGGAATTCATATGAAATATAAGAAGAATCATGTGTAATATAGGTAGCCATTCTAGAATCAAGCTCACCATTTTGCATTCAATAGGAGTAGGAGAATCACAAGTATGTTAATTTAATTCATTTATACTATGTATGTCATCATGATGGATGTCACTATGAATTTATTCAAGATCATTATTTTAAGCATAAGGAATATCATCAATAAATGTATAAATGGAAGGAATATCATCCATATGTAATCTATAAATACTTTCATCATCACTAGAATCTAAAGCATCTATGGCATCATCATCTACTAGTGGGAAACATTGTGCTTGTTCATTATCATTATTTCAACCATCTACATGACCTAAAAATAAAGGATCAACATCTTAGTGATGAGTAGAAAGAGGAGGTAGACACTCAGTGATGAATATGAGGGGAGGTTCTAAATGGATTAACATTATTAAGAAGTAAAGTATTCACACTAGGATATGTATCAACAACATGTATATCAAATGCAACGAAAGAAGAAGCAACCCAAATTAATTTTCTTATATTATCATTATGCATACTTTGATTCATAATTGGAATAGAAGAATTAATGATAGAATAATTTCATTTACTTTCAAGAGGAAGAGTAGAAACACAATGTGTATCAAACATAACATGTACGAGAGGAAGAGTATAACTTATATCATTATTACATCTAGAAGTGTTAGTATAAGTAATATCATTTTTTTTCATTCATATGAAATATAAGATGAATCATTTGCAAGATAGGTAGCCATGACACAATCAAGCTCACCATTTTTGCATTTAATAGGAGTAGGAGAATCACAATAATGTTAATTTGATTCATTTGTACTATGCATGTCATCATGGTGGACATCACTATGAATTGATTCAAGCTCATTATTTGAAGCATAAGGAGCGTCATACATAAATGTATAAATGGAAGGAATATCATCCATATGTAAGATAGAAATAGTTTCATCATCACTAGAATCTAAAAAATTTATGGTATCATCATCTACTAGTGGGAAAAATTGTGCTTGTTCATTATCACTATTCCAACCATCTACATGACCTAAAAATAAAGGATCAACATCATGGTGATGAGTAGAAAGAGGATGTGGACACTCAATGATTTCCTTTATATTGAATTAGTCTGAGAGGAAATACTTGCAATACGGGTAGGGACAAAGAGCGAGAGGATGGTCTATAAATACAAGATAATTGGTATCTATACCAGAATTAAATACTATGTCATCTCAAAGGAAGTATAAAATAGAGAAACATTCCTTGCATCCACATAGGTAGTATGGAAATTATTAGATGGATAGTAACCACCACGTTTTAGTAAGGCATGAAAACAAGCCATGATCACACAAAAATGCACAGAAACCAACTACACATGCACCCTAAGGAAAATCTAGGGTTTTGAAATCAATATGGCTAACCTATATAAACTTGGAAAAATATTAGATCAAGTAAAGGATTCACTTGAATAGGTTAACCAAATGTTTTCACCCTTTTAGATTTTATTAAGATTTACACATAACCAAAAAATAATGAAATAAAAGATACATGGGGTTATTATGATTTATTAAATTTAGATATTATCCATTCAATATCAAAATAAAATATTAATACTTTACAAAAAATATACATGATATAATATGAGTTCATAAATATATGGGATTGAGTGCACTTAGCTGATTACATATGATTTTGGGAAAAATTTGGTGATCGAAATGATGGAATATAGAGATATGGACATGAGAATACCTCAAAACTAGAAGCTCGTGACTTTGAAGATGCTCCCAAATAGGACTATACAATAAGGACATGAATGTTTGTATAGTATTAACCTATTTGTATGGCCTTGACACTTTTTAGAACTAGGATCTTTAACTTTCATGGTTTGACACTTGTCTAAATATCTTCATCACTCTTTATCAGTCACTATCAGTCACATTGTGGGGCCCTCAAAATTCTCTTTTGAACCTTTAAAACCCTAACCATGCAAGACAGTCATGCAAAATAAAAACTAGCTGTGTTTTGGGGCCCCATGTACTATCATCACATTGGAACTACTCTAAATAGGCTCAAACCATGTGTCATTCTCTACCCGACATGTGATATCTAGATGTAGTGTAATCATATGTGGAATTCATTTTTAAAAAAATGTTGACTTGAATTTTCTCTTGTAAATCTACTTGAGTGAATGACTTTAGATTATTAAAAATGTGGAAAGAAGTCCCCTATGCCTAGTGGGAAGCTTCATAATTGTAGATAGTGATTCCCTAATGAATTTGCAGAGGTATTTGTTAAGTTTAGGGATATTTGTGTGCCTTTGTGATATATTTTTCAATATAAGTCTATAAGAGTGTTGGGTTCTAAATGAAGTGATCTTCACTTATATATGTTTATGAAGATGATTTAAGCTACAAAGACCAACCGAGGAGGCAAAAATGACCCAAATAATAATACGCAAAGTTTAGGATCAAAGTGAGTAAGGGAAAAATGTACATCGGTGTTAGGATCGTATGGAACAAATTGACGTTGGTGTACATTTTCTACCCTAAAGTAAAAATAAGAGTTTTGTAATTTGAAATATGACAAGTGGAGTTTTTAAATGAATTTCATGCATTCGATTCCCATAACGAATTTCATGCATTCGATTCCCATAAACTATGGAAAAATGAGTGTGTATGACCAAGCAAGATAGACAAGAGACCTACGAGATGTATTGGGTGAGTATGGGTAAAGTGCATTTGTTTTAGTAAGAGAGCGATGTAAAAAAGTGGTGTTAAAGAGTAAAATTAAAAAAATTGAGTGTCTATCGTGACATTGGTGGTACTCTAATCAAAGAAAAAGAAAAACAAACTTTTCTTCACAACAACATGAGTAATAGAAAAAGAAATATATTAGATCAAACAATGGAGTTAATTATGTTCTAAGGCCTATTTTATAGTATCAAGATGAAGGTGATTCTCTCCTAAGGAATTTGTCAATTTTTACGAAAAAAAAATTAGAGTAACTAGTATATTAAGTTATTTCTAATATACAATTTCCCAATATGCTTTTCAATCAGTAAACAAAAAAATTTATTTAAAGATTTCTTTTTAAATTTGCAATCATTTTCATTTTGGATAAACAATGGAATGTGTAAAAAAATAGGTTTCTTCATAGATCTTACCTAATCATGTTTGGAATAGTGTTCGTATAAATTAAATTTTTATAAAAGGGTTAAAAATTCTACTTTATATACCAATTGAGATCAATAAATAATGGTGTTATGGAAATTGTACTTTAAATTATTAATTATTTTCATAATAATATTGACCATGCAAGTATAAACCCATAGAAGTATAATATATAAACCCCATGTCTACTCTAATTTTCTCTACAAATAAACTTTCTATACCCAAAATTGATCCACAAACAAGGGTATACAATTCACTTCTTGCTTTGATTATCCGTAAAAATATGTACATATGATGAACGAGGTTGAATACATCTTAAACATATATTAATGGATTACCAATTTATCACCTTAAAATGTAAGATATATTTAATACATATTCAAACACATACCTAACCACAACTTTTCTACAAACATACATAGTATTGTATGCACTAAAATCTACATGTTTACTTAACTAATTCAAAAATGTTTTTAAAAGACAAAACAATAGTGGTCAACAAACAAAAGTCGGGAATATATTTTTGAAAGCATTTTTTCCAGTTGTGCAAAGATAGTGGGACACAAGGTAGATGACATAGGTTGGTGTATGAATCCCCACTACAATCATTTTCACACTCATTAGTGTCATGATGTGTTGTTATCTACTCATCTAGCTTCCACTATTGAATTTCTTCCATCTAACAATCTGTTAGGATAAAATATTATTATTATCCTAATTAATTATGCATTGCATATTAATAAATTTATTATTTATTAATTGTATGGTTATATTTAATTATAACCATCTATTTGTTTGGATTTGAACAATACGGGAGCTGTTATATTGTTTTAACAATATAATTGTTTGGTTGTATTTTTATGCTTCCCGGATGTAATATTGGAAGCAGTTGTGAGTATTGTTTTACATGTGCAACATATTTATTTTTCTATACATGGTTGCTCGATTCCTGTAAGAATTGCAGCACTTCATTGTATTTTAAAAGGTTGATTTTGATTAATATAATTTTCAGGCTTCCGTCCTATTTACATTTGGTACTAGAGCGAGAATCTGGCCTATGAAGCAACAAAGGGTTGAAGAGAGGTTACAGTAGGAAGAGAAGAGTCTTGGAGAAGAATTTTATTTCCAAGAGATCTTGTGTTGCCTCCAACAACTTCCCAAACATCCCTACATCTCCACAACCCCTCTTCCATTCCAGGTGTTTGGAACACAATTTTTTTTTGCTTTGCACTGTGCACCCAACCAAGAAAAACTTGCTGTAGGTATAGAATATTTTTTTAAAAAAATTCCCCATTAGGGGTTTTATCTCTAATATTAGAGAGGTATTTAGTTACTACCATATTTGGAGGACTATGTGCTACTTTTGGAGGTGTATATCCCCCATCAAGTTGCAAAACTCATCACCAAGCCATAAGGCGTGTTACATTGGGATAATCGAGTTACAAACAAGTCTCCCACTGGCTCTCTCCATGCCAAAGGTCGACTCCTTCATTGAAAGGTGAGCTCCTACATACATGGGTTGAGCTGTACATTGGATTGGGTTACATATCTCCTGTAATAGCTGACCTGCACTTATTTTATTCTTGGCGGTCAATCCAATCGACCCTGCATATTTTATTCTTGGCAAAGTGGATACAGGCTTCAAGGCGGATGAGCCATTCACCTCTGGCCGAGTTGTCCCTCCACACAACGATCCTTGCCAACGAACCTTCAACCACAAGCTACCTCAGTAACCAAATAAATAAGAAGCCGTGGAAATCCTCAAATCACCTGTACAAAAACAACGGACCTGCGTGAGCATATAGGCTGCGTACAAGCCAAAAACGTGGAGAAAACTATAACAGTGGTTCAAAATAAATAAATCACAACGGCGGTATAGCAATTAGATCCATTTTTGCACTTGGAATAAGCCCAATCCGCATGCAATCTCACCTCCAACATGCAGGCCACGTGGAACCTCTGCCACGTCCTTTTTAATGAGGTAAGTCATTTTTCCATCTACTTCAAATACAATTTGCTTCATTTATATATCAAGCACTCATAAGAGCCAAGGTGGATAGACCAAATGACTTAGAAGTGGGAGGTGTGAGGTTTGAATCCCACCCCCAACTTGTCATTTTGAAATTTGGTGGAACCGCTAACTTTAGCGAAAAATTCAAATTTAGTTATAACTAACTAAATTTAGCGGGAAATCCCTAATTTAGGGTAAAAAAATTTCCCATTCAACCTATTTTTTCATTCTAGACATTTTTTGCTAAAGGAGGCCTATCCAAAAATTGCATTTTCAGCTATATTTTTGTAATTTTTTGGCATAGTGGGTCATTTTGGGCTCCGAAGGCCACTAGGGCCCGCAAAACAAAAAAAAATTGCTTGCCATTCAATTTTTCTAGATTTTTGAATGTAATTGCATTCTATAATATATTGTACTAATTTGCAAGTTGCCATAGTCAACTGCAAACTTTGTAACTACTCAGAAACTGGTAGAATATTGTAATCACAAAAAGAAAAAAATTGGTTCTATAACACTCACGAGATCCTAGATCTCATTCGCAGTGCGTTTGGTATATACGGTGCCTCAGGAAGCACTTATGGGTAAAGCCATCATGATTACTACTGCACTTAATGCCTAATATAGCTGCAACAATGTCGTCTAGGCATCGTCCCTTTAAATCGACGAGGAGTAATAAGGTCACAGTGCACACACTATGAGCCATCCCATTCGTCTATGAATGATTGCATGACATAAATCCAGACTGAGAAATTATCCAAGTATATAGCAAAGTTACGTGTGCGTATGAGGATATTTCTTTGATCCAGTGTCAATAATCATATAGACCCCATCAATTGTCTTGGTACCACATATTGAATTCTTTCACGTATGTTAACGCCTCTTTCACGTACCACTAGGTATATAGAAAGGCGAGCTTCTTCCACGTACCACCGGGTATATCGGAAGGGTGTGTATATAGAAAGGTTCGGTATATCAGACTGATGGTATATATATTAAGACCTTATACTTGGAGTGATAAGATCCAAACATTGTCGAGTGATCTCTATAAAATGGGCACCAATGCCCCCAAATTTTTCTTCTAGATTCACAACTACTAAGAGGAAACAACTATGTTGTATGGAAGACAAAAATTAAGACATAACTTGAGTTTGAAGAAATTTGGCCTACTGTGAATGGTACTTTGACCAGATCAACTACTGATACAACACAAAAACGACAGTTTGATAAAGCATATTAGAAGGCCAAACTCATAATCTTGTTTGGAGTGTCTGACGATGTGCAACCCCACATTCAAGATGCCAAAATAGCAAAAGAAGTGTGTGATAATTTGAGCACAGTATACGAGGCCAAGAATAAGAATGTTATACTAAATTTGCAAAGCCGGTTACACACATTGAAGTTCAAGCGAGAATGAAAAATTATAAGCTTTCCTAAGAAGAGTTGCAGAAATTAAGGGCTTCACTTCTAGCCACAGGAGAACTATCATAGATGGTGCTCTCATTCCCATTGTTTTGAGAGCACTCCCCTCTTCTTACTGCATTTTTTCACAACACTAAACATGTCAGATATGCCAATTAGTTTTGAAAAGCTAGTAAACCTACTGGATCAAGAGGAAGCAATGCACAATAAGGATGATGAAGAGGAGCAGAACTATCTTCACATCAAAAATGGAAAGGAAAAGGTAAAGGAAAACCTAATTCCTATCAAAAGTCCCAAAATCAAAATCAGTATCAAGGGGATAGACAATAGAAGAAGCAATGTCCAATCTACAAAAGAGGACATAACCTACAAGATTATTGGTATAATACTTACAAGAAAGGTTCATCAAGCAACTCTGGACCTCCACAACAATCTAACAATGGACATTCTAACTACAATCAAGGGCTGAAAAAGAGGAACTGGAAAAGAAGACCCCACCAGTATGGTAATATTGTTGAGCAACAAGAATAGTCAGATAATGGAGACTTCTTGTTCACTGCTCGATCTAGTGAACCATCCACGTCATCTAGTGATGTTTGGTATGTTGATTTGGGGGCCACTCGACACATGACCGCCACAGAGACTAGTTTATTTTAATGAGGGACACACCATCGAAAAATCATGTTTTGTTGGGAGATGATTCTTCATATATAGTTCAAGGGATTGGGAACATTTATCTACCCCTTGGTTCACGCAAATGCAGATTATCGGATGTTCTATATGTCCTTGGGTTGACTAAGAATATTCTTTCAGTCAGTCAACTCCTAGATCACAACCTAAAAATTGACTTTGATAGTCAATCCAAAGAAGAAAACATGTTTGATTCGAGACAAATCAAGAGGATCAAAAATAATTGCAAAAGCCTCCAATGTGGGACACATGTTCCAACTTGATTTTGTTCACAGAGACGATCAAGCACTTGTGGCTAAGAAAACCACCTCAACATAGTTGTAGCATCAGATATTTGGTCATGTAAGTTTCAAATATCTCGAAACACTTCACCAGCATAATATGGTACATGGGCTACCATCTCTTTAGAAGGATATAGACAAGTGTCCTCACTGCCTAGCATGCAAACAACACAGAGCTTCATTCCAGAGGAGTACATTTCAAGCTCATGGTAAACTTGACCTGGTTCATACTAATCTTTATGGTCCGATGTAACCAATTCATTCTGGGTTCCAGTACTTCATGCTTTGTGTTGATGACTATTCGAGAAAAATGTGGATTTTCTGTCTTCACAAGAAAAGTTAAGCATTTGAAAGCTTCAAAAATTTCAAAGTAGCAGTTGAGAACGAAACTAGTCGTCACATCATATCTCTCTACTCAAATCGAGGGGGGAATTCAACAGTGATGAGTTCAGAGACTACCTACAAACTCACGAGATTCGTTGACAAATTCCTCCACACACACCGCAACAAAAATGGTGTTGTTGAGAGAAGAAATTGTACTATCATGGAAATGGTGTGATGCATGATCGATGATTCCAATTCCAAAGACATCATGGGAATTGATTTATAGCAAAGGGGTATGCACAAAAAAAAGGCATTGACTATGAGGAGACATTTTCTCCCATAGCTAACATAAAAATAATCAAAATGTTCTTTTCTATAACTACACAGTTTGGGTGGAAATTCCATCAGATGGACGTAAAAAGTTCCTTCCTAAATGGATATTTACAAGAAGAAGTCTATATGACTCAACCTGAGGGATATGTTGTACCTGGTCAAGGAGAAAAGGTATGAAAACTCAAGAAATCTCTGTATGGCCTAAAAGAGGCACCCCAGGCATGGTACATCAAGATTGATGAGCATCTCGTACAACATGGATTTGTTAGAAATCCATACATTCCCAATCTTTACCTCAAAAAGCAAGGGGGAGATTGTGATTGTCATTTTCTATGTCAATGATCTAGTCATCACTAGTAGTTTAGTGAGGATGATCAATGCAATGAAGAAATATCTTAATCGATCATTCAACATGACCAATCTTGGGCTAATGCACTATTGTCTTGGATTGGAAGTGTGGCAGAAAGAGAATCATATTTTTGTTTCTCGGATGAAATATACCAAGACTATGCTCGAGAAATTCAAGATGATTGATTGCACACCAGTTGTAACACCCATGGAGAATAGATTACGCTTATCTCATTAAGATCTATCTCCTAAGGTGAGTGCCACTCTTTATCGGTAGTTGATTGGGAGTATCATTTACCTAACCTACACTAGACCAAATATTAGCTTTGCAGTGAGCTATCTATCTAGGTTCATGCAGGAACCCAAAGTTTGTCATTGGAAAGCAGCAAGGCACATTTTGAGATATCTCAAAGGATCAGTGGATCTTGGTCTAGAATACAAGAAGAACGAAAACTTCTTCTTGACTGGATATTCGGATTCAGATCATGCAGGTAACATTGATGACAAAAAATCCACTTCTAGATTTGTATTCTTTATGGGATCTGGACCAATATCATGGGGAAGTAAGAAAAAACACTTCATTTCTTGCTCTTCCATAGAAGCCAAGTATCATTCTGCAGGAGAAGCTATCTGTGAAGTGATTTGGCTATGTCGCATACTAGAAGGACTTGGAATACCACAGACAAACCAACCACCATGTATGTTGATAATGAAGGTGTTCTCAAAAATTTTCACAATCCTATTTTTCACGAGAGAAAAAAGGACATTGAAGTACAAGTTCATTTCATACATGAACATGTGTTGAAGCACAACATCTAGCTTCAATTTTGTCCAATTGTTGAACAACAAGGCGAGATATCTTCACAAAGTCACTTGCATGTGACAATTTCGAGTTGTTCGAGAGTTCTTCTCCTCATCCCTTGAGACAATGCAAAATTAATGGGAAGAATGTCGGGATAATATACTTTTATTATCCTAATTAATTATGCATTACATATTAATAAATTTATTATTTATTAATTGTATGGTTATATTTAATTATAACCATCTATTTTTTTGTATTTGAACAATATAAGAGTCAGTTATATTGTTTTAACAATATAATTGTTTGGTTGTATTTTTATGCTTCCCGATGTAATATTGGAAGTAGTTGTGAGTATTATTTTACCTGCAACATATTTCTTTTTCTACACATGGTTGTTCAATTCCTATAAGAATTGCAACACTTCATTGTATTTTAAAAGGTTGATTCCGATTAATATAATTTTCAGGCTTTCGTCCTGTTTACACAATCAACATCATCCAACCATGCAGGATGTATTAAGATAAATGATGTCATATGCCATGTTTAAATATGCATGTATTAAATTTTTTTAAAATCCAGAGGTCAATACCAAGGATATATGTTCCCTAAACTTCCCGATATTGGCATAGTATGGAATATGACTTTGAGATCTTTCCATCAACTATTTCAACGTCGAAAATGGAGTTCGTATGTGCAAATGGTGGCTGGTAAAACTTGAAGTCAACCCTAGGTGGGACCAGGTTAACGAGAAAGTCACGACGCGTGGAAAGAAACAAGATCGTGTGTTTGGGTCTATACCTCCGTAAATCGATGCACGATATTAGTCATCTTCATCGATATCAAAAAATATTTTCCACGTGGAGGGTCCTCGGGCCACCACGTGGCCTACCACCATTTCCTCATTAGTCTATATTTCCACATTTGACCTAGCTCTAGTTAGCAATGGCGAGTCGATTGTTTAGCCATCTAGCTATAAGGCGAGCTATTGTATTTTATTGACGGGAAAATTGATAGTTGTGCATTCATGAGCTATCTTATAAAATCGGTGAGTTATCCATTTAAATTCAGTGGAAAAAGTGTGGGGATGTGGCACAAAGCCATATTTCAAATAGTTTGGCAAAGGCTATTTAAATCCTATCCTATCTCCTCTCCCACCGCAAGTGGGATACATGTTTATCCCCAAACTATTAGAAAAACAATTGAGCTCAATGAGCCAAGCATTGACACTAGAAGTTGGGCATTGACATGGATGGCATGGTGGGCTCGGGAAGATGTGGTGAGGATGGGTCAATCAGGCAGCGAAAAGGTCGAGTATCTCGGCAACATTGAGGAGGCCAATGCAGCGATGACAAAGATGGTGAGCTCGTGGCACAAGGATGGTGTAGAGGGGACAAATTTGGCAGCATATCCCAATGATCTGGGGATTTGAACCCCGTACCCGATGGAACCAAACCTGACACGTTATCTAACTCACCTAACTCGGTGGATGAGATATGAGTTGGGTGATAAGGCCTTAAAAAAATATTTCATGCCCCTTTTCCACTATATAAAGGGTCTTAATTCTCTTTAAACACAAGCTCATTTGAGCTTTCTTCAAAATCTCCTCTCGATCTATAAGTGTCTCTCCCATGCCTAGCCTGAGGAGAATGGAGAGATAATGTATGGCCATGCAAAATGATGAAGGCCATTATTTTGTAGAGGAAAATTTAAAGTCTTATTAATATGGCATTTCTGAAGCTCAATATATTAAAGGCCTATATAGGCTTTTAAATATGTAAGTTCTATTTATATAGGAATTATGTGAAGATGAAGCTCCACTCTCTCTCTAGGAAGAAGTACTCCAAGCTCGAGCCAAGGAAGAACGAAGGAGAAGTTTGAAGGAATTTTGGTGGTGAAATTCTAGGAGGAAAAATATTGTAATCCCTATATTATTCATTGTAGGCATTATTTTAATAAAGTCATATTATATTATTTAATAGGCATATAGAGAAAGAATAGGCCTATATTATTTGTTATAGGTAATATGAAAAATGTATGTCCGATATTATTTGTTATCAGAAAGAAAAGACCTATATTTTATTATAGGAATTATTGGGGAAAATAATTAGAGGCCTATTTATAGGCATTGGATAAGTCATATAGGCGATGATGTTCTGAATTCTCTCCGACCAAGAAGCAATGCTCCAATCCTGAGCCAAGAAGGATGATTGATGCGTTCAAAGGCATGAACATGGAGATGTTATAATATAGGCATTATGGAGAGAAATAAGACCTATTTTAATATAGGCATCATCTTCATTGAGGACCGATATTATTTGTTATCATAAAAATGAAGATAAGACCTATTAATTTTAACAAGTGAAACAATGTTATTTGGATTTATTTAAACTACCCAATAGGCCACATTTCATAATGCAAATCCTATAGAATCAATCAAAAGCCATTTGGAAGACCAATCGATATATCGATGGACTTTGTGCTTAAAGGAGAATACTTTGGATTGAATTTTCTATCTTCCATGGTCACTACTTGTTTAGGTTCATGTTCCATTATGTATTCAGTATTATCATGCTTAGATTATATTATTTGTATAGTCGTTGAAGTAGATAATATATTAGTTCTATTGAAGAACCAGAGACGTAAGCATTATGCAAAACTCCGTTATTAGCCAGGTGTGCGAGTATTTTAATTCTTACATGGTTTTAAGTTGATTTTAATGGGGTAAATTTGGAAAATAATTTAAAGCTTATAGGGGTCCATGATCAAGTAAAAAAATTGATCAATTTTCATATCAACTCGGATATTGACCAAGGTAGGTTTTTCGTGGAATTAAAAGGATAATTTATTGCATCCATTTTCCCATGACGACATCTCTGTATTTGTGAGCCGCGACTTCATGATGAAAAGGACTACTATTCCAAACATAGAAAACATATTTGCAACTTCTATATTTGTTCATGACTATTCTCTATGGAAGATTTGTAATTTCAATCAATTTACCTTATTAGGTGTAACCTAGTATAGGGGTGATGGGATACATTTTTATGAGAGTAATGCATACATTGTGAAGTTGATTGAATCCATTTTGGGATGTTCCATACGAATGTCACGTTTTATTTTTCCACTCATCCATCTACATAATATGAAAATAATAGGCTTCACAAACATCATATCCATGTAAACAATTCAATTTTCAATCAATCTTGATACAAACAATTATTTTCTTCAACTAGAATAACAACAATTTAAAATAGGGGATTTGAATATTTTATTATCTATTCTCAACATAGATGTAAAATATATTTTATTTGGATTTACTACATATACAAATATATATCATTGGTGCATAATTGCAATAGTTAAGGACAAGAGTGTCGAATATCAATACCATGATATTATTATTTTGTACTTAAAGAAGACACATACATATAGTTAGCCATCTCTAGGAGGACGAAAATGTTTTTGTAGCATTCCTACATCTAATATTGCATGCTTAGAAAAATATTTTATCTTACATAGAAGCATGCACGCTTTTCAAATTTACATAGTAAAAAAATTCACCCAATTGTTGTCATTCTTTACAAATACGAATATTTTTGATAAATTTTGCATATTATTATATTTCTAATAAAAACTACATCATCCCATGGAATGGTCATGAATTAAATTTTCTAGGTAAAATGGCATAAATTCCCACACCCAAGAAATATCCTTTGGATTATTTGACTCTATTTCTGGAGTGTATAGTGTCTTGGGACCAAAATGTCAAATGTAAAATTAACCATCAAATTGTGTTTGCTAAGTGGATCTATCTAGGAAGATGATAGAGTTCTAAAATTTTATGCTCTCTTTTGAATGACTGTAATATTCCTCAATGTAAGGTTTTAAGTCTCAAAAATATGTAAAACCCTCTGTAATCAACTAAAAATACCAAAAACCTAAACATGGGTAAAACCCATACATAAATATTAGTGTTTGGGTTGAATTGCAATCCATGACTGCCTATTTTGTACTAATATGAAGAAGCATATGTAGTTATCCACCTATATATGTGATATATGTATGGATGTAACTATATTTGAAAATTAGATCGCTTGAAAATGCTTACAATGGCTTGCTTGTTTGGTGTTTTACTTGGCTTTGATGGTCTTGTACTTGAGAATCTTGACACTAGAACCTAATTTGGAGTGCCTTAGACCTGTGAAGGGGCTAATCCTAATGTGCGCTACTATTTTAGGGATTTTTAGGATATTTTTGAGTGCGTATTGAGATATATTCTCTTAAGGATGCTTGAAAGTGTTAAGGAATCGTGAGGTGAGTAAATGAGTGATTTTAACTTACTTACATATAAGTCCACATTAAGAAAAATCCATGAGGAAATTAATGACCCATAAAATATATCAAATTGAAAAAAAAATTGGAAGGCTTGGGATGAAATTTAAAGTTTTAGACAAAATCATTTGGGGTTGTTTTGTCCTGTTTAGAAGTTTTGTCCACGAGGGATATGCCATATTATAAAGTTATGTGTGACAACTTGGATGAATGGACTGATTTGGATTGTAATAATGTCTATGAGTGATTGAGAAGTACAATAAAGAGAGAAATTCTTGTAATAAAATTAAGAATATAGAAATTAGGATTGAAATAGGTGAAAATTCATGATAGGGATTAAGGAAACGCCTTATCTAGCACGCATAAACCCACGTGATGTGATTTTTTCCAACTTCTTTTGAATTTGAATTAATGTATTAGGCACATTTCCATTTAACGTTGTATTTAAACATGTTAACCATGTCATTCTTGAGCTCTACCCTCATGACCCGTAGATTTGGAAAGCCTCAAATTATCCACACTGGAGGGGGGAATTTTCAAATTCAGAAGAAATTAAAGTTTAAAGTTATCCTTCCCGCCCACTTGACTCAGTAAAATATAAAATAATTATGCACCCATCACACATAACTGAAGAAGAGTTTATAAATCGAAGGTTCTATTATAATATTTATAAATCATTGTGTTTTCTTGCACCCAAAAAAAAAACAAAGGAGACATTCAAATGTTTTTCAAATCCTTGTCTCTTCTTGCACCTAACATGCATGATTGAGGAGTTCAAATGTTCTTTTAAGTCCTTTTCTTTTTTACTGCACCCAACACGAATAAAAGAGGAGGAGTTTAATGTCAAGACCTCAAAATTTTTATTCCATTCATTCCAAACGCGTTGAATCCTTATGTGGGAATCATATAAGACCAACACTATCACTATCACCCACGTGGGGTTCACTTAGTAAAAGTGTGGTATAACACATGTGTTCAAAGGGTATTAAAGAATACCCTTAATTCTAGTTTTTACCTCTAATTATTAAATTAATAATACCCCCTCATGTAATATTATTAGAATGAAAATAACCCCTATTTTTTCCATGTACCTCACTTACCCATTTTCCCATTACAATTTTATTTACCCCTTTTTATTTCTACCCTAATATATTAAACATAAAATATATCATATTTCTCACTCAATTTTTTTAGTATGTTTTTCCTCTCGAAAGATAGTTTGAAGCCATTAAAGACCTATTTCCAATTACCTTATAAATTTTAAGCTTTAATCATTTATCAATAGTTCTTCAAATAATTAAGATGGTGAAATAATATCAATTGTGTTGAAAAGCATACTCAATCATAGTTTTCTACCATCTTATTATTTCTTGATTAAGAATCTCTTAATTGAGATTTTTATTCAAAAAGATATTCTAATTTAACTTTATGACCACACTCCTTTAGAAATTTTAAAGTATTTATTTTTAAAAACTAGGGTTCAAATATTTTCATTTTATATTAAAATTAAACCTCCCTTTCCTTTGGCCCACATCTCTAACCTACCCCCAATAATTGATTCAAAATATTAATAAATTAAACCCTTTCACCCCCTCATGTCTACCGGTATATTGAATTTACTTTTATTAATTTTAATTACCTCAATATGAACTCACGTGCTAGGATATTGCCTAGCTAATGAACCCCCTGCTATCACCAATACCGACACATCACCAAAAATCAAAGACAATTTCGGGTAAAATATGATTTAAAAACCCATTTTGCTTTATAAATTACAATGTGTACATCTATGATTTTGGATAAATAATTTGTATCAAGAATTTGTATCGATGATTACATTGCAGGGATTCAATACCATCAATTTGTATAAACAATTGTTTAAAAAAAATTATAGATTACATCTATGTTGTTCATAGATGTCCACTTATTCAAATTCTGTATTTTTAAATTTCCAACAGAGTCTCATTGAAGAAAAAAACCTTCTACATGAAGATATATTAATCATTTTTTTATGCAATATTATTTTAATATTTAAATATGGATGTTTAGAAACAACAAATGTGGTCACTATTACACCACATCTCAACCATAGAATCCGATGAGTGCACAATGTGAGCATTACACTGACAAAAATTTTGGTTTCTCACCACCCTTCTCAAATGGACCTAATAGAGGAAAATGGTTAGCATTGCAAATTTTTAGGGGTGAATGGTCACGAAGAAACATGGGAGTGGTAGATATGATTGTTACATCTAGGATGGTAGTGATTATTTTCATGGATTCACATCTCATGCATATAGATGCGTTTATTATAATATAGATCAAAGAAAAGCTCCCTGTAATTCCATGGAGAGACTACCTTAGAACATACCATCAATTTACCTTAGGTGTACACCCACCTCCAAAAAAAATGGCCTAGTTTTTAAAAAGTTTCTTGTATGGTGAGATGATGTTAACCACTACTACTGAGAAATTGAAAAGTGTAGGTATGATGAGTGGAAAGCAACTCATTGCGAATTTGATGAGTGTGAAATGATTGTAGTGCGGATGCCTACACTGTAATTTTTGCCTACCATGGGTCCATATATTTTGTGTACAAGTGGAAGACAATGTTTTAGAAAATGTATTCCCCACTTTTGATAGATATATTTTTAAAAGTTAATATCTTTATAATGTTAGTAGTATCAACTAGTTAATTTTTATCATTCCTATGTATCTTCGCTTGTACCTATAATGTTTTTTAAAGAATAAATGCAAATAAAAACAATGGTTTCATGGGTATATTGTTTTTGCATTCGTGATTGTAAGAGGATACAATTTACCATCATAGATTGTCATGAAGGAAAATTAAATTTATAATTACATTACATTATTACTATGTAAGTGTTTTTGTTTAGCATGAATAGGATTTAGGCCTTATTTTACATATGTGATAATGAGGCAATATTGTTTTGTACAAGGCTTCTAGAGTCAAATGAGGCCTATTTTTGGGTGTGTTTTGAATCGGTAGGGGAAAATTGGATGAAATACACTTTGAAACCACTCCTCAAACTTGGTAAATGCATTCAAATTTCATCCTTAGCAATATCATCTCATGGAATAGCGAATTCACCAAGAAAATGGATAAAATACAATTATAAGACCTTGTTTAAACATGCAGATTGAGGTCTTAGTGGTTAGATACCTTGCACATGTGATATGGACCTGAAACTTTGTACACTCTAAATTCTCCCTATGACCATCAAGATTCCAAAGTTTTGAAAAATTTTTATGGATAGATCATATTTTAAACCTATGCCCTAGTTTGAGGCCGAGAACACACATTTGAAGCTAAAAACCACAAAACACAATGTCAAACCTCCAAATAAATTTTTTTGGTCTTGTATTGACATCCTTCCAGTGTTCAAACCATCACAATGATTACAGACATCCTACTTTTCCTATTATGAACTTTTAGCTTGTTTCCCTTTTTGGTTTTGTATATACAACAATCACAGTTTTCACAAAAACATCCACAGTACATTGTAAAATTACTTGAAAAAAATTCACACAATTCTTTAATTCCATATCAAATCCTTTTAACATTATTCATTACCTCGAATCATCATGTAAAGGTAGTTTTTCCTAAACTTAGACTTCTAAACCAACTCCTATAGTGACTCAACAACCTTCTAGGAATACTCAACCATCAACTAAATATGGAATTTTGATGGATAGCATTATAATACCCCTATGAACTCATACATGACAGATATCTCATGATAACATAGCTCTAAGGTCCTTATTTATCTTATAATCCTTCTTTATCAAGGAAAAATTACTCTTTATAACTCACTTACAAGCACATTTACCTTCACCATTACCATTTACATATAATTTGAATTCAAACAAGCTACAAATGGAGGGAAACTAATCTTACCTCACTCATATACCACATGACCACCTATCTAACTATATCTTACTTGATAAATGATGCTCCTTCATCAGATGTCCATATTTTTGTTGGTCTAAATTGAATTTATGATTAATGAGGTTGGCTTAATTGTGTGCACTCTTTAATCCATAAGTAATGTTGCATTGTTATCATTCCTATATATCTAAATTGAATTTATGATTAATGACTGTAACTTGTTGTTTCTTATTAGAATAGTTTCATTTTTTTGTTCATATATGTGCATATTTCTATTGCTCTAAATTAAATTTATGATTAATGACGTCATCTTAATTGTGCGTGCTCATTATGGTTAGTAGTAACAACTAGTTCATCGTTATCATTCCTATATATCTAAATTGAATTTATGAGTAATGATTGTAACTGATGTTGCTTCTTATTAAAATAGTTACAATGTTTTTGTTGTTCATATATGTCCATCTTTTTGTTTCTCTAAATTGAATTTATGATTACTGAGGTTGGCTTTATTACACCATCTTTGATTGCATTATTTACTAATGTAATGACACTTTTTCTAGAATGTAGGAGTAAGCATGTGGGATACCATTCTACATATCCCAATTGAGAACCAAACCAAGGTTTTATTTACATGCAATGATTTACATTGGAAAAAAATTCCCGACATCAACGAAGATGATATTTGGATTGTGTGGATTGAGATTAATAGAGTGGGAGACTTCGTGAAAGGATAATCAAATAGAAAATTATATCCAACCAAATTTCATGTTTCTCATCGGAAAAAAATTCCATCAATTATTCCCAAAAAGAAGACAAGAATCAATAGCACTTTGGAATATGTGATGTGTGTAGGCTCTCATTTTAAATATTGTATAAATGGATGCTTTTGTATTTTGTGTTTCAGTGTGAATGTGCTAATAATTTTCATATTAATGTGTAGATATTGGTGTTTGTATGGGCTTGACAACTTCTAGAAAATTTATGCCTTTCCACAAGATAAGTCCTTATTTCCAAAGAAGGAAAAAGTCATCCAACTAGGCTGAAATCATATTAGATGTGGTTGTCAGTGTCATTTCAACACTCGAGAATGGTCAATAGACCTGATCAAGTATTTCTCACCTACAATCATGTAGAACATGTTGATAGTGAAGGAAATCATTTCCACGATTAGGAATATGAATAGTTCAAAGGAAAAAATATTTTTTCACCCCTTTTATTAGCTCACAACTTAATGAGTGGATTCATAGGTTGCTTTTGTTAGGAATGTCTTTTGATGCTATCCACCTTAAAACCCATGAGATGGTGCGTGACAAGCTCACATTGTTGAATGGTGAAATAGAACAGGATGATTTCATAATAAGAAACGACATATTTAATAGAGAACATTGAATTAAGGAGCTCCAATATGTGTTGAACTCCAATGATGCATAAAGTGTTTGGGAGTGGACTCTAGCAAATCTTGAGAAGTGGTTTTTCTTTCAGCTATATAATAATGAAGGCACTTATGAGGATGGGTAAATACCATTCATATTACGCATCCAACTCTCACTTCAGTTGGATTTGTTGTTGAGATATCACAATGATAGTTTAGTAACCATGGATTCAACATTTGCAACAAATGGAATTAAGGTATGCTTTGAATATTAGCAATACTACTTGTTGATACTTCATGTATCAAACATAAAATTTGAATTGTGTAACATAATTTTGTGTAATTTCAATTGAACATGTTCATGGTGATTGATGACAAACACTAAGGCGATCCCATGGCATGGGTAATTATGTCTAGGTTGTGTGCTAGTGACATAACCCAATGGATGTAGTTACTTCAACAAATAGTACACTTGAAAAATATTGAATGGAAAATAAATGTGTGCATGGTAGATGAAGAAATCATAGAGATCAAAGCAATAAGGTAGGTGTTGATTATGCTACATACTCACAACACAATTATAATGATTATGTTGCAAAGTCTTACTAGTTTGTTTTATGCAAAGAAACATTTTACTATGAGGTGCACTTATGCGGTTGGCATGTACAACATGCATAGTTAAAGAATTTTATAGCAAAAGTAAGAGAAGATGATGTGATGCAAGAGATGTTTAGTAAAATTGGATACATTATGCACATATGAATTAATGAAGAGATGGCTAATAGGGAGGCCATAAAGTTCATAGAGAAGTATCATTTCACATAACCCAAATGTTTTGAATATTAGGAGGAGATTTAGCTTGGTTGTAGTGTGGTCGAGGTGTTTTCATACCATGAAACATGTCGGGAAAGAAACCAATGCATCATATAATCATATCATTCACATCTAAAAATCATTTCTTGCATACAATTTTTACTGTTGCACATCAAAGGGTGGATTGGTTAGTACACCAACTAACCACAAGTGTTTACATATACTACTGGTGGCTACAAATGAGAAAAGACAACGGTTTTTACAAGAACTTTAAAATTGAAAAAAAAAAATACGTCATGGTTTAAGGCTTTGAAAATTCCAAACTATCATGTCACCTTTCACATGATGAGACAATTGTATTACATGGGTGCAAAGCCAAAAAGATGATACATTGCATTATAAGTTTTAGAGTGTAATGCCAATGATGTCAATGAGTAATTTTCCATTTTCAGACTAATCCTTCACTTATAAACATGTAATTAAGGTGGGGATGATGTGATAGATATGAGGAGTCAATGGAATTCATGAAATAGGGGATGTTGTTAGTTACTCCATTGACAACAATGATTCAGATGTGAATGTATAGTTTTTTCATTCTTCAATTATATTCATGTTTTTTTTTAATTCCCAATCTCAAGTGGTTGATTTGTTTTCAATACATAGGTTTTGCATAGTGGTCAAACAAATGAAAAATAAACTAATGTTTGTATGGATAGTGGAGGCTCATTGGATGCTAATAATGTAAGGAAGAACTCTAGTTGCAGCGCTTTCATTTATATTTCAATCATTGTTGTTGTAATATGACATTCTTTATTTTAATAATGAAGGGCATGTAAAACGAACCATAAAATGTAAATCAAATCCAATCTCAAATGGATATTGGAGACTTGACAGATGTACATATAGATGATAATGTAAGTCATCATTCTATTTGTAATAATTTGTTATGTTATTTATGAGGGCATTTGTAACATGATGTTTTTCTTGTATTAATAGATCATGCTTAATGGGATAGATGATAAACTAGAAGCATCTATAGAAAGAGAGCTCATGAGGTATTTGAGACTTTCCTCGTAGTAGAAAACAACAACGAGATACTAAATTTCTTGGAGAGTTTTTGGCGAGATGTTTACAATAATTTCAAGAACATGGAGTTATCAAATGCACTCGGGTTGCAACACCAAACAAATCAACCATTCCAAAAATTGCAAGATGTTCATGGAAACACCCTTCGTATTGAAAGGGAATTCATAACATTGATGAATCAAAGAAGACAACATACCATGTCACAAGAGATAGCCTTGTATCCGAATCCCTTTATGAATTACAAACAAAAATGTGGAATGAGGATCTACATAGGAAGCTAAACATAACGAGAGACAGAAATAATGGAGATACTACATCTTAAATGTGTCATTCTAGGTTAGAAATAGAAAAAATGAAATTTAGTATTATTCGATTAGCTAATAATAGGGTTTTCTAGCTATTTTATGAGTTAATCTAAATAGAAACTAAATGCTATATTGAAATGCTAGATCTAAATATTTTATTTTAATATTTGAATATATTGAAATAATAGAAATAAGAGGGATATGGTACTAACCTTAAGTTAACTTACCTCACTATGTGTTGGACTATACCCAGATCATATATGGATTAGGTAAGTTGTGACTAAATGGCCTCGGGAAGGTAAGAAAGCTGAATGTTTTCCTATACTGAGGCACTTGGGAGGATATTGGGGTGCCCTAGTTTGTAATTTGGGTGTTTTAGAGTATAGAAAAGCTCAAAACATGAATTTGGTAATGTCACAATATCTTTGTAATACCTTCACTCCTATCGCACATGTGTCGCAATAATGTCACCTATGTCGTAGTAAATGTTACCTGCAAAACCCTATACAAAGTATCAATTCCTAAAACATACAAATGCATATGAATAGGTCGAGTGAGCTCAACTACCAAACTAGTGGTCTTATGACTAAGAAATTCACTACATTTTGGACCACATGCAGTTCTATGTGTGTGTGTAAATTTGTGCCTAGGATGCCCTATCGCCAATGACACAGTAGTAAGGGGAAATAACTAGATGTGAAAATGTAAATGGTAGATGGAATAGAAAGAATATAACCCTTTCCCCCTATGTAGTGTGTGATGCATATGTAAAAGATTACCAAATGTAGTCCCTTGCCTTAGTAGATAGCTTCCTTGATAGTAATATGTCCACCCATAATGTGGTGAGTATGTTATGTTTATATAGGGATATATTGTTCAATTTTGACACTAGTGACCCAAAACGCCCACTATGACCTAGGGGAATGCACGGAAAACCATTAAGACAAACCTCGAAAAAAATTATGACCACAAATTACGACAACACGAGCACCTAAAATCATGGATTAGGGCACCCCAACGTAGAACTAAAGAAGAAAACCAAGAAAATTACGACACTTGAGACACCTTGAAAGATGCCCAAAACTGAAAAGACAAATGACAACCGAACTAGACAAACAACAATGATTCATGACTAACTAAAAACAAGAGTAAAGGATGGGCCACTAGTGAATACTTTTATTACGCAAAAATCCATATATAAAATAGCATACCCGTTGTTATTAATGTAATAGTAAGTGCATGATTTTATGAATACATTTTCCCGACTTTATGTTGGTGAACAGAAAGCTTAGTAACACAAATTAGATAGATATGCATACTTGAGAAAAAGGTGGAGAAGCCCATGTTGTAGATGTATTCGCATATGTGTAGTAGAAGTGTGCCAACCATAGATCGGTGAGTTGATCCATGCAACATATCGGATAAGTGTCACGATGAAGTATAGATAATGAAAATGATTATTAGAATGTAGAATTATGCTTTCGAATGTGGTTTAAAAATGAATAGGTGGGTAGGGAGTGATCAGTTCCCAACCCGAACGCTTGTATATGAATGGAATAATTGAAGGATTTGGGTGTCCTACCGCCAGAGGAAGAGTGTAGGGAGAAAAGTGTGTTATTCTCCAATATTTAACTACATCCTCAAGATCTAGCCATTGTAGATTGACTTAGATCAAAATGGGTGTATTTTTGGATCTGAATGATTTTGATTAAACATGTGACCTATATAGAAGTGACAAAGGAAGGAAACTCTTTCCCCACTCCACAGTGTCGTGGTAATGTGAAGGATTCCAAGTTAAGTCATCTAGAAGCAAAATCAATAGAGAATTAGATGACTTCCAAGTTAGGTCATCTGGAAGTGAACATGATAAAAATAGATTGCTTCCAGGTTATGTCATCAGAAAGTAAATACAAAGTAAAAGAGACGGCTTCCAAGTTGGCTCATTTGGAAGAAAATGTGAATATAGAATAAAATACCAAGTTAGGTTATCTGGGAAAGAAGTGGTGAATTTAACTCCTAAGTTAGGTCATTTGGGAGACTTCATGGATTTGAATGATCTAATTTGAATGCGTTGATTTTGATTGGTTGGTTGATTGTTTTTATTGGTTACTCATGGAGATATTTTTCTCTAATTTCCCCCAGGTTAGGTCATTAGGGGAAATTTTCTATAAATTGATAAGATGTCACATAAAATTATTTTTAGTCATTGTTGCCCCCAAGCTAGGTCATTATGGGGAATTGATAAGTTATAGTGTGTGATCATGTTTGGAAATTTTCACGATTGTTGCCCCTAGATTAGGTCATTAGGGGAGATTGATGGTGAAATTTCGTGGTATAAATTGTGAGGTGTTGAGTTCATGATATTGGAACACATGGTGACATAAGGGGGATTATAAGGGGACCCCCAAAAATATGACCCCCTTTCAACGATAGAGGGATTTATGGAAAGAACAAACTCTAAGCTAAAATTAACGGAAAGAGGTTAAAACATGTATGTAGTAAATATGAGATTGTGGTGAAGATATATAATGCACTTGAAATGTGTACCATATGGTGGTAGGTGGAATTCTAAAAATAATTCTGCAAATGGGTTTAAATTGAAGTAAAAATGCTCAAGATATGACTGAAATGGTGTAGCATGTATTAGTTGTGGTAATAAGTGTGAAATATGGACCATAGTAAAATTAGTATTGAAAAGTGACTATAAATAGTAAAGTGAAAAGGTATCTTATCACTTCATTTGTCTTTTGCACGAGTGTGAGAGTGTGTACGGAGTGAGTAGAGATGCCTCAAGTGATACCATTACGTCCTAGTCAATTTGAGAGAGTGGCAACCATTATAGTGTCGTGTACTACTTTAACGCAGAGTGGTAAGCATATTACTTTTGCAAAAATGTAGGGTGTACTGGGAATTTTAGTTGAATTTCTTAAAATTTAGGTTTTTGATGTTCTAGGCATTTTGGAACCCGCACAAGAGTGGTGAGGGAGATAATGATCCCAGGGTGGAGTGCCCAGAATGAGGTGCTATTGTCCTGCTCTGGGGTGCCCCAATCCTGCATCTAGGTGCCCTGGTCCAATTTTTTTATTTTTGTGAATAATACTAGATAAGATCTTTCTAGTATGTTGAAGGGTTGTATTTGACTGTGTAAGGTGTTTTAACATTGTGTTTACTTTTGTTTGGTGGTGTATAGAGGGATATCCACTCGAGGGAGCTCCACAGTGGTTATCACTTGAGTACATTATTGGGATTGGGGTTGTCAGATGATGAGTGGGAGGTGATGGAACGTGTCGGCTTTGAGGCATATAGCATGGATGGGGGATGTACCCCATAATATGCCCATGTTGACTACATTATGTGAGAGGTGGTGTGCCAATACGTTCACATTTTAGTTTCCTACAGGGGAGATGGTGACAATATAGAGGATGTATATCACATATTGTGATTGTCAAGTGTTGGGGAGAGGGTATAAGTGATGGCAGTAGTAGATATGGAGTAGAAGATGTGCTCAACATGGTGATATTTTGTAAAGGTATGAGTAAATACCAAGGCTCATATCATTTTCGATGTGATATTATAGTCTAGGGTTCTACGATTACATAAATTTATCGCAGTGGTGATTGCCTTATGTATAGATGTGGAGGGAGGAGGTGTCAGCATCTTGTACAAGATGCATGACATATGTCAGAAGATAAAGGAGGATGGGACGAGATGTTATGGGTACAGTGTGTGTTAGCCCATTTGTATATGGACTTGTATCGATTTACTCGGGATGAGCATGGTCGGGTACTAGGCCACCACACTTCTAGATGTATGGGCATATGAGCATATAGTCGTAGTGAGACTAGTTATAGGGCCACGGGAAGAGTGAGCATGTCCTCATATATTTCCTCAATGTTGGGTGGATATATATAGTAGGAGGATGGACACAGATAGTTTTAGGTCTGTGATAGATAGGATGGGGTCGAAGTCAGTTATATGGAGGCCAAATTGTGATTATGGGGGATGGCTTAAGGATGTTATAGAGTTACGATGCATTCAGAGAACTATGTGGCTAGAAGATCACTTTCCTAGTGTGGCAGAGTTGTTTCAAGTGGAGAGAGAATCACTTTGTCGTTTAGTATGGCACAAGATGTGCCCCTAGAGTTATACATATGGTTACGATCTGTTAGAACCCCGGAGAGAAAGGTGTTAGTCCAGGGGCCCAAAGCGAGTAGGCGATACCACCAAGGCCGATGTGGTAGACCCGGTGATAGAAGTTGTAGATGGAGATGATGTAGGGTGCACAAAGGATTATCAAATGTGGTGGGTAGCACATGAATGGGTGTTACTATATCTAGTATTTGTGGGTGTTATGGAGTTTCCACTAGAAGGAGCGGGTGAGGAGGTGCCCCTTACCTTATAGTGGTAGATGTGGCATAGTGTAAGTATTTTTGCATACTAATGTTGTGGTTAATGAAATTTCTATGTTGTTTTATACGCATTTTACTAACATGGGGTTATATGTTGTGTTCACAAGAGATGCCTATTGGTCATTGATAGTAGACACTTTGATTGGCACATTGATGTGGGATGTTCCTAGTGATGTGTTATGCGAGAGGATACTAAAGCGTGTGGACAATATTACAAGAGAGCAATCCCATCTGTTTGAGCTAGTGGCCATATCAATGACGATGTGTATAGTGCTACTTAGCAAGAGGGATAAGGCATGTGAGGAGACTCGACATTCTTGAGAGGTAATAGGTGGCGGTCCCTTGGCCCAAGGTGTGTTCGCATGATATGTAGATTTGTAAAATCATTTCTCAAAGCGAGATATGGAGATTTTTATGTTACATAAGTAGTTGGAAAAGTTTTGGGGCTGTGAAATGTGGAGTTATGTTGGTGGTGAGGCATCCATTCTAGGGATCTCACAAAGGTACACAAAAGTGATAGTGATGATGAGATTTGATTGTGATGATTATATATGGTGTGGGGGGCTTTCCTTGGTGATGAAACATGTTTTTAGGATGATGATTGTATGAATGATATATGTATGGACACCTATTTTTGATATATATTAGATCAATGTTGAGATGTTTTGGTATTTTCAATGTAATGGATATGGTATGTTTCGATGGTTATTGTCCTAGCATGTGTATTATATTGTATGTGATGAATGATGATGTTAGTAATGGTTGATAAAATATGTATAGTAGATAACTAATGTAATGGATGAAAAACTAGATGAATACAATATGTAGCACGTAGGCAACGTAATGGTGATAATATAATAAATGCTATAATAGATAAATGTATCATAATGAATACATAAATAATGTAATGTAATAGGATAAATTGATGAAAATATGAGGGAAGAATGCCCCCAACATATGGATGAATAGGCTCATGTAATAAGACCCCTCAATAGTCAAGTATGAGCCACATAAACAAGAGTACATCATTGGGAAATGATTGAGGTGTGCTAGATGAATGATGAAGTGTGTGATGAAAGG
Organism: Taxus wallichiana var. yunnanensis; assembly: GCA_018340775.1. Lineage (NCBI taxonomy): Eukaryota > Viridiplantae > Streptophyta > Pinopsida > Cupressales > Taxaceae > Taxus > Taxus wallichiana. The sequence continues at coordinate 798,958,395 of CM031240.1, read as the reverse complement.
TTCTGAAAACTAAACCCTCAACGGTTGTGTAAGAACCATAAGAACACAAGTGTGTCATCGAGGGGTAAGTGATAGAGATCGCCTACCAAAGACCAAGACAGAAGGTGGTGGTGGAGACATGTGGAATGGATGGAGCATGATATATGCACCAAAAAGGTTATCATGTCTAGTAATGATGGGGTAAACAGGGGATTGGCAAAAAATCGTGAGATGTAACAAAGTGTGAAACAATCGATAATGTGAATGTAATGGATGCAATGAATGTGATGGTGGAAATGATGGATGATTTATAGAGAAAACATGTGGAAGTGGAGCATGACAAACATATTGAGTACTTAATGGAGAAAATGTAAGTGGGGTATGCCTATGATGGCGAGGTGAAGGAGATAATGAGCACTCATGAGAGGAAAAGGAGATAATGTCATAATCTACTAGTTATTGTATCTTTTCACATAAGACAAGGAAATCATTGTCCCTATGGCTAGAAATGTGATGATAATGGAAATTATGTTAGTCACACTTGAATTTGTAAGTAGTGTGGAGGATGGTTCTTGTTGGAGGAAACCGAATCAATTACTCATTGAGTAATATGTGAAGTATATCACGTGGGTGAGTGTGAGGAGAAAAGTATGAAGGTTTCGAAGGGGGTAGTTGTGGAAGAAGTAGCTTGATGTGGAGTTGGAGAAGAATGTAATGGTGGGGAAGAAGAGGGTGGAGCTTGCTTAGAATTCCCTTTAGATAATGGTGGAGATTTCTTTGGATGCTCAACTGGTGATGAGAGTAGATGATCAGTTGAAGGAACTAGTGGAGAAATGTGTAGGGGTGCAACAACATGTGAGGATGAAAGATCTTGTTCTAGATCGATAACCTTATAACACAAGAGAATGAATGACTCACAAGTGTCATATTGGAGCCTTTGTTTAAGTGGAGGAATAAGGCCATGACAAAAGATGAATTTCTTTTCTAAGTCACTAGGCTAGAAAATGAGCTGATGTATACAAGCATTGAATCGTAAAATATAATCCTTGATGGGTTTAGAGGAGCCTTGATGTAATGTATGAATGTGGTCATATGTAACCCTAGGGCCATTGTTAAGAATAAAGTAATGGAGGAAAGCATCCTCCATGTCATTAAAATTACTAATGGATCTAAAGTTCAATTGGGTGTACCATTGTAGTGCCTCATTAGTAAGACTATAGCGGAAGGCCTTAAGCAACAATCAATCATTAGAGTAATCAGCCATAAGTGTGTGGTAATGTAGGATATGAGCATGAGGATCACCAGTACCATCGAAGCATGTGAAAGTAGGCATGAAAAAATATTTTGGGAAGGAAAAATTATGAATCTTTTTAGGAACATGATTTCCATGTAAAGATTTGTTGTCAATAGAGGCATAATAAGCTCAATTTTCTAAAGTAAGAGTATGAACTTGTGATTGGAGTTGTCCTACAACATGCATGAGAGATAAATGATCTTGTGAGGGGATGGTATGAGATGGAAAAGGTGTATTAATTGGTTGAATTTTACCATTATGGGTGATCATGCGAATGTCAAGAGGCGATATTGTAGAATCGATGCTTAAGGTGCGGTGGTAGATGTAGATGTAGGAGTCGTAGGATGACTAGTATCAACACAAGCCCTAATAGGTGTGGTGAGCAAGGAAGAACCCTTAATATGTGAAGATGTAGGAATAACATAAGAATAATCAATGGCGGGGGTGACTCATGTGTAACAAAGATACAACATCGGGAGAGGATATCAATGGAGCGAGAGAGTCATATGCAGTAGTATGGAAAGAAGGAGACCCATGATGTGGATTAGTAGAAGGGGGGGTCCTAGAAATAATGCTATGGTCATCATAAGAATCAATAGGATCATCAATGTAATATTCGAAGAATGTAATCTCAAAGGAGATGTGTGCGGATAACTATCAAAAGTGGTAAAAGACATACGATTAGTTATGGGAGTGGCTAGAGGAAATGTAGGAATTAAATTGGATTGTGAATTAATGCCTTATAAATAATCAATGATAGAAGGATCTAAAACATTGGGTGGCATATCAGAAGAAGGATAAGAATGATCACATGTAACCAGATGGCATGGTGTATAATGAGTGAAAGTAACAGGGTCATCAACAAGGCATATACCTATAGGAGAATTAGCAGATTAGTTGGCACACGTTGTTGGCCTTCCAAAAGGGCTTGTTGAGTATCATCAGGTAAAATCATAGGAGCACTATATAAATCCTTAAGTTCAGCTATGACAACCTCATCATAGATAGGGTTAACACTAAAATGAGACATGATGAGAAAAAGAAAAACTATGGTTAACCACTAGGGTATGAAAGAGGATCAAAAAGAAAAATGTTTGAAACGTAGGGTTCACCAAAATGATTAACTAAAAATAGGGTTTTCTAGTTATTTTATGAGTTAATCTAAATAGAAACTAAATGTTATATTGAAATTCTAGATCTAGATATTTTATTTTAATATTTGAATAAATTGAAATAATGGAAATAAGAGGGATATGATACTAACCTTAAGTTAACTTACCTCACTATGTGTTGGAATGTAGCATACTAGTATGCGGATTGGGAAATTTGTAACTGAATGGCCTTAGGAAGGGTAGAAAATGAATGTTTTCTTGTACTAAGGCACTTGGGAGGATATTAGGGCGCCCTGGTTTATAATTTGGGCATTATAGACTGTAGAAAAGCTCATAACTTGAATTCAAAAGTGTTGTAATATCTTTGTAATACCTTCACCGATGTTGCACAAGTGTCACAATAATGGCACCTATGTCACTATAAATGTTACTAGAAAACCCCTATTCAAAGCATCAATTCCTAAAAAATAAAAATGCATATGAATAGGTTGGATTGACCTCAACTACCAAACTAGTGGTCTTACAACTAAGCATTGCACTACATTTCAAACCCCATCTGATTCTATGTGTGTGTGTGTAATTTTGTGCCTAGGATGCCCTAGCACCAATGATGTAGTAGTAAGGGCAATAACTAGATGTAAAAATGTAAATGGCGAATGGAATAGAAAGAACACAACCCTTTCCCCCTTTGCAGTGTGTGATGCAGATGTAGAAGATGCCTAAATGCAGTCCCTTTCCTTAGTAGATGGATGCCATTGATAGTAATATTTCCGCCCGTAATGTAGTGAGTATACTATGTTTATATAGGGATCTCTTTTTCAAATTTCAACACAAGTGAGATGAAACTTCCTACTATGCCCTAGGGGAATGCATAGGTAACCATTAAGACCAACCTCAAACAAATAAATTAAGACCATAAATTACGACAACACAGGCACCTAAAATCATGGATTGGGGTACTCAAGTGTTGCACAGTGTCACAATAATTTCACCTATGTCATTGTAAATGTTCTATAAAAACCCTATTCAAAGCATCGGTTCCTAAAAATAAAAATGTATATGAATAGGTTGGATTGACCTCATCTACCAAAATAGTGGTCTTACGACTAAGAAATGCACTACATCTCGGACCCCATGCAATTCTATGTGTGTGTGTAATTTTGTGCCTATGATGCCCTAGTGTTAATGACGCAGTAGTAAAGGGAAATAACTAGATGTAAAAATGTAAATGGCGGATGGAATAGAAAGAATACATTCCTTTACCCCTATGTAGTGTGTGATGCAAATGTAAAAGATGCCTAAAAGTAGTCCCTTTCCTTAGTAGATAGATGCCCTTGATAGTAAGATGCTCGCCCATAATGTAGTGAGTATTTTATGTTTATTGTATGATAATAAAAAGTCAACACATGACCTTCTTCACACCTAACCTCTCAAGGTCATGCCGAGACATCTAGTGTAGAATGAGTGTGAATGTGAGTTTAATGATGGGGATCAAGCTAATTAGGCAACCTTATATCTTCAACATGTAATGTTGGTATCTATGAGTCTAAGGCAAAGAACTCTCTCCTAACTTGAAGTGGTGTGATGGATCGGTCTAGAATAATAGCCACTCGTAGACTCTCAATCAAGGTCGAGCTCGGCCAACATTCTATTTTTTGATTTCCAAACACACGGAAAATGACCTGGGGACACCTCGTATAGATTTCCAAACAAGGTCATGGAAGTAATAACTAGAGGCATGATGGAGCCATAGTTGTTTATGGGTGATTTTATGGTCTGGTCAAAAAAGTCTTAGTGTGATCGGCTGCTATGTTTAGTAAGGAAAGTTGTGCAATAATATCTGGTGGAAGTGGTAAAGATCTGAATACTAATGTACGCAAACTAGTGTCAATGTCTAACTGACTAGCAGGCCCGTTGGGTTGTGGAACCTGAGGATCACAACCAAATACTCGTGGAGGTTGTGGCCCTTGAATGGTCATGCATGTAATCAAACCCTATTTCCAAGAGCAGTCCAATAGTCATAGGCTTGATTAGCAGCGATGTTTAGTGTATTGAGTTGTTCTATTTTCTTAGTAAAAGTTGTAGGTGTGCATAAGATTGTCAAATGTAAACTGGTATCAATGTCAATTATCAATTCTAGCCTGTTGGGTTGTGGGACCAAGGGATCACAACTGTATGTATTTTCCTATTGTGGACCATTAATGGTCATACAAAATGAAATAAAATGATTTTTGATAAGAAAAATAATTACTGAAAGAAATCTAATCTATGTTTTTGGGTTTTTCACAATATTTCAAATCAAAGCAATAAAAGCAAACTAATCTATCAAAGGAAATATTTTTGTTCTTTTCTAATTTTTAAGTAATGTGTTCTAATCTAATAAATAAACTAAAGACAAGTAATCAGTTGGATGTAGCTGGTTACTTGTGTAAATGTATGAATCTAATCTAAAGAAAATAACCTAATCTAATCAAAACCCTTCAAACCCTACCTCGGGGTGAAGAAAAAATCATGAACCCGAAAAGGCTATTGTTCCCCACAAATTCCCTAGTAATTTCAAAGAGGAAAGCTTACTAATTATTTGATCTACTTGTGATTGACTAATTTTGTTGAGATGAATGATTTTCTACTCTATTTGATGTGTGATTGAAACTAGTGATTTAAAATTAACAATTAATAAACAAGGAAAAAAAAATACAACTCCAACCTGGACAAGCAAGAGATTTGGAAAATCTAGTTGAGTCAATATCTATCCCCTCAGTATGCTCCTTTCTTAATTTGAGTGTTCATGTGAATCCAAGTAATTGGAATGCAAGAAACAAAAGAGGATGGTGCTTGAGCAAAGGAAGCTTGATGGTAGTCTAGATGTAATGAAGTAGAAGAGAGATAGCACAAGATATTAGAGCTTGGCTATGTAATTCCTAGGAAGATCGTAGCAGCAATACAATGCATGATACACAAAAATTCTCAGGCCCTTTTTGCTTGAATACAAGCATGGAATATATAGGAATGAAGGATGGGAGGTGCCTTCAAGCTCAAGGCAAGAAGGAGCAGTTCCAACTAATTAAATCTATTTAAAAATAGGAGGAAGGAGAACCAATAAATCAAAGATAATTTTAGACAATTTGGCTCATGGATGCATGCAAAAAGTGAAATTAAGTGAATCATCGCATGTTAAAACACGCGTGAGAGAATCTGAAAAAGCAGGTAGGACCGCCACCCTGCGTAGGGTGGTGGTTTTAGGACCACCGCCCTATTTAAGGTGGTGGTTTCAGAACCGCCGCCCAGGAAGGGTGCCAATCCTAGCATTAAAGGCCAAAACATGCATAGAAAGAAACAAGAAGCTAGAAAAAATGTAGGAAGGCTAAGTAAAGATGTCTAGGTGATAAATATATACTACGAATGGAAATTGGATCTCGAATGCCTTCTTCAAAGGACCTAAACCATCATTGGGGACTTTTGTAACCATTTTTCTGAAAATGTAGCACATGCAATTTTGGGTACATACAAATTTCCCTCTCAGAGAAGTGTCTTAGCCATGAAAAGGCATAAAACATAGAGTCTGAGTATGGTGTTCCCAAAAAGGGGAGTTATAAGTTATACCTAACACACCCGTGTGTCAAAATGTCGTCACCAAAACTCCCACTACCTACAAGAGAAGAGAAAACTCAAGTGTAGATAGATAAAATATCGAAAATAAACACTAAATCAAAATGACAAGAGGACTTACCATCTATGTAGGGATATAGAAATATACCTGCGCTAACGCTCCAGCCCTGTGAACACATACACTCAAAATGAGGTTAAAAATAACATATATATATATATATATATATAAAAAAACTCACTTTTCAATTCATTTGTGCATTGTTGATTTGGTGAATTTGGAGCTCTAGATTCACGGTGACCATTTCCAACGAGAGTACAACCGAAACAACCATTGTGGAATAGTGATCATGCCTCCATGTGTGGGAGATCGACCAACATGGTCAAAGGTTGGTTATTTTCACTTTTGTCTTTTTATACCCTAAATGTAAAAATGTTGAAAAGTTCACCTAGGGGGACTATTTTCAATTTTTTTTTGTCTTAAATGAGTCTCTAGGGGGGGTGTCCATAGGGCATGCTTTTATTTTGTCAAAAATGGTCTTTTTACACTTTTGAACATTTTTTAGGGTTACGGGCATGTTTTGAAAATTGGTTTAGGACCATCACCCAAAGCAGGGTGGTGGTCATGGGACCGCCGCCCTATTTGGGTGGTAATCATGTAATTACTTGCCTTTCACTTAGAGGTGGTTCTAATAGAACGACCAAAACATTCACTTAACTTGGATTTTTTGTGCTTTATCATGTTTTTGATGAGCTTGTCTTCTTGTATATGTTACTAACTTTCTCTTTTCTCATGTTTTGGTGAACATAGAAGAAGAAGGAATACATCCATTGGAGCAAAGATAAAGAGTGTGATTGGCTCCCTAGGATGTTGGATCATCTAAATCAAGCCGAGAGGGACACCTGTATAGGGTAGGTATCTACGGATTACACGAGTACCCCACATTACCCTTGTCAATCACATATGGTGTGACTTGTTCTCCTACTAGTATGTAAATCAAACACCTTACACTTTCCAGGTGTTAGAGGTGAGTGGACCGTTACTCTAGAGGATGTATACAGCATCCTTGGGCTCCCAATTCTTAGGAGGAGACTGACTTGAGAGAGAGTAGGATCTAGGGCTGTGATGACATCTGTAGGCCACATATATGGGAGACGTCATTATCTCATCTGGTTCGAAGAAGGGGATGAAGGTCCATTCGATTGCTACTACTCCTCCTATTCCGATCATCCGAGAGGACATTATGGGTATCATGTCCTCATGATTGATTAGGGACAAGGGAGGTGAAAATCTTCTCTACTACTAGGCTCCCATCATAGCATAGATTGAGGGACATGGCTATAGGTACGCATGGGGTGTGGACATCTTAGGGACTACCTACCATGACCTGTACAGGCAGCTAGTCCGATTATAGGGAAGTCACCGAGCCACCCCGTCTTGTCATGACACTGGGTATATGATCATATCACCTCTTATGGAAGGGGAGTACAAGTATTAGACCCAACAACCATCCGAAAATGAGGTGGATAGCTATGTTGGTTCTTAAGATGCCTCTTCAACCAGTGGCTTCTCTTACCATAACAGACATGGTCGCTACCCCCTACTAGGACATGGCATGGTTGTGGGGACAGGAGGTGACCATAGTGGTAGCTTGTTCAACTATAGGCCAGCTAGTTGACAGAGCTAGGAGAGTTGAGATTCACCCATTTGATCGGGTTCCTCAACATTTTTTCCTACCATAAGTGGACGTTCCTCCTCTAGTGGTACCAGTTTATAGGACCATTTAGGAATCCCAGAGAGGCCCTAAAAGAGATCCCGATTAGACAGTGGTCACTTCAGGTGTGTCTATTATAGTTAGGCACATGGTTCATGCTTATGGGTAGATGGCACCCTCAAGTTCCTTTACTCCATATCATGGATGCTCCTTCCCATAATGGAGAGGAGTATGAGCCCATTAGTGTAGACATTGATTCGAGGATCACATAGTGGATGAGATGGAGGAGGATTCGGTCGAGAGGATACTGCGAGGAGGATAAGGGGGATGCCGAGACTGCAGGCAAGGCATCCCATACCGTAGAGGAGGAGAGTGATCCTGAGTGGTATGACACTCAAGAGATGTTGAGAGCCACACATGAGGAGACCAGTGAAAAGAGAGAGACCTTAGTCTCGGAGGGAGCCCTTTCCTCTAGGTGGGGAGGGGGAAATGAGTCTCAGTAATCAAATAGTGTTTGGCCTCGACTTTCAAGAGGCCCCATAGCTTCTAGTAGCATAAAAAATAGTAGTCACCGACCTTACTTGAAAACCTAAGATCCAAGTATGTTTGACACTCTTCTCTCACCTTTGTTAATTTGAAACCTTATTTTTGATATTCTCTTTTGATTTACATCTTGTACTTTTCTAACTTATTCTCTTCTTCTCCTTCCCTTCTTGCAACAACTGCACAGGAGTGGAGAGAGCTCATCCGACAAGTATGTGTGGACAGCCTACTTGATCCCCTCGGGAAAACCCAAGTTGAGCTGACTAATGATTCAAGTCAACCACTAGTTGTTGGTAGACACACTAACGTGTTTGCTTCTATTTGGATGATAGCATAGGTGGCGATCTCCTTCATACTATGGTGGCTGAATATGAGGCCTTCGAGAATCGATGAGGAGGATCCATTACCATAGTGAAACCACAACCAACATTTGTTGTCATAAGCACTCGTACCATTCAGTTCATTCCATGTGTCATCGTAGCCACATCAGAGCCTTGGACATGGCCGTGCACCATTTGAGGGATCCCAAAGGGATTGATAGGATACTAGGCCATTTATTGCTTTGCTTCCATTTTTTCAGTACTATATAATTTTTGTTGTATATTTTGGGTTCATTACGAAGTGTTTTGACCATGTCTTAGCGTGTGATGGCATTATATAGAAACTTTACCCGCTATGATATATACAGACTCTTATTTTTGTTCGGTAGTCCATTGTATCTGAGTTGACTCTCTTTTGGTTTATTTCTCATGTGTACTCTATATGTTTAGAATTTCCACTTTTCTATTCTTTTAATGTATACAACAAGTGTAAAATGATAACAGGATGATTTCTTTTTTATTTTATAATGTTGATATATGATAATGTGAACACAATGTGATGTTTGAACTTTAGTTTCTTGAAACAATCTTTGATACTTCATATTGTATTGGCAACATGTGGTGAAAGAGTGAAATGGTGAGTGAATGAACTTTCCCCTCACTTAACTCCACACAACCAAGAAGATGTGAGGGCTCAACACCAAGAGCTAGAAGGGACACAAGTTACGAAAAATTCTTAAATGGTAATGATGAGGGAAAGACAATGGTTTGACATGACCACATTGAAACACTACAAGTTAACCCTACTCAAGTTACCTCATAGCTTAGAATGTGATTTACTTCCATGTTTATCTAGAACTAGATCCGTAGATGGCTACTTGGTTGATAAAATTTGGTTTTGAGGTTTTAAACTCTTTTAGAATTTCAGACATCCAACTCACTTTGTTTTTGACTTATGATTTCACAACATTTGAACAAATTTTTCGTAACTTTCAAGTTTATCAAAGAGACCCCCTACTCCTTGCCACATGCTACCAGGAGGAAGCATGGGCTCATCACCATGGACAAGGAATAGGAGAGTAAGGACATTTCTCTCCTTTCCCAACCCTACATCACCAGTAAGACATGTAGGCTCAACACCGAAGGTTGGTAGGGTAAATAAATGTGTAAAATAAAAAAATTCTATGGATTTGCATTTAACTTACATGTTTAGGAAAAATGTTAGTATGTTCTTATTTCCAAATATATTTTTATGGGATAGATGTTACACCATGAAGCTTCTAGAAAATACTATGGGCAAATACACCTAATCTAGAAAGAGATTGTAAACAAAACCAAGTATGCAAACCTTGGTATGATCACAAATCAAAACTTTATCTTATCCTACTTGACTTGATGAAATGATTTGAAAAAAATTATTGTACCATGAAAATTTTAAGAGACATGAGTTGATTTTTTCCAATGTTTGTCATAAGTCTTTAAGAGAGTCTTTATAAGAATAAATCCCTTGATCAAAATTTTACAAAATGAGCTAGCAAAATGAAAGTGCAATGTAGATGTATTAATGTACATATGAAAATGCTAATGGATTATGTGAACTACATTTTTAGGTGAAGAGATTTCATAGATTCATTAAACTCCTCACCCTCTAGTGTACATAGGTGAAATGCCCCATTTTTGTAGTCTTTACTACTTGATATGGACCCAATCACCTAGGTCTGAATTTCCTTCCCTCGCCATTTTTATTTTCTATCTGGCTGTCAAGTCTTAATACCAATCTCCCTCGTATATTTTATGTTTGTAAACCTTATTATTGTATTTCTGATCCATCCGGTCAGCGTAAATGTTGTGTTGTTGTTCAGCGTTGATTCTAACCTCATCAAGACTTTCTAACTAAGCGATTCACACTTCTCGATAACCTTCTTCTCCCAAGATTTCATACAGTGAAATATGGAGACTTGGTATTTCAACCTCGAGTGGTAAAACTGCTTCCGCACCAAATACCAAAGAAAAGGGGGTTGCCCCTATCGGTGTTCTAACTGATGTCTGATAGGCCCACAAGGCCAGAAAAATATTTAAGTGCCAATCTCATTTTTATCCTTAACGATCTTAAAGAGGATGGAATTTAATGTTTTATTCATTGCCTCATCCTATCCATTAGCCTAAGGATAATAAAGAGAAGTCGTGTGATGACTTATCTTGAACTTTGTACATAATTCACACAACTTGTCATTTTTGAAATACATTCCATTATCTGAGATAATGACTTGCGGGACACCATACCTATAAATGATTTAGTTTAAGATGAACTTAGCGATCACAGACCCGGGTATAGTGGTAAGAGGCATGGCTTCTACCCACTTGGTAAAGTATTCTATGGCCGTGATGATGAAGTTATGGCCATTCGTTGATGAGGGAGATAATTTCCCTATTAAATACAGGCCCCAAATGGAAAAGGGCCATGGGGTTCCGATTGGTTGTAAAGCTTGTGCTTTGGTATGTGTATCTCGTGAGAGAACTCTTGGAATTTTCACATCCGTGCACAAACTCTACTATGTCATGTTCTAGAGTGGGCCAGAAATAGCCCATCTCGATGTATCTTCCGAGTAGTGACATGGCCTCCGAAGTGACCTCCACATACTCTACTATGTAACTCATAAAAATATTTTCAGATTCTTCGATGTCAACACATCTTAACAACATTCCATCGAAGGCCCTGCAACAGAGAACCTACTCTACAATAACATACTTAGTGGCAATGACACGTAATCGCCTTATTTGTTGAGATGTTTCCCCTTCTGGATACGTATGGTCCACTATAAAATTAATGATGTTGGTATACCATGGACACGCAGAAATGGGGGCCTAGTCTTAACAAAGTACACACACTCATCGAGGAAGTCTAGATCTACCAAATCACCTCCATCTAATGGATTATCAGCTAACCAATCCACATTGATTTGTCCTTTAATAGATTTCTTATTAATAAACATTAACTCAAATGCACCTATCAGATTTATGAAGTGCCTAGCCTTCTTAGACAAGGATCCTTGTGTGAGGAATGTCCGCAAGTGATCTGACTTAACAATAACCCTCGTTTCTTGATTCAGCATATAATGTCTTAAGCACTTTGTTGCAAAGACTATGGCAAGGCATTATTTTTTTGCATAGGTGTAACATGTCTCATAATCAAGCAACATCTGAATAATGAAATAAATTACATGCTCTTGTTTATCGTCATCCTCTTGAGCCAACATGTAGGCTAGCGAAACATCCATAGCTCATGAATACAAGATCAAAGGGTGATCTGATCTAGGTGACATTAGTGTGGGAGGGGATAATAAGAATTGTTTAACTTCCTCAAAGGCCTTGTTACAGTCCTCTATCCAATCAATGCTATAATCATTTTTCAACAAATTGTTGATTGGGTGAACAAAAAGGTCAAGTCAAGGATAAATATTCATATTTCCTTAAGTTTTCCAAGAAAAGATATGATACCAAATTCATCTATTACTAGAATCATTCCCAATACAACTTGATTTTAGCTGGGTCTACATCAATTCCTCATGGAGATATGATGTACCCCAAAATTTTGCCTCATGTTACACCAAATAAACACTTTTCCAAATTCAATGTGATGTCATATTCGATTAAGCACAAATAGATGATACAAATAACCTTCGGGTGATCTCTACGCTTTCTGGCCTTAGCCAGTAGGTCATCCATGTAGGATTCCACAATCTTATGTATAAGATCATGGAATATATAATTCATCACTCGTTGGTACATAGCTCCATCATTCTTAAGCCCGAATGGAAAGACCGCATAACAACAAGTTCCCCAAGGAGTTATAAACGTGGTTTTGGCCTAATCCTCTTTAGATATTTTGATCTGATTATACCCAGAGAATCCATCCATAATAGAAAACAACTCAAAACTAGCTATTGCGTTAATGATAACATCGATGGATGGTAATGGGAAATCATCCTTGGGACAAGCCTTATTTATATCCTGAAAATCTATGTAAATGTGGATCTTTCCATTTTTCTTGAGAAAAGGACTATATTAGATACCCATTAAGAGTAATCAACTAGCTTGATGAATCCCACCTAGAGGAGCTTCATCATTTCTTCTTTCACTATGAGGGCACTTTTTTCTTCATGGGCCTCGACTTTTTCTTAATCAGCTTTGCATCTAGTTTGGTGATGAGGTTTTGCACCGTAATGTGTGATGTAATCCCCGTCATTTCCTTGTAACTAAAAGTGAATTCTTTCTATGCTCCATGAAAATGTGGGTATGTATTTCAACTTCCTCTTAGAGTTAAAGAGGACCCTAGCTTCAAAATATTTGGTTCTTCCTCGGTCTCGATATTTATATCGGTTGTTCCCTTGATTAAGGAAGTGTTCCCTTCCTCAAACTTGGGTGGGGCGGGAGGTAACTCTAAAATCCCCCTCTTCTTCGCCACCTCAAATATTTCAAATTCCATCCCGGGAAGACTCTATCATGGGATTTACAAAATAGGAAGAAGAGTGTGGAATTAGAGAAAGATTAACCTCTTGATGTGTAAGATATAGCTATGTGAGAGCGTTTAGATATTCTAGAGTTACCTTGTCGATGTCGGCGTGATTTGTAATGACATACTCACTCTCGGTCTCTACATATGTCAACAAAGTGGAGTTACCGGTGTCTTATGGACCAAAGGTTCTACACGAACCAAAACCATGAAGGTTGAATCTTCCAACTCACCACTTGGGTAAAGTAAGAAGCAAATGTTGTAATTAAGTGTGCAAGGAGATTTTGGTCTCATGGAATTACCTCGATTGATATGAAGATAAACCTCTTTTTTAAATTCAGCACTACCATTTTTAAAATTACAAATGCTCATCTCTAGTCTCATACACTTCAGATACTTGATTCGTAACAAATTTTGAATCACCCATCACTCGACCTTAGGAGCACTAATTATTTTGGATACAATGAGACCAAGTAGAAGGGATTCGTATTCATCCCCATTATTAGTGCACTCAAAGTTTAATTTGAAGGAAAAAGGTAGAATATTTCCCTCAGAGAGGTAAGAATGACACCTACCCCACCACCAAAATGACACTTGGCTCCATTGAAATGGAGAGTCCAATAATTACTTGGAAAAATGGATGTTGGATCATATTTTGAATCCTTCTCTTTCATTTAGTTACCTCAACCATACAAACCCGTTTTGTTGGAAGATAACCAAGTCCTAGGGTATGTCCCATGCCCATACAATCAAAAGGAAGAAGAATTAGTAAATATTTTTCCAATAGGTTGACAATCTTTTCCGTAGTCCCTAACAATATTGTCTCTACAATGACAATTTCATCTTTGACTGTCGGAATACCTTTGATCAAACCCGTGACTTCTAATTCTTTGTAGGAAATAGCTTTTCCTCTGGTACTGAGCTTATCAGTTTATTTAAATGATTTTTGGGAAGCACAAACTCAGAGTGGACTTCTGGTCTCTTTTTCAAATTGGCTAAGTGTATGTCAAAGGGTTTTGGATCACCACTGCGCACCACAAAAACCTTCCCTAAATGTAGGAACCTAACTTCCTGAAACAGAGTGGAGGGAATCACCTTCATGCAATGAATCCAAGGATGGCCAAGGATCATATTATAGTTGGTTTCCTAATCTATAATATAAAATTCGATCAATACGGTCTTAGGTCTAAGGGTCACCAAAGAACACTATAGTTCCGATTGATATTTCTTCGAGGCTATCATAGCCCCTCAACGTATTTCGTATTGAAGAGCAATTATTCTCTCTCTGCCTAGTTTTTGAAGGAAAGATAAGGGGACTATGTTTTTTTTTACCCATCATCAATCATCACACACTTTACATAGTTTTTGTAAATCCAAACTTGTAAAAACAACGTTGATCACCTCTATGAACTATTTCGGCGTCCTATGGGCATCTTATCGATATCTAACAAAAATCCAACATCTCTTTCAAAGTTGTCCTCGAGGATAAACCTCAAAATCCACATGGTTTATTTGTGCTTCTAGAGGAGGGGTGATATTAGAAAAATGACTAAGAACCAACACTTTGAGTAGAGCGGCCCTATGAGTAGGGGAATTCTTTAATAGATCCAAGAAGGAAATGTGTGAGAATGTCTTAGTTAAGTCGTTGATCAAATTGTAAGCTCTTACTGGTCTACTTAGCATATCACAAATGTCATCTGATGTGGTTAGGTAGATCGGCATAGGCTGTAAATAATAATCCTTAGTTCTAGTGGTAGCATTAATTTGTGGTTCAGTATCCAACTCTACTAATCCCATAATTTTTTATTTTCTGGCAACCATCCAAACAAGGTGCCACATGTGGTTTTGATGAATTTGAGGCTTCGTGATCATGGGTCTCTATTACAATACCTTAATTTGAACCATTGGGATATAATCTACCATCCTTTGGATGCATGGGGAGAGGATCGTTAAAGATCCCTAGCAGTGTTATCTATGGAGACAATGGTCCGATGTAGGTGTTTTGAGTGGGTATTGTTGGGTTCACTAAAAGCATGTCAACAAATAACTATCTTTGGTCCTCTGGAAAATGATATAAAAATTTGTTACAATCGTGGCATGTTCTTGCGTCATGCCCACAAACCATATGGAAACCGCAGATATAAATCGAGATCATAATCTCAAGGCCTTTGGTTTACACCTTGTTGTAGTCCAAAATTATGGTTATTATTCATTGTTGGTTGTTATTATTAAAATTCAGGAATCCTTGCCCTTTATTTTGAAATCGGGTTTGGACACCCACTTGGGTATTGGTTATGGCCTTGGGTCTATATTTGTCTTTCTTCTTGAGGTTGTTGTTGGTGTTGTTGTTGGCTAAAATCTACAACATTGATCGAGGGTGAGAAGTTGTTGTTTCTTTTATTGTTGTCATTGTTATTTTGGTTGTTTGAAGTGGAAGTATTGGGGGCATTAAGAATGTTAGGATTTTTAGGTTGGTTTGTCATTCCATCCATCATGACTCCATGATTCTTATTAAGGATTTTTGGTCCTTGATTGCTTTTTGTGTGTCTAGAATAACTGGGATTATTTTGATTAGGGGTGACTAACCTTCCATTAGCTCCATAAGTCTTGTGACCACTATCAATGGCCACTTGTTCAATCCAAAGAGCACCCTCTAGAACCTCTTCATAGCTCCCTAGCAAGAACTTTTGAACCTCTTCCTTTGTCTCTGTTCGTAGAGTGGAGGAACAACTCACAAAAAAATTTGTTTGATCCATATTTGGAGTGCTTGTAGAGGAGTAGAGAAATTATCGCCACCTTTGAATAAAGTGGGTTACACCCTCATTGTGTTCTTGCTTGATATGAAGGAATTCTCTTATTTTTGTTCTCAAAAGCTTGTTCATATCAAAATCTTTAATAAATTCTTATACAAGTTTCTTGAACAAGTGTATTGAAGCCTCCGGTATCCTATAGTACCAATCGAGATTAGGGAAAAATTTGGCGATGACTACATGCCATGGGAGCAACTCTCAAATGGTCATTACATAAGCCTTAATGTGGGCATTAGGATCACCCTCCCCTTTGAATTTTGAAAGATCAGGAAAGGGTCTTGGGAGCATGACTTTCTGAATGGAGAATTCTAGGGGTTCCTTAAGATATTCATAATAGGTTCCCAATTACGTATGTTTCCACCATCAAGATCCTTGTTGGGGAGGTAGGGGCTGAATCAGTTGCTGAAATGGGACATCATAGACATTTTTGGGGCGTATGACATCCCTCAGAGTTGTCCATATGGACTGGTAGGTATACATGTCCCCATATGGAGATTTAAAATACATGTGTATATATGGGGTTAATTACCTTGATATGGAATCGAAGGCACAAAGCTAGGAAACACTATATTTCTTACTAGTATGGTGTTTGAGAATGCACTTCTAGCTGGTGCCTATTGCAGATATCCATACATGGCTTATGGGGCACACCCAAGGTGCTCGTCCCTATAAGCAGATCTCCATGGTTTTGAGTATTCATATAAACTGGAGGATTATGTGTAGTAGGTATTTGTCTGTAATTTTCTGGGTAGGGAGAAGTTCGTGCTTTCCCTATGTATGAATTCTAAGTATTTTGGGCAAGCTCTAGCTCCTTGACTTTTCTACCAAAGTTGAAATGACATCGCCCCTTAATGAGGCAAAGTGCTTTGCTTAGGTACTTTTTGTTGAACCCTTGGAGGTTGTTGAGGAGTATGGTATCTTGCTATGAATTGTTCACTATATTGCCACCCGTCATTGGTATTATTTTTGGTTGGTGGAGGGGTAGCATTATTGTTTTGAAGTAGGACATCACCTTTTCCTTACAACCTATCGAAATCTTGGTTCATGTTTTGGAAGTGTTGTTCAATCCTAGCATATCATGCTAAATATTCCTCATCTAGATGTAGGAGTTGATCCAATTACATGTTAATGGGCTATCGAAACAATACCCGAGGAGATGAACTTGCTTCACTAGTGAAATTCATGTTGTTTGAAATTGATTGTTCATGAGGATAGGTCTACGTGACCTATTTAAGCTCTTCAATATGTATAGAGGAACCAACATTGGTTCCCCAAGCATAGGGTTTTGAGCAAGGTTGGTTGTCTACCCATGTTGAAAGTGAAGGTGATTTTTGTGGTATAATTGATCGGTAGTGAACATGTCAAAACCTCGGGATGGGCCAAATGTATCATCATATCCCAACATATTCGGGGGGTATAAGAATACCCGTAGAATAAAGGATGGATGAAGAAAGTGGAAATGTTTAGAGACTATCTCTTCATGTTGGGTTCACCAATTTATACGATAGAAAATCAACACGTGACCTTCTTTGCACCCGACCTCTCGAGGTCGTGCTAGATAACCAAAGTGTAGAATGAGTGTGAATGAGTGTGATGATAGGGATAAAGCTAATTGGGTAACATTATATCTTCAACACGTAATGTCGGGATCTGTGAGTCTAAGGCAAAGAATGCTCTCCTAACTTGAAGTGGTGTGATGGCTTGGTCTAAAATAATAGTTGCTCGTAGACTCCAATCAATTTTGAGCTTAGTCGAGATTCTATTTTTGGTTTCTAAACACGTGAAAAATGACTTGTCGCCACCTCATATAGATTTCCATACAATGTCATGGAAGTAAGAACTAGAGGCGTGATGGAGCCATAGGTGTTTATGGGTGATTTTTGTCTAGTCCAGAAAGTCTTAGCCTAATCAACTTCTATGTTTAGTAAGGAAAGATGTGCAATAATATCTGGTGGAAGTGGTGAAGATATGAATACTAATGTATGTAAACTAGTGTCAATGTCTAACTAACTAGTAGGCCATTTGGGTTGTGGAACCTGAAGATCACAACCAAATAATCGTGGAGGTTATGGCCCTTAAATGGTCATGCATGTAATCAAACCCTATTGTTAGAACAGTCTAATAGTCGTAGGCTTGATTAGAAATGGTGTTTGCGTATTGAGTTATTCTATTTTCTCAGTGAAAGTTGCGCATGTTTGTGTAAGACTGCAAACGTAAACTAGTATCGATGTCAGTTATCAATTATGGCCCATTGGGTTATGGGACCAACGGATCACAACTGTATGTATTTTCCTATTTTTGATCATTGATGGTCATACGTAATGAAATAAAACAAATTTTGATAAGCAAACTAATTACTCAAAGAAATCTAATCTATATTTTTGGGGTTTTCACAATATTTCAGATTCAAAGAAATAAAAGCAAACTAATCTACCAAAGGAAATATTTTTATTCTTTTCTAATTTTTAAGCAATGTGTTCTAATCTAATAAATAAACTAAAGACAAGTAATCAACCAGATGTATCTAGTTACTTGTGCAAATGTAAGAATATAATCTAAAGAAAATAACCTAATCTAATTAAAACCCTTCAAACCCTACCTTAGAGGTGAAGAACAAATCATAACCCTGAAAAGGATATTATTCCCTATAACGTCCCCTGTAATGTCAAAGAGGCAAGCTTACTAATGATTTGATCTACTTGTGATTGACTAATTTTGTTTAGATGAATGATTTTCTACTCTATTTGATGTGTGATTGAAACTAGTGATTTGAAATTAACAATTCAACAAACAAGGCATAAAAACACAATTCCAACCTAGACAAGCAAGAGCTTTTCACAAATATGGGTGTGTCAAGATTCTGTCCCCTCAGTATGTTCCTTTCTTTCTCCGAGTGTTCATGTGAGTCCAAGGAATTGGGAATGCAAGAACAACAACATGAGGATGGCGCTTGAGCAATGGCAACTTGATGGCAGTCCGGATGCAATGCAGGTAGAAGAGAGATAGCACAAGATATCAGAGCTTGGCTATGCAATTCCTAGCAAGATCGTAGTAGCAATACAATGCAAGATACACAAAAATTCTCAGGATCTTTTTTACTTGAATACAAGCATGGAATATATAGGAATGGAGGATGGGAGGTGCCTTCAAGCCGCGTAAGGCAAGAAGGAGCAGCGTTCGAACTAATTAAATCTATTTAAAAATAAGAGGAAGAATAACCAAGCAATGAAAGATAATTATAGACAATTTGGCTCACGAATGCATGCAAAAATTTAAATTAAGTGAATTTTTGCATGTTAAAACACACGTGAGAGAATATGGAAAAAGTAGGCAGGATCGCTACTCACCTGCGCAGGCGGTGGTTTTAAGATCGCCATCCTGTTTTGGGCATCGGTTTCGAACCTTCACCCAAGAAGGGTGGTGATCCCGACACTAAAATCCAAAACATGTGTAGAAATAGACATGAAGCTAGAAAAAATGTGGGAAGGCTAAGTAAAGACGTCTAGGAAATGAATATATACTATGAATGGAAATTAGAGCTCGAACACCTTCTTGAAAGGACCTAAATCATCATTGGGAACTTTTGTAACCATTTTTATGAAAATGTAGCACATGCAATTTTGGTGTGTACACATTTATATAGGGATCTCTTGTTCAAATTTCAACACTAGTGACATGAAACTTTTGACTATGACCTAGTGGAATGCACGGGGTAACCGTTAAGACCAAATCCTAAACAAACAAATTAAGACCATGAATTACGATGACACATGCACATAAAATTATGGATTGGGGTGTCCTAGGGCACCCCATTGTAACTCAAGTAGCCCCAGCATAGGCCTAAAGATGAAAAATTAGCAAATTACGACACCTGAGGCACCCTGAAAGATGCCCAAACTACAGACAAATGATGACCGAACTAGACAAACAACAATGACGCCTGACTAACTAACAACAAGACTAAAGGATGGGTCACTAGTGAATAATTTTACCACGCAAGATCCATATATAAAATAACATACCCAACGGTATTAATGTAATAGTAATTGTGTTATTTTCCGACTACATATTCATAAGATGTATTTGAGTGTCATTCTAGGTTAGATAGTAGTTTAAAATTGGCTAAACAGAGCTTTCTAAGATTTTGACAAGTGGGAAAGAATTTATGATTTTTAATATGCAATTAAGTGGTCATTAATATAGTGTAAACCTTATATAATTCAAACAACATATCACCCTTTAATTGGATATTGTAAATCTTTCCATAAAGAACAAGTTCCAAACTTCTTATTTACATGGTGGGATATGCTCTTTGAAATGCCATAATTTTTGAAATTGAAAGAGATTCATTCCAAGCTAAATGCACATTCAATGTTTCAAACCTCCCCAATGGGGACATTATTTTTAATTGTTTAAGTGATATGTTTTTCAACAAGTTACATTCATTTACTTTGATTCATTACACAGTTGTAATAGGCTTTCCCTAAGGTTTGACATTGCTGAAAAATGATTTTGTAACAAATTTTATGTTCCTTGTATGGCGGTTGATCTCAAAAACTTTTTAATGGCCTTCAAAAGCTCCATCAACATAGCTTTTAACAAAATTTGACTGTATTTCACTATTTTTGTAGAACTACACATGGAATGATATGGCCAAGTACATAAATATTCACTTGTTTTCTAGTACAAGAGACCCTGCATCAAGACATGCATTCAATCATCATCTACTCTTATCAAAAAAAAAAAATGAATATCATGATGATCAAAAAGTGAAGAGAATCATATATTATACTAATTTTTCTTGGCAATGGAAAAAGCGTAATAATCATTTAAAGCTATGAAAATGAAATATTGAGCATGTAATGGCACATGAAAAAATAAAAACAAATACAAAGACATTAGAACACCAAATATGAGTATTAATAAACAAAATGTATAATGTGTTCTAAATAATCATTATCCATCTCATTGATGTGAAAATAATTTTCTCATTTTCCCATATATCAACAATATTCTCATCATTCTTGTGACCTATAGTCATACCAGCCTGTGATGATAGATTGCAATGGATTAAAAGTTGCCACATGATGTGGAACTTACAACATTTTACAAATGGTCAATGGTACTATGAATTATAATATGCACCATAAGTGGAAGTTACAACATAACATAAAATAAAGAGAGTGATTGAAAATCAAATACCAAAGAATATTCTTCCCATCCTAATAATTATGAAGAATTTGTGTTTTAAGTTATTATGTGTTGGAGGTTTAAATTAGTGTATGTGGGTCTCTATTCTATTTTTTGTGTTTTCATGAGTTCCCTTTACTTTCATTAAACATATTAATCTAGATAGTTAGGGATTATAAGGTTATTATTGATAAGCTATGATTCCTTATTTGTAAGAGTTCAATAAACTATACGTTGGTAATCTTTGTTAATGATTAATATGGTTTGTTGTGTTAAATCAGATCCAAATCTCATAGGATATGAAAACATACAAAATATTTTACTATGAAACCTCAATAGGAACAAATAATCAAGTAAGTAAACATGGGAAATATGTCATTGTCAAAGCTTGTAGAAATGCTTCATCATCAAAGCACATATAAATGTTTCATCATCAAAGCACATATAAATATTTCGGCATCAAAACACATAAATATTTCATCATTAAAGTTTGGCATCAAATCACATAGAAATATGTCATCATTAAAGTTCCATGAGAATCAAATACTCATACATGTTAAGATAATATAAACTTGATGGAGAAGTGGTGTTGGTTGTGTTTGAATAAAATATATTGAACTTGTTGCATAAATATAATCACACATCTCTTTTTCACTATTATTGCATACCCATGTTTTAATTTATACCATGAGTTAAAAATTAATGATGGTAGATGCTTACATATTGTTATGTTGGGTTGATCATGCCATAAAAGTTGTAACGATCAAACTCCTTGTGTCAATTTGGAACCTTAATCCCCAACAAATTGCTCATATAATGATATTTTTAACTGTTAAAATGGGTCACTATGCTGGTTGGTTCCTCTTCTGATAAAAATAAGGAATATTGAACCATATTAGTAACTCTAGAAGAGTGAAAATGCCATGATATTACCCTTTTTTTGAATAGAAAGTTTTGACCATTACACTACTCTTATTTGTTCTCATAGCTTTTAGTATCATTTAAGTAGCACATTGTTGTAGAGCTAGTCCCATATGAGATCTGAAATAATATTGCATCTTATAAAGTAAGGATCTTAACACAATTATTTTGAGAAAGTGTTAGTACTCACTTCTAACTATGGCCCAACTTGTACTAGTATCCTAGGATTAGGTGTTCATTTTCTTATGTCAAAAAATTAGTAGTGATGGTAATAATGTACTTGTCAAAGGAATATCTAGATACTTGAATTATTCCTTGGTATGCACATATTTTAGATATGAGGTCAAAAAACTCTTTGTTTCTAATAACTTTCCTCTCCTCAAAAGCTTCAAAATTTGTGAAATTTTATTATCCTTGGTTTAAAATCACCCTACCTTCCTTCCTAAGTCAAAATAAATGTTCAAATACATACAAACCAATGTTCAATGGCATACAACCACTCAACACGGTATCTAAATTGTGCTTACTCTAAAAAATATATTTTTACTTAAAAGCTTAACAAAAACTCAATCACATGACAAAAATTATACTCATATCTTAAACATGTATTTCCCATTATCTCACAAGGTATTGGTAGATTTCAATGCATAGATTTTAAGAAATAACTCTTTTTCCTTTGTTACAAACCCTATATATCTAGTTTTCTAACCCGAGAGTTCATATTAGCATCTAGTGTTTATCATCTCATTTTTTCAAATGTGTCAAGAATTACATATCACGTAGAGAACTCGATACATGGTTATTTACCTTCTTCAAACCATAACAACACTCTTATGTTTAGAAATGACTTAAACCATTGGTTAAATGCTTGTACCACATATTTCCTATGACAATCATATATCATGACAACTTATTTATCCTTGGCATAGTCTTAAACAATAAAACCCACATTCATTTCATAAACTCCAACATTACTCAAATACAAACACAAAACCATATCCATTAACTAAGATCTATCAAGAAACATGCATGTCAAGGAGCATTCATGAAGTAAATATGTTTTATTTATCTTAAAACCAATTTATAGATTCCTTAAGCCATTTAAGGCTCTTTCTCACGTACCTTCACTTCAAAATTTCTCTTCTACAATGTAAACACATTAAACTATAAATAAGAATGGACCTAATAATAATAGATGCAAGAATGAACACATAATAAGGAAAGGTAGTAGACTATAGATGAAATAATGAACCTAATCAGAAGAAAAATAGGAGAGACTGTATGACCCATAAATAATTAGGAATATAAATATTTTAGATGCTAATAAACGAGATGACTGTACAAGTAATTGCAACAATCAAGCATGTCGATTAAGAAAGCAGCCCATAATAAGGTTAAGCTAATGGATCATTGTAATAGGGAAAGTAGATACATACATGGTTCAGTTGTTCAACCAGGAAAAGCAATGTCAATTTTTGTGTTATCTAATTCCACCACAAAGACAATGACAATAACAAATAAATACAAAAAACATTTAGTCCATGCTTTTTTTTTATTGAAAATAGAAGAAAAGAAAATTGTGTTAATATTACAAATATATAAAATTGTGTTACATTTAGATATTATATCCTTTCTTTCATAAAATCATATAAACTTTATTATGATCTAGCGAAGATCATTTTTTATTTCATATATCCCAATACAATTTTTGGTTTTTTAAACCACTAAACATGGTGTCCTCTTCACGACACAAACCCGTAGTCAATCACTGAAACTTTCCCACATAGCTTCTCAAACTTTGTCTTCCATTGTTGTATCTCTTCTTCATAGACACCACTCATGCCATCATACTTGACATTTAGGGCCTTCACTATGTCTCCCTACAGTCTCGAGTGCTTTTGTGTACACATTGGAAGTTTGTAGGGAAACACACTTCTTTTCAAGTTCCAACTTCTCACCCCTAAGTGCACGAATTGTATTATATAACTCATTGTTCTCTCAGTGAGGGTCTCCAAGACACTATTCTTCTCAGCTATGACAGTTTCCAATCTATGACTAGTTTTCCTTGTAATTTCAATAATGTTGGACAAAAACTCCTTCTCCCTAGTGAGTGATCCAATTTGTACATGTGCCAATGAGAGTCTCAAATCCAGATGTTCTACCTTTGGCACATTGTGATCAAATATCATCTTCACAAGAAGATATTCCATTTCACACATGTTTTCACCAATTTCCTTCTCATCAACATCCACAGCCATCCCTAAAAATATACAAGGAAATGTGAATTAGGAGATGGTGAACTATTACATAATCCATGCATTCAAATGAAAATACTATATGTACATCATGTAGAAGAATAAGACACAAAATCATGACTCCTACCTCCATCATTCTCCATTGGGTTTTTGGAATTGTTGCAGCCCTCCTCAACCACCCTCTTCTTCTTTCTCGATGCATGGTCAATAGTCATCGTTGATCGTTTGAAGTGAAGAGTGAGCTTCCTGAATACATAGAGACAAAAAATTGAGAAGTGGAGGAAAAACAAACCAGTCACATGATGCACCATTCCCCATGAAATATTGTCACAAAAATAAGGAACATGTGAACACGATCACTACAAATCTATAATATGCAATAAATAAAAACTTAAATATGTCAACATGAGTGATTTCATGTGGAAACCATTACATGTAAACAACATAACATCTCATAGATTACATCATGAAAAATACATACATGTCAACATCTATGCATCATGTAATCATCAAAAGCATAAGGTAACCTCATTAATTACAAGGAAGGAACACCACAACATTACTTACAATGTGTAGAAATAAAATAATTGTTAGGAATACACTGTGTAAATGAAGCACATACATGGAAAAACATCAACACAAGTTATCATTACACAAGTATATATTAAACCATCATTTTCAACTAATTTGTATCATTACATATTATCAAAAATACAATGTTTCATTTTATATCAAAAATACAATGTTCCAACTATATATTAATATCCATGTTCAAGCCATGGCAAGTAAACCCATTATGAAGGAGAAGAACATGAATTTGACTAAGAAATGAGCCTGAGGATTCCTTGACCTCCCATGAAGACATCTACATTTGAAAATTTTAAATGTCAGGAAAGTGGTCAAACAAAAAAATATGACACATACATCAATAAAGTACATTTTAGTTCACAACATACAAAGTACCTCATACCACCAAAAATAAGTCACACTTGCTTTCGATGTCACCTCTTGTTCATCCCGATCCTAAAAGGAAATTACAAGATATATAACATAATCATATGAAAATAAATATCTTTATGAAATACGAAGCTAACTAAAAATTATATGCACACCTTTGTTGTGTCATGTACATTGGTTGCGAGGAATCTATGCTCATATACTCCATGAACCAAAATGTATCTTTATTTAAATTTTTTTATAGTGTATCTTTCTTATTCTTACCGAAGGGAATCCTCTCTAGAAATTTTGGATACATAGCCCTCCGAATGTTCATAACACAACAATTATTTGGGGTTAGCACACCCTAGGAAATGTATCCTCGCTCAGTAGAGACAATGTGTCCTTTGGCAGCCATATAACTATGCGTATAACCAAAATTGTCACCGACATGAAAATCATAGGCCTATGTGGATTGAGAAAAATAATCATTGTTTGACACCCATGCGGATAAATTGCCACTATCATTTCTGTGTCATCAAAATACTCTACAACAACCACTTGCTTTGGTGCTTTGTGCACAACATTCCCCTACATAGGAACAATAACCAATATTAAAAATGTAAGTGATAAAATAAGTAAATTAGTAATATGCATGGGAAAATTAATTAAGCTTTTTACCTAATAATCTCATCCCCACTTTTGTTTTCTTTTTTTCCCATGACAAACCCTATTCCCTTTCCACATGAAAAGAACTCCTTCATGTGAGGTTTTCGTCCTCACTAAAATGGGTGTTTGATCAGGTATATCAAAATACGATGGGTTATTTGCGGATATAATTAAGTTGTTAGTCATTAAAAATGACCTAATATTTCAGAACATGTAAAAATTCAACACTTTGCATCTCACTTGATGTTCATAGTTGCCTACACCACCTCCTTCTACCCTCTTCCTCTCTTCCTCCATTTTCCGAAATATGCTCACCTCTTTATTGACACTTCCCTTCTCTGGACAATGTTTTGAGGTGAATCATATGCATGCATTTGCTTGATTGATAGCCTTTAAGGATTTCTTACTTTGTTTAGAAACTTTTGAGACATTTTATTTGGCCATCCATGCTTGCTTCTAGCCTATGCCTCTTACTAATATTTGTTTTTTACAAGCGATCTATTGACCTTTGTTGTGTTTTTTTCAATGTGTAGGCCCTTCCCCTTGGCTTTATTTTCCCACTACCTAGAAGGCCTAGAGGTCTCCTAGGAATAGATGGTCTACCATGAATCTTGTGCATGTGATCATTGAGTCTATCTAGTGACCCAAACATGGATAATGTTATCAAAAATGTGGTGCATGGGTAAAGCAAACAATTGTGGGTATCTCATTTACCAATACCCATGTCCACAATATTGTACTCACCAGAAAAATGTCATCAAAGAAGGAATCACATGGTTATAATCCTTACAAAATTTATTTAATCAACTAGAATACACAATCATCCTTGAAAATATCAAAGTGTTCTTACCGGTTTTGGTACCTCCTCCTCGAGATCGGAATGCGAGGAATGTGGAAGCCAATCAACATCATCTTCATCATCCATGTCAACATCAACATTCATTAGAAATATTTTTAATTTCTTCATCATCCTTGTCCTCATCTTGACCAACATTACCACCCTCCTCAGCCTTGTTTGGATCTTCCACATCCTAACAAAGTGGTCATCAAATACATGACAACCAAAAATAAATATACAACAAATACAAAGAAGGATTTTTTTAAGCTTACTTGTGTTGACCCCTCACATGTTACCGTGTTTGGGAAATAATCAAATGACCACCCATTCCTTTATGGGATGTCGGGAAATTAATGGTGGTGTCGTAGAACATTGTTTATCCTAAAATAATCAATGTAAGTAAGTGTAAGTAGTTTGTAGACACAATCTAGACAATATATAAACATTTTTGTAATATATTGAGTTTGGAATTAAATTCATCTTGTGTGAAGGATGAATTATTAAGATCTATGTTTTGATAAAAGATTAAGACCTATGTGGATAAAATGATTATCTTGGTGATCTCGGTATGAAAAGGTTTTGAAAGAAGGATAGAGGAATTATAACTTGTTTCATCAAGGAGAAAAAGAGATACATTTGCTACAATCCATGAAGGTGAGTTTGTAATCACTAATTATCCTTCTAGAGGTCCAAATCAGGGGAATGCATGATCAAGAACTCAAAAAAGGAAATTGTCTTTAAAATCTATGTAAGGACTGTCTTTTTATTGAAATGGGATCTTTTGAGTAATCTTATGGTTTGATCATGTTGTTAGAGGCTTGAGATGGTATGAGAAGATCCATATAAGTGGTTTATGTGGATAGGAACCTAGCACAAGTCACCATAGTTACAAATATGTGGAGTCACCATAGTGATGAAACACAATCAATAAAATTAGTCAAGTCACATTGTATAGTCCTCAACCTGATATGCTTTGTGACCATGAATAGATTAGTATGAAAGTGAATATAAGAATTCCAAGGTCTAAGAACTTGTGTTAAACTTATGGAATAAAGTTAATGAAGTGTTAGAAAGGACTTTAGAACCATTTAAAGAGAGGAAATAATGGACTGTACTGTCACAAGAATGATACAAACCTTAAAGAAGAGCACACAAATGATGTGATAAAATATCTTAAGGTAATATAAGTGTGTTCAAGGTGGTATCCAAGAGGTGTAGTAGAATGAGGGAATGGTGAATGTGAACAAAATTTTTAAAGATTCAAAGCAAAGAAGTCAAAATAGAGTACAAGGACTAATTAGTGCTATAGAACAAGACTCAAGAAGCATAGTTCGTGTTATCATATGATTGATTAGTGCTAGAGAAGAAGACTCAAGAAGCATATGACTGATTAGTGTTATCATAGTGTGATGAGAGTGAGAAACATGAGAAAGGTCAAAGAAAATTTCAAGATCTAGTTGAGATGGTGAGATACTTGTGAGAAGCCAAGAAGGCCAAAGGTTGGAAAATGGGCAAGATAGTGATGGGGAGGTGAATGAGTGTTGACAAAGGTTGATATAGGTGGTAAAGTATCAAAACCCTAGAACTAATATCCCACAATAACATTACATGTCTAGAACCAATGTGAATCCCACCCCACTAGTGGACACACCTTCTGATATCCTCTTAGGACCTTGGTTACACCGAGGAACACATCCAAAATTAGGACACACACATGTAATGATGATTGGCTACCAATTTATTTCTCCTATATAAATTGAAAAAAACATTAGTAGCAAACAAATTGAATAAATATCTGAAATTAATATTGCCAAAAATTAATATTTCTTACAATGCACTCTAACTCAAAAAATATTTCTTCTAGGAATCCTTCTAGGTCATCCATCATGAATCTAAAAAAAAACATGTTACTTGGTAGAAAAAAAACATGTTATATTGGTGTTGTATGTGTAGAAGATGTAGATGAATCTCCCAAAGTTGTAAGTACCTAGTTTGTTGTGGGTAACTTGTTCAACTAATGGACATACATCAACTCATGGACATCAATCCTTGACAAGTTTTCTCATACGAAGCTCGTTATTTTTTCTACCACATGATATAGAACACAAAACCACTTCATACAACATCAAGGATGATCTGGATGAAAATAGATAACACACATAGCCTAGGTCTAATTAAGAAACTAGGTTATGACCAACATGAGTTACAACATTCTATACATTATAAAAATTCATAAGGACAAATAAATATGCATATTGTAGTGGGACCCAATGTTACATATACTACAGTTCAAGTATTGACCAACAATGAGGAATACAATGCCCTATTGAAAAAGTAGTGGTTCACACAAATGGAAGTGACTATTGACATCCCCAATGATTGCATTAATTTTGTATGTAATGACCACATGGTTTCCCATAAACAAGATCAATCTTCATGCAATCCTAATCCTATAAAAAAATACACATCTTTGTGTAATCTTCCAATTCCTATCCTTGTGACACCTATGAAATTATAGAAGCATAAAAGGAAGGATAAGGTGTGTCCAAACCTTGAAAATTATAGGTTTTTCTTATCATATGCAACTCTGCTTTTTCTTGAAGAATATTGTGTAACTCTGTTATGAACTATACTAACATGCTTAGACTAGTCTAAGATGAGGTTGAGGTGATAATCATTGTTAAAGAAGGAGTCAAGTCTAAAGGAGGGTGTATAAGTACTATCTAAGGTTATGAAAAGGAAGTGTAATCATTGAGTGGAAGTATAATTACATGCAATCTTCAAAACTCGGTCAAGGGCAGTCATAGGTAATGTCTACACACATAGTCCAAGAACCATATACTAAGAAAGTATTAAGAAGAGCCAAGGAATATGTGAAGTTTGATGAACTAGAAGCCCATGCTCATTGAGAAGGTTGAGGTTATTGTTGGGTCATTACAAGTAAGGGATACTTTCAACGTAAGAAAAGGATAGTTGGGAACTAGACACAGTCCTAGAGAGAGAGGAAAGTGAGATAGATGGAGAAAGTAAGTTGGAAAGTCTAACTAAGGAAGAGAAGGTAAATGAAAGGGATAAAAATGTCTTGTTGATACTAGGGAAAATGACTTTTGATACTATAGTTGAAATGTCTTGTTCACAAAGAGATAATATTCCCTATTTAGTTGAGGAATTTTATTCTACTATGACAAAGCAAGGATAACATGAGAAATTTGAGAAAGAGAAAATACAACAACACAAAATAGTGCAAATGAATTAAGAACCACATGTATAAAATTCTCTTTTATATGATTACATGTGTTTAAGAGAGTAAGAAAGTGACACATCACACAAGAAAGAGTTAATCATTGTGTCATATGAATAAAACAATATACAAGTTAACCACATTATAAAATTATAAATTAATTATGAAGAGGTCAATTAAATAATCATGAACCATTATATAATATTGTCTCAAATTGGACATACACATATACTAAATATCAATAGGTGTAAGAATCAAGAGAAAATGTAAATATTCTTTAGATATATTTGATGATCTATAGGTTACATGTATAATTAGATGATTCAAAAAAATAACCAATAGTGCAAACTCAATACAGAAGTGTGAACAATATAAGTGTTTTTGTGTGGATAGGATCCTTGCAGAAGTGAGAACAAAGAATAAATAAAGAAAAAAAAACTTAAAACACACTCTCTAATTATGGTACCAAGGTTTGGACGTTTAAACATTGGTTTAAATTCTAAGGAAATTTTGTTATAATGCATGACAAGTTGGAAAACAAGAAGATTTGGGTGAGTATCAGTGATAAAAAAGTAATAAGATAGTTTCAATATGATTTACTAGTTGAAAGGTTGCAAACACAGTCTTAAGCCTGATGGTACACATTTAGAAGGATATGAAAAGGTTACATTATTGTATGAATAAACCTAAACAATCCTCGATAGAGGTATGTGACTCATTAATATGGTGGGATAAATGTTGTAATTGCAAAGAACCTCAACTAACCAGGTGAGAACTCAAGTATTGGATGTTATAGAGTGAAAACAAGTAGGGAGAGTTAAGTGTGTGAACATCTTGTACTAATTGTATACAATTACTAAGGGTTATAACAGGGTTAGTGCACTAATGTAGAGCCTATAATAATTTCATACACAACAAATATTTTATTAGAAATAACTCCAACTTTGCCTCTAAATTAGTCAAATAGACTCAATCTCTTAGCTTGCCCATACAAAACTTGGTCTTTTATGCCCATACCTGTCTATAAACTTCACTCACCTTGCATTCTACTCTTCTAATGCCTCATCCATCTACTTATTTCTTATAATCAAGCCCACAACTCTGTTTTTAGCTTAAACAATCATATATGGTTTTACTAGCTCCATGCACTCAACTTGTGATCCTTCAAATCAGGTCTAACTTTGGACTTATGACCTCCTTGTGCTTAACTAAATAGTTCCTCATGCCCTTGAGGCTTGAATTAAACTATCTTATCCATCTAGTTTACTAAGATCAATCAAGAGTTCAATTTCACCCTCCTTTCACTAAAACTACCCCTTTTGTGCACAAGAACAATGGCTCATAGTCATTTCATGGTTGTAGAACAATGTAGAAATCCTCCTTGGAAACTAAACACACTTGCAAGTACCCTTTTCCAACTAGATGGTGTAGGTTCAATTTGGTGGTGTCACTCCTTGTGTAACTATCCTTTTTACATTCCTTTCTTTTTTACTAGTTTGGCCTCTTACTAGCCCCGCCTATGTGGCTTTTCCTTATATATTTTTCTTCCCTCACTCATTCAATCACCTAATGACATTTTTCAGTACACATTTGGGTTGGCTACATGTGCACAAATTTTCAAAACCACTTCCTTAAGCTAAATTACTTTCAAATTCACTTTACAATCTTCAATTAGGTCACCATGAACTGTGTCAACCATGTAACTACAAACTGTCATATAATGTGCAAGATTTAGGATTGATTAAACCTCCAACCCACTAAAACAGAGAATGTAAGGTGTAAGGATCATTAGTTCCAATTTTAGCACCTAGTTCCTTCATTAGCACTTCCAAATGTCAACTCCTCGTCAAACCGTAAGACCCAAGCTCTTGCTACGGACTGAGTATACCCTGCCAACAACTATGAACACTATTTATATAATCACATCTTGAAAACATGCAAATTTACATTGTAAGAATAGCTATATTATGTATATAAAATGTGATTTATTAAAAAACAGTTGTAATACTTCAAATGCCTTTCATTATTAAACCCTTAGAATTTGACAGAGTGCTCGAGTAGGTGAAATTCTTCATTAAATGTTTTACTTAACTACTAAAAGATATAATTACCTTGATAGGTCTATTAACACATGTTAGGTCTTATAAACTTACCAAAAATTCTACTCATCTTCTTTTTGCTGAGCCTTCATTCTAATACTAATTACACATATCTCAGAGAATAGGGGATCTCTAAACCCCAAAGGTACTTCCAACAACATTTGTATCTTCTTTGTTGTAATCTTCGATAATTTCACTCACTTATTAAACAACTCTTACCTTTCTTCAACCTCAAATTTATCCTTGATCACGAGTCATAGAAGAGTGGAATCAATTGAACTGTATACTAGTATAAACCTTGCCCAAAGATCTTCACCTTGCTTCAAATTCTCAATTCTCAGGAAATATCAACTATCCAAAAATAATAAACTCCTATGGTCCCTTACTAATCTTGGTTATACCATCCACAAATTTCTTAATTTTCTCACTTAGCATCAAACCTTGTTTATCTAAGATATATACTTCCTTTACTCAATATTTAGAGTCTCTGAGTCTAAGTGTGATCTCTTCTAACCTCTGTCACCATCTATCAAGGTTTTTCAAAGATTGAACATATTACTAAACCACTCAAACTTCTTTCATTCAAACCTCTATCTATAAAAACGTTCTCACTTGTCACTACACTCTGATTACATACACACAATCATATTTTTTCCAAAGAAATGCTTCATACAAAAATAGCAGAACCTACCAATACATGCATGCAAGGAGTTATAATAATGTTATAGTCTTCTTACCACCATTATAGACCTTTATCAACTAGATTCACAACTACACACAAACATTACAAAGCTACAATCACCAAAATTATTCAATATTACAGTTACACCATTAGTTTGCAAACCAAATCTCCCAATCTCCTTCTACGCATTTTGTCAAATATTTTCATGAAAAAAATGTACAATGAAAACTTTTATATGATTACAATGAAAATTTTACTGATGTTTTCTAAGTAGGTATGTATAGAGGTACAAATTTTGAAGTTACAATCACATCTATGTGACTTGTGTATATGTCAAAAATTCACATGTAATTTTCCTCTAGTAATAGAACTTTTATTCTTGGGGAAATATATAATCTACTTTGTTATTATTTGGGTTTGTTAGTAGAGCCTCCTAATCCACCATTGCTTTTTTCCAATAATTTCATACTATCCCCTTGATATTAATTATATTTGAATAGGATCGGGATCATAATGGAAATCAATGGTTGACTCATCCACGCATTCTCTCGCTTCCTCAAAATGTAGGAGCAATAGTAAATGGGTATTGTCACATTTGATGTTATGTTTTCGATACCAAGATAGACCAGTTTTCCATTTGGGTTGATTTTCAGTCCAAACATTTTAAGTCCTTTTTTATAACTTATTGTTCATTGTAATTATAAAGTAAGTGATGTCAATAAAGAAAAAATTACAATGACATCTTACAAAACCAATTGGGTCTATTACAAAAACCCATGTAAGCAAACCACATTCATGCCAAGTAAAAGACAAATAAATATGGAATCGATTCAAACATCTTATACTTATTGATGGAGCGGAGTTGTGGCACCAACAGGCGAGGGGTTAACCATAGCAAATGGTGACTGAAATGATATCCTACAACATTGGATACTTATTCTAGCCAAAAATACAAGTTACAATGACTTTGTCTTCGACTGAAATGTTTTTAATTTTATACGGGGAGGGGGACAAGAATCACAGTTGCACCCAAAATTGTGTATGATACACATGGGTATTAATACATTTTATAAAATGATGGTGTTACCATACCTTTCCATGTTCAAATAAACAACACACTCATTCATGATGCCCTATGGGTCCCACGCCGACGTGGAATGGAAACAGACATTGAAACTTTAGTTTTTTTACTCGAGTGGTCCTCAGTCAAGTAATGGGGTCATAATCAAGCAAGTGTGCATACAAGATAAGCCATGAAAAGTTGGTTTCAAACATGGGACATCACTCATAATGTCACAAGACAATCATAGCTGAAGCTTCCAAAAGCATACAAAGAATTATCAAATAAGACATAGGGCATAGCCCGCAAACAATGGTAAGAAAAAATGTATCAGACAACCATGGTGGAATATAGTCCTACAAGAAAAATGTAGCACATGAAACACCTATTAGCATGTTTGAAAGATAAAAAAGTATGTCAAGGCATGTGTGTATCAATGGAAAGTAATGTGCTAGTAAGAATAGGAATTAGTATATAATGAAACAATAACACCTGTAATGTGTGAGAGTAGTAAAGTTAGATGCCCCCAGGAGCCTCGATGGGACTAGAAAAGGGTAAAATTTTGAGCATCATTGCAGCATGTGAAAATATGTAAGAGATTTGCATTCACTCCAAAATATTAAGTGAACACGCATGTGTGTATAAAGAAATATAATGACATATTGAGTATCTGGATAACATAGAAAGTAAAACGCAACATGTAAGTATTATAAGAAAGTAAGAGTAAGTGCAACCAAGATATGAAAATATAGTGTATGAGTGTGATGGAATGGTATGCAATGTGTGAATGTGATATGAATAGCATGCCCCCTAATGAATGTGTATGAGATGAGGCTCATTTATAAAAGACCCTCAACAATCAAGAATGAACCATAGAATAAGAGTGCGTTATCGGAAATGGTTTGAGAATGTGTGCTAGAAACATAGATTGTGAAGAATAGAGCATGAAAGGTGAATGTGGTGAGGTTCATTTTAGATTTAAACCCTTAGCGAGTCAATTGTGAATTGTGGAAATAAAGTGCATCATAGGGTAATGATGATACAATATGTGTATCAAAGGGTTTGAAATTTCTTAGAAATATTATACATGAAGTGTGGAGCGTGAAGTATGATAGTAGGTGTTAGAGATGACTGCTAGTGATAGAATGGGGGAGTGTGATGCCTCATAAGTTTTCGAGGAATGGGGAT
Organism: Taxus wallichiana var. yunnanensis; assembly: GCA_018340775.1. Lineage (NCBI taxonomy): Eukaryota > Viridiplantae > Streptophyta > Pinopsida > Cupressales > Taxaceae > Taxus > Taxus wallichiana. The sequence continues at coordinate 798,923,424 of CM031240.1, read as the reverse complement.
CTATTTGATGATGTGGAAGACACTTGTCAAGGTGACAGAGTTTGAAATGTGTCGAAGAAAACATATGGTCATCATAATGGTAGTTAGGACCAGGAATATGACCAAGATTGGACTTCGAGTTAATAGGACAATGTTAAAAGAGATGATCTAGAGTTTGTTAGTCTTGTTTAGAGATTGGTGTCTATTTGGAATTTGTAACACCATAGAATACTTGAGAGGATGAGGGGATGGAATTATTTTAGAGGAGGTTGCTTAGTTAGAGTTGGTAATGTTATAGAAGACTTAAGAGGAGTAGGGGATGGACTAGTTTTTAGAGGAGGTTACTTAGTTGGAATGGGCCTGGAAAGGAGGTTCTTAACTCGACCAAAGGAGTAACATTAGTAACTGTGGAATGATGCTCATTAGATATGGAAATACCATATTTAGGATCCCATTGGGTTTAGATATTTAAGATGAGCATAAAGTAGAATTTTGTGCAAAAATGAGATAAAACCTTGATGCTCAAGGTGTTTAATTCTTCATTTTAAAGCATAGAAATCATTGTCATTATGTCCATTAAGTTTATGATAATTACAAAATAGGAGACCTTGGTGTTTAGCAAGATGATAAGGAGGATAACAATGAGTAGTTAGCAAGTTGATCAATTGGTGATTAAGGAGCTCATGAATAATATCATATTGTTTAGCATTTGAATCAAACTTGAGAGGTGTTGGTAGTAGTACGACTTGAAGTTCACTGACATGAGCACATGTAGAATATATGGAAGTAGAATGAGATGTAGAAATAGAACTAGCATGAGATTGAGAAGCATCCTTGAGATGTTGGATTTCAACTTTAAGAGATGTAATCATTGTTTCCATAGCTTGAATTTTATCTTCAAATAAACAATGTAAATCTTGAATTGACTCTAAGTTAGGTTAATTGGATGGAGTATGACCAATAGAGTTGTTAGATAGATGATAAAAAATGGCACTAACTTGAGTAGGTGGTGTATCATGCGAGAGGTACATAGTGTTTAGGGTTTTTTGGAGGATATATTTGCAAGGTGGGTGCATTTAAAGCTGGTTAGGCAAGGAGACTTGAGAAAACATTAAAAGCCATGAAAGAGAAACTAATTTAATAAAGATCCGAATGATCAATCACAAGTGGTGTTCACCAAATGATTTAATTTAATTTGAATTAAATCTAATGTTATAGAGTAATTTATTATATAAATTCTAAAATACATAAGTGACATAAGAAAAATAGCATGTAAAGCATGAAACCCCAAGAAAGAAAGGGGATAGAGGAACTTAGTTGATATCCACATAATATGGAATTGATCTGAAGGGAAAAATTATGAATAAGATGCAATCAATGTCGTAATTGATCTCTATAAATTTTACAAGTCATGAACAATGACAAATAGGGGTGCCTACAACATGATAGGTGCTCCTAGGCATTGATGACTATATCCGGGTGCCCATGACTACGTAAAAGCTTTGGATCGGGTTCATTTTATGTTAGAAGGGTGTCGTAATTACTCTCTATTGATTTACTAATTTTTGCTTCATGATCATCGAAGGTAATTGTAACCTATAAAAGAGATGTTCACTTGTATAAGCCTACAAACCACATCAAATCTAAAAATAAAAATGTGGAATGGGGAGTTGGATTGACCTCAGAGGTCACCCTGAGAGTGAACTTACGACTGAGCAATACACTACATCTCACACTCCATGTAGTTCTTGTGAGTGTTTGTAGCAATTGTTCCCTAGGATGCCCTTATGCAAGTTACACTTGATAATGGGTTATAGCTAGAATGTAGCAATGCAGTAGATGAATCTTATATTTTATTGATCATTCAAGCAATACATACTAGAATTTATACAAGAAGAAAAAACAATGAAAGAGATAAAAACTAATGGAATAGCTAACTATTAGTTCTACTTACATGATTACCTACTGAAAGCATACAAATATGTTGGTTATTCTAAAAACTAATCTCTAACATTCCCCCTTTATTACATTATTTTTACAAATGTAATCCCTAAACAATTCAAATTTCACCTTTCCAAGATACTTGGTGAGTATATCACCTATATGTGTATCTATTAGGTAGTATTGGATTTGGACATGTGGTGATTTAATACTTGCTCTCGAATTTAGTGACATTTGACCTTAATATGCTTGATCTATTTATGAAAAAAGAGATTCTTCACAAGCTTCAACACAACTTTATTGTCGCAATGAAGGATAGGTGGATTTTCTTCACAAATGTTCGAGATCAGCCGAATACAACGTAACCATATCACCTCACACATAGCTCCATGTGCAGCACAATACTCTACCTCCATGGATGAAATATCAACAAAAATTTTCTTCTTGGTGATCCACAAGATCAGTCTAGATCCGAGATGAAATATGTATCCTAATGTTGAATTTTTATCTTCAACAGTTACAACATAGTTTGAGTTGGTGTATCCTTGTAAGAAGAAATTAGTATTATTCTTGTATTCTAGACCATATTCAAGTGTACCTTAGACATATCTCAAAACATTCTTTGCTACAACCCAATGACACTTCTTTGGATCTTGCATGAATCTCGAGAGATAGCTCACAACAAAACATATATCTTGTTTCATGCAAGTCAAGTAGATGACACTCCCAACGAGCTCTATATAGATATTTTCATCTGCTTGAGGGGATTCTTGGAATTGAGGGAATTGTAAACCTTTCTCTATTGATGTTGAAAGAGGTTTACAATTTGACATTCTATATTTCTCTAGGAGTGTCTTGGCATATTTTATTTGGGACATAAAAATGTGATTTTGTTTCTACCATATCTCTAAGCCAAGATAGTAATGGAGTATCCCCAAGTCAGTCATGTCAAAGGATATTTTGAGGTCATTCTTCAAAATATCAACCTAATCTTCTAAACTTCTAGTGATCACAAGATCATCCACATATAAAACAAGAATGATGATTTTTGTTCCCACCTTCTTTATGTATAAGTTAGAATTTGAGGGGTATGGGAGTAACCATGCAACAAAAGGTGATCATCTATCTAGATGTAAAATGCCTTAGGAGCTTGTTTTAGTCCATATATTGATTTGATGAGATGAAATACCTTTTTAGGATGATTTTCATCGAAAAATCCTTCCATTTGGGTCATGTACACTTCTTCTTTGAGATCACCATTGAGGAAAGCACTCTTGACGTCCATTTGTTGAAGTTTCCATCCATTCTATGTTGTCAGTGCACATACAACCATGATGGTTTTGATCTTTGTAGTGGGTGAAAAGATTTCTTCATAGTCAATGCCTTCTTTTTGAGCATATCCCTTTGCTACAAGTCGTACTTTGTGCTTTTCGATGGATATGTCTGCCTTATATTTTGTTTTGAAAATCCATTTGCAACCTATGTGTTTCTTTCCATTAAGAAGATTGACAAGCTCCCAAATCTGATTCTACATGAGTGAGTCATACTCAACATCCATAGCTTTCTTCTATTAAGGTTTACTTAGTGCTTCTCGAACATTATCAGGTTTAGACCTATCAACTATTGTACTCATGAATGTAAATTTTACCTCATTTCTTTCCTAACTCTTCATTCGACTCCAAAAGAAGTATCAAGGAGAGATTTTCGTACCCACTTCGGATGGGAACTCTACTTGCTGATGTGAAGAACTTCTTGATGGATGTATGGTAAAATTTTCTAATTTTCCAAGATTAACATATAACTCCCCTTACAACTCAAATTTTTTGTGAGAAGTCTCTTGTTACCCATCATCCGACCTAGAGAACAATTGGTGAGAGGCGGTTAGTATTGATTGTTTTTTCTACATCACTAAGTCAAATGATGGCTTGTCAAAAACCATATCTTGAGTTTCGTAGATTTTATTATTCTTAGGATCCATGAGATAATATGTTTTCGAGGTAGTGATAAACCCTAATAGGATGCATGAGAGTGTTTTTGACTCGATCTTCTTCTTCTTTTGACTTGGGACTACATATATGTTGTGAAACCAAACACTTGTAGATGAGAAATCGATGGCTTTCTACCACTCCATACCTCTTCACCTTTTTTGTAGGATCTTCATAGGTGCCCTATGTGAGAAGATAAATGACTATTTGTCTTTCTTCTACCTAATATCATTCCTCCATATTTATTGTTTACAGATGCATGCGTGAGCCATCTCCATTCTTGTATGATCGCATCACTCAAAAATTCCATTTTTTAGGGTGTGTAGGGAGCAAAGAAATTTATTTGGATGCCCTCTTGGTTTAAGAATCTCAAGAACTTATTTGACATGAATTACCCCTCTTGATCCGAGTGGATTAGAAGAAGATGTGTTTCTATCTCCTTCACTACATGCCGATAAAAGACACGGAAATTATGAAAGGCTTCACTCTTCAACTTCAGTAAAAACACCCATGTCTTCCGAGAGTAGTCATCCACGAATAGTTGTAAGTACTTTTATCCTAGAAATGAAGCAAGTAATGGTTTGAGTAGATCAATATGAACAACCTCCGACATTCCTTGGCATGGAAGGTGATTTTATTAAATGGATCTTAGTGTTGTTTACCTATAAGATATCCAGGGAAAATGGGAAAGGAACTAGACAACTTGGGAAGTCCATGTACCATTGCCTTTTAACTGAGATGGTACAAAGACTCAACAAAGAGATGACCATAACGCGGTGCTTAAAGGGAAGTAGATTCTACCGTAGAGGTAGATAGAGCTACTACATAAGATGAAATAACATCTAAAGTAAATAATTTATCTTTCAAAAATGATCTAGCAATAATTGTACCTTGTCGTGAGATCAAGCAGGATTTAATGCCATTGTCAAAAATAAATTCCACCTTCAAACGATGATTCAAAATATGACTGAATGATAAGATATTAGATATCAACCCAGAACGTATAATACCTTTGTAAGTGTACATTTTTGTGTTCTAAAAGGAATGGTGACTTGGCCTATCCCTTCTGCAACATACTATTTATTGTCATCAATCCTAACATGATCTCTAGTGGGTTGGTATGTCGTGAATTAAATAGCTTCTGTCACACCGAAATGTGTTTATTGTCACTGAGTCTATCAACCGATAGTCATTGTGGGTCATGAGGTCCGGGAGACTAGAACTAAGTTTGAATGTGCACCAAAATTTTATCCTTCGTGTTTCTCCTCAATAGATCCATCATTTTGTTGAGCAATGAGATGTCCCTTCATCTTCCTTCGGTGGGGACGTCTTTTCAATTTATGAGAATTACCGCACCCAGGTGTGCTTTCTTGATTATAAGACCCTTATTTCAAGCCATTATACTAATAGTTATTGGTGTCGTGGGTGTTAGTTTGACAGATGTGACACCACCTCTTTGACTTTTGAGATTTTTGCTAGTGTGAGACTGCTGTTGTTGTTCTTATTTATGTGGTTTCTTCTATGGAGGTCCCTTGTGGAACTTCCGACCATGTTACAGACTTCGAGATAAGGGCTTTGTCTTGCAACTCATCCTAGAATAAGTTGATGGCTTCTTCTTTCCATAGTAAATTCACGAGTTCTTAGAAGGACATTGTCTGCTTGGAGATGTTCAACATCATGATGAATACTATGTCTCACTGAGTTCTAAGAACACCATTTGCAGTTCATCCATGCAACATAAGAATTCATTGACTTTCTCGTCGGACCCCATGGATAGGATTTGAAGTCTCGACCGCAGATGGAGGATCTTCATTTTTTTTTTCACCTTATAGATGATCACCAATTTATGCCACATTGCCTTTATTGTCACTGTATCATGTACATGTGGTTACACATCATTAGTGATGCTCAACATGATTAACATCAATGCTTTGGCTTCAGCCCTTGCACACTTCATCAGCTCATTGGGGTCAGTAACAACCAGCTCGATTCCAATAACAATGTCTGATAGTCCCTCAAACTGAAAGATGGTACGATCTTTATTTTCCAAGTGACATAGTTCGGCCATTTGAGAATTTGGGCATTAGACATAAGCAAATTTGAAGTAGACATTGTAAATGTAAGGTTCTACCTCAACAACCAATGGTTTTCCCAATACAATGAAGGGCTCGCTTAACAACCTACTTTAATGGATCATTGGTGGTGGCTCGCTCCAAATTGGGTTGCTAAATTTGCATGAAGGAACGTAGTGAGTGCTTGGAAATGATGTGGGCTCTACCGGTAAAAAGGTGTGCGCTAGAACAACATCTAGAAGTCGAACTAGCATGTCCACATCACAAAGAAACTTAAAAAAAAGTAGTAGCATCCAACCAATAAATGCAAATCAATGCAATGCTCACTCAACAGACCTCCACGTCAGTTTCAATGCAATTTGCTGAGAGTAGATTTCTTTGAAACCACCGACCCAGATTTTTCTTCCACTTTGATTACTTGGAAAAAATATGTGGGCTCTCCTCCACCTCAACACTAACCTGAAATCTTGCAGGTTCAAGGAGCCAATAGCATGGTATTTTGAAGCATGTATTTACCAGGTTCAAAAGCAATAGCTGAGGCCTAAAAAAGCAAGTCAATTTGAATACTGATAACTATTTTTTTAAATAGCATGTTTTTAGGACACCAAACGGCATAAAGTAGATACTTGCATAAAGTAGATGCTCCTACCTCCACATCAAAGCAGAAAGCAAGCTAAATAGTAGCAAAAAAAAACACATGCCACTCAGCAACTAAATGCCAAAAAGAGGGTGGCTGTTTGATTTTCACTCCATAAAAATGCTCCATAAAGGTATAATTTCTCACATCTCCACGCAGCAGCAAATAAAACCACTATTTCCAATTCCAAAATCATCTCGCCAATACCTACAAGCCCTTACGTAGGAACATGTCCACATCTCACAGGTCGTGCTAAAGAAAACATGACAAAAATAAAGGATTTCTGGATAGATCGCTCTGATACCAGATTGAAGCTTATATTTTATAGATCATTCAAGAAATACATAGTAGAATTTATACAAGGAAGGAGAAAAAATAAAGAAAGAGCCAAAAATAATGGAATAGCTAACGACTAGTTCTACCTACCCAATTACTTGGTGAAAGCCTACAAATCCGTTGTTAATTATGAATACTAATCTACTAACAATATAATGTGTAGATGGATTAGAATGAACTTCCCCTTCTTATGTTGTGTATGTAGACTATGCGCAGACCCTTGTCCTTGAATGGATGGTAGATGAATGCTTTGGAGTGCTTTAGGTGACATTTGAATGTAAGCTTAGGTGATAAGAGTAATGCTTATTACTTGGTCCCTGATTTTGAACACATAACTATGTATTTATACGATTCCCTTGTTTGAATTCATAATTGAAAATGGAAGGTTATCACATAAGTGAAAAAGATGCCCAAAATATAAAAGATACCCAAAAATAACGAGTAAGGTGAGAAAGGATCGGGGTTCCCAAAAGGGACAAGAGCACTGGCACCGTTGTCCCGATTGGGCGTTGGTGTCTAAAGTCATGGAAGATAAATATTTAAAATTATGACTGGGTTGTAGGGTGTGTAAGACCAAATAGAAAACAAGAAACAAAGAAAATATGCAAAAGATAGCTATCAACCACTATTTTTGTTCCTTAGAATCATATAAATGTTAGTATACTTTTAAGACCTAGAAATGTACCCAAGTGCGTGATTTTGTTTCTACAATAGGTTGGTATTTCCATAGATGGTATTAGCATAAACACTTGCATAATAGGATTTTCTTTCTAGATTCAACATATGAACCTTTCATTGTAAATCACCAACTCGCATGCATAAAATAAAACAACTCTTGAGGGGTTATGATATAAACATTTAGAGGCTCATTAAAAGGTTATAGTTTTCCATTAAGAGTATTCATGGGAACACTAGTTGGTCTAGAATCCATAGCGGTTAACGTGTCATGTGAAACCAAATTGTGTAAAATTTGAGGCTTTAAGGGCCGAATATGAGGAGGATGTTCTAAATGGATATAAACATTATTAACAAGTAAAGTATTCACCCTATGATATATATCAACAACATGTATATCAAATGTAAGGAAAGAAGAAGAAACGCGGATTAATTTTATAATATTATCATCATGTATACTTTGATTCATAATTGGAATAGAATAACTAATGATAGAATAATTAAATTTACTTTCAAGAGGAAGAGTAGAAACACAATGTGTATCAAGCATAACATGTACAAGAGGAAGAGAAGAACTTATATCATTATTACATCTAGAAGTGTTAGTATAAGTAATATCATTCTTTTGGCATTCATATGAAATATAAGAAGAATCATGTGCAAGATAGGTGGCCATGCTATAATCAATCTCATCATTTTTGCATTTAATAGGAGTAGGAGAATCACAAGTATGTTAATTTAATTCATTTGCACTATGTATGTCATCATGATGGATATCATTATGAATTGATTTAAGATCATTATTCAAGCATAAGGAACACCATCAATAAATCTATAAATGGAAAGAATAGCATCCATATGTAATCTATAAATACTTTCATCATCACTAGAATCTAAAGCATCTATGGCATCATCATTTATTAGTGAGAAACATTGTTCTTTTTCATTATCATTATTCCAACCATCTACATGACTTAAAAAGAATGGATCAACATCCTAGTGATGAGTAGAAAGAGTAGGTAGACACTCAATACTTTCCTTCATAGTAAACTGGCCTAAGGAAACACATATAGTACGGGTAGGGCCATAGTGAGAGGATGGTCTATAAATACAAGAGAATTGGTATCTATATCAGAATTAAATACTATGTCATCTCAAAGGAAGTATAAAAATAGAGTAACATTCCTTGCATCCACATAGATTTCGGATTGGAGTATGAGGATTAACTTGGAAATCCATGCACATCGATCAAGGTCACACTTTAATGGAGTCATGAATGCTTCACGCAATAAGCAAGAAATCAAATCAAAGAGAGAATCAAGTAGAGAAAGACAATGGAGTGTATGACATAATCATAGATCGAAAAAGAGAGGTACATAAAGAGTGATGTGTAAATATTATGCATGAAACATGTACACTAACCCTATTTACCTATTCAACCTATGACTTATTCTCACTAAGTGAGATGACTAACCAACTAGGTGGACAAGATGTCGAATGATGACAAGTCTAGTCATATACACCAACACCCCCTTCATCGAAGCTGAGGTAGAGGTCATGGAAAGTCATAACTAAAAGAGAACTCCCTAGACAACTAAGAAAGATGTTTCAATGGGTCCCGACTACTAATCCTGATAAGATACCCATATATAAACAACATATTTTGAGAAGAAGAAGAAGAAGAGAAGAATGGGTCCCGAAACTAGGCCTGATGAGGTACCCATGTACAATAAGGATCTCAAGTAATGGAGGAAAAACCCCTAAGGGAAAACATCCACTTACAAGAGATAAAATACATCCCTAAACAACCTAAGAAAGATGTGTCAAATGAGTCCTAAAAACTAAATGTCTAATAAGGTACTCATGTACAAATGCGTATTTCGAGAAGAAGAGAAGATATTAAGAAAGTTATCTAGCCTCACAAGATGAAGAATGTGCCAAAGACCACCCTATATCAAGTGAAGAAGAATATCCTTGAAGTGACAATGTGTGGTTCCTATCCAAGGAACGATGCTCCATATGTGAGGTGGAAGTGCCAACTACTCTATGGAGGGATGGTGAATCTGAAGCAATGGCGAAGAAGGAATGTAGAATATCTTGCAACTGTATAGAAGAGTGCTCGATGTCCGATGAGTCTTGAATCAAAGTACCTACTCCCAAAAAGTCTGTAGAGGACCAGAAGTGGGTGGATCAGGAGATAACTCCTCGATATTTGGTATATGATAAGTGGATGATGGAGGTGGGCCCCATCACTATGGAAATTAATCAAGTTGGAAGAGAAGTCATCATCATCAGAAGCGAGTTCAAAAATATCATCAAGTCCAGGTGAATCTGATGAAGAATCCAAAGGAGGAATAAAGTGATAAAAAAGTAAAATTGAGTATGATTATCAAGTTTACCAATGAAAATAATAATGCCACTATGAAGCTCTCTAACATAAACAAAATATGGAGTGAACTCAACTCGCATGCCCTCACTAAGGTGAGTGATTTGATACATTAAAAGGAGATTAGTTGAAAGTGAAGGAACACTAAACACATTGTTGAAAGTTCCACCATTCACTTCAATAGACCCTCTCCCGAAAACCAATGTAGAAGTGTCATCACCAAGCCGAATAGAAGACATGTCACATGGCTCTAAAGAAGCAAACTCAATGTCAGATGAGGCCATATGATGAGATGCACCCGAATCAATCACCCATGTAGGAGTAGGTGACATAATTACAACTAAAGCTCTTACTTTTGTTCTTTCCTTGGTTCTTTTTCTTTTTCTTTTTCTTTCGCTTTCCCTTTCCATTGTCTTTTTCCTTAGAAATTTCATGAGTTGATGATGAAGATGGCTTGAGAGAATCGGGAACTCATATGTTGTTCTTCTCAAGAAGACTCATGAGGAGGTCAATATTCTTATTTAAACATTTTTATTCTTCGTGTCTACCACTGCAGTACCCACATTTGAATCATTTATTAGGATTTTTAGAACTAGAAGAGGAAGTGCAAAAGTTTAATTTTATGGTGGATTGGTCCTTTTTAATATCGGGATCCTTATTGTTCTACTTCTTTGCTTTTAAAACCTTAGGTTTTCATGACCAAAAATGAGAGTATGGGATTTCATAGATCTAAGAGTGCCCATCTGAATTAGCTTATCTTGTTCTCTATTTAAATCAATGACAAACTCATTAAAGGAGGGCATAGTCCAACTTGCACCAAGTTCTCTTTTTGTAGCATGGAAGGTAGAGACGAAAACTGAATAGTTTGGACCAAGTTTTGCAAGGATGGAAATAATGAGTTGTGAGTCATTTTCAATTCCACAATTTTTTAGTTGCAATCTAAGAGATTTGAGTTTGGTGAAAAAGTCCTGGAGAGTGTCAAAATTGCTAGGGATGAGACTAATCAACTCATTTTCCAATTCATGCCATTTCATTTCATCTGTTTCCCAAAAACAATTCTAAGGCATCTTATACTTCCTTAGGATATTTGGTAGTATTTATATGAAATCATAGTTCTAGTGATACAGAGAGACCACAATAGTTCAAAGGCTTCATCACATTTTCAAACCACTTTTCTTTCTCTATGTCTTCTTTAGGTTCAGCCATAATCCCATAATTATCTAAAACAGCTTTTGTTTTCTCAAAGCAAGAGACATGGCATCTTTCCATTAATGATAGTTAAATGGGGTAAGCAAAGGAATAAAATTAAGATCCATAACAGATAAAAGTGAGCAAAGAAAATAGTGAAAAGCAAAGAAACACACAAAATGAACACCCCCTAAATGCGACACTTTATAAGTAGTGCATTGATTACACCCAAGTGTTTGTGCGACATGAGGCGATTGGTCAATCAACATGTAATTAAAAAAATATCACACAAGCAAGGAGACCACAATATGATCAGTTGTGCACAATGAAACAAGTATCCAAGCACAATAAAGTAAGCAAGAAGGATAGAAACTCTCTTTCTACAAGGTTGTGGCGGACACGCTCACTAACTCCAAGTGAAGAAGAGTGATTACAATGTGAAAATGATAAAAAAAATCCAAATGGCTTCCAAATGCAACAAAGGCTCCTGTGAAGCCGAAATGATGCTAAGAGGGACATTACACACTCAAGAAATGTGATTACTTATAAAAACATCTAATAATTTTATAAATCATACTTTTGAAAAACTCCATAATCTTAGTTTAATAAAAATGCAAAAACAATAGCGCCAAGAAATGATAATAACGATAATTTAATTTAACGAAAAATAATACTACTAATTAAAATTAGAGGAACTTAATTAAAATTAATACACTTTAAAAATCTAATTAAGATCTAATTAAAAATCTATTTAAGATCTAATTAAGAAAATAAAATGCACCCCTTTTAATAAAATCCCATCTAATATAAAACTTTACCTTATAAAAATTCCCACCGGCCATTTATTTTTAAACACTTTTAATAAAAGACTTGCCTCTAATTTAAAAACACTAACATATAATACTCCCACCTTAACTTACCATTCTACTTTAATTAAAATCATTTACCTTTAATGATATAAAAATATCCTAACTTTTAATTAAATAAACACTCACTTGGAAAAAAGTTACCCACCACTTTAAAAATAGCAACCTCGGCTTTCAATGCTTTTTCTTGCCATATTTTTCTATGCAAATTGTATTTCCTTAGCCCTTCTTGTGGTCTTCCCTTGGTCTTATCATAGTGAGTTTCGGTCCTTTTCACCGCTTAGGTAGTGTTCGCACTTATAAATGGCCACCACCTCCCCCAATTCAATGATGGTGATATTGGCGACCATGGCTCCCAAGCGCGCAAGGAAGTTTGTCCCGAAAGTCTACGATGAGATATGGACTCTGAAACCACCCATGATGTGGTTATTACTAATGAGTTTTTGGATCTTGTGGTGACTTGGTATCATAACCACTTGTCTTATTACCTATTTTTGTGGTTGTATCCCATCTGAGTCGTATTTACAAAATTAGATGAAAAACCATTGGGATTTTTCCGGCATCTAAGTTTTTGGTGTTTGTAATCTCACCAAAGGTTTTTATTTGTTTACCTTTTGTGATCCCTCTCAGGTTTATACCCTTATGACTAAGGTTGCTTACTAGTATTTAGGCAATACTCTTCTTGTGTTATCCTCTTGGACTCGGATTTCAATCTGACTAACCATGTTTCACTCAAAATCCCTATTTGGATTGAGCTCCCTGGTCTTCCTATTCATCTCTATTATTTCTTGGATGAAATAGTCAAACCCATTAGCAGGGTGCTATTTCATGAGAAAGACCGTGTTTTTATGCCTAGCCTAATAAGCGTGTGTGTGTCGAAGTGGACCTCGTGAAAGATTTTGGGACCATCTAAATATTCAGGTGGGGTCCCTAAAAATCTCTCAAAAGGTCATTTATTTTAACCTCCTAAACACGTGTTTTTGTTGATAGGCCTCGAATAATCGTATTAGGGATTATCCCATTTTAGCTCATTCTAAACCCGCTCCTATGCCATCTGTGGAGCCAAAATCTATGGTTACCCCTTAAGCCGATGATGGTTGGAAGGTGGTTGGTTTGAAAAAGAATTCAAGGTCAAGGCATTATGTGGAAGTTCAACCCCTTCTTTTTTTTCATTTCCACTAACCAGGGATGAGCCTCTGGTGGAGCAACCTAGTCCTTTAGTTTCCATATCAGCCATAGTCTCACAAAGCCATGAGTTGCAGTAAATTATTGAGAATTATGGGAATGTGGATTTAACCTCTCTACCACTGCGGAGTTTGTGCAACCCACCTCATGAGGTGGTGCGTGGCTCGTGGAAAGTTAATGGGGATAAACGCCACTCCATTCAAGTTGAGCCTTCTAATTCAAACCAGATTCTTCTTGCCAATAATTTCACCATTCTCGACTCCGAGGATGGTTTTCCAGATGGGTAGGGTGCATTTGGCATGTCTGATATTTCATGAATTTTATGTCATGGAATATTTGGGGTTTCACAGAGCCATCATGAAAATTCTCTGTCCACTTAGCTTGTCAGTTAATAAGTAGTTTAGATGTTCTTTACTTACAGGAAATTAAGATTTCTGGTTTTTACTTCAAACTTCGTTGACATGTATTGCCCCTAATTTTGTGCACTTTCACACTCAACACATTGATGGTCATGGTGGTGCTAGCATTTCCATTGTGCAAAATTTTTGGTGTTAATTATTTCATCGGGCCACGACCCAAGTAATCAAGCGGTGTGGGTGATTTTGAATATTAATGATATGTCTTTTGGTATTCTCAATGTTTATGCTCCTAATGATGCTTCTGAAAGAACTTTATTATGGAGGTGGTTAGGTGACAACTTACCCATTACTTATTGGTTGGTTTGTGGTGACTTTAATATGGTGGAGCATCCTGATGATAAATGTGGTGCACTCTCGATGCATTGGTGCCTTGGAGAACGTGTTGCTTGGTATTATTTTAAAATTTGTTGGGGCCTCTCCATCCAATTCTCAACCGACAATAGGAATTTAAGGATTCCACTTGGTTTACTTAGACCAACCTCTCGAGATGGATGTGATCACATTTGAAATGCATTAATTATACTCTTCTAGCTAAGCAAGCCTATTTTAATTTTGACATGCATGGCTCCACCGTTATCAAGGTTTGGTCGATGTGATTTTTTCAAACCACCATCCGATCACATTTAAGGTTGTTTGGCAGGGGGCCCTCCCAAGGTGCCTAGTATGTAGTTTTTTCTCAATGTCTCATTGTTACGTCACCCTGGAGTTATCCAGCTCATCGCCAAAATTTGGAACATGGCGCCACATCCCCCTTTTATAACAACTTTGGATTTCTTGGTGGGAAGCGGTGATCCAACACACCACCAAATTTCTCCATTGATTTGCAAGCGCTTTTCCCATATTCAAGATGGGTTGATTCTTCTTTGCATAAAGAATTCTAGAGGGTATCCTTTCTCCCCGGAATCCAATCCTTTTGATCTTCAGGTTCAATCTCATGCGGAGGCTCTTCAAGATAAGCTCAAGCTCAGTGAATCCTACTCGCTCGGGGTGCTCAAATCCGCTCGAGGATCCACTAGCTAAGGGTGGGAGATAAAGCTTCTAAGAGCTTCTTTAAATATCTCTAAGCCTAGCATGCTCATCAAAAGATCAAGGTTATATATGAGTCACACCATCAGCTTACTAAGCTCCTAGACATTTATGTTGCTTTTGTCAAGCATTATCATCTAGTTTTTTAAGCTCAAGAGGATTCTTTTGAACAAGCTTTTGCTTTACAAAAATGCATTGATGTCGTGCCTTCACAAATATCACCTCGGGACTCACTCACTGTGATTCTCCTCTTACTTTATAATAACTTCATTCTGCTTTGCTATGTTTAGCCGATGATAAATATCCTGGTTTGGATGGTTTTCCCAAATGAGTTCTATAAAGCAACTTGGTCTTTTTTGGCCTTGGTCTACTCAAAGTTTATCTTGAGGATCTTTAATCTCACTCTGTAGGGAGTTTCATCAATCAAGGCAACATCAAGTTCATTCCAAAAGCAGGTAATCCAGAGATGATTAATAAATGGTGGCCTATCACCTGGTTAAATGTTTCCTACAAAATTCTTGCTAAATCTTTAGCCCTTCGATTGTTAATATTTTGCAGTAGAAGATTGTGCGGCCTAAGAAAACCAGATTTGTCAAAGGTCATTATATTCTAGATAATATTCTTGTGGTATGGGAAGGTATGGAATGGGCTTGTATTTCCTGTCAGAAGCCTCTTTTTCTTAAAATTGATTTTGAAAAATCTTATGATCGCATCGAATAGCCCTTTATTTTGGCTATGGTCAAGGCTTTAGGGTTTGGTACCTTCTTTTTTTCTATTGTTTCTACTTTGTTCTCCAATGCTTCTACTTGCCTCACTATCAATGGCCATCGGCTCAAGTCATTGGACTCTACCGCTCCATTAAACAGGTTTCCCTCTCACTCCATCTTTTTTGTTCTAGTAGCAGATGTTTTGGTTACTTAATTACTCATCAAGTTGCCTAGGGTCAAATTCGGGAATTACCTTACCCGACCACCACATAGTTTATTAATGGGAATTTTGTAGATGATTCCTTCATTACGGTTATTGAATCTAAGAAAAATTTACTACCATTTTTATTGTTTATCTATATTATGTTTAGCCTTTGGTTTTAACATTCAAATGGAAAACCTCCTTGGTTTTTCATCAAATTTGTTTTCCAATGCTAGATTGTATTCAAGTGTACCCCTAAAAATGTATTATTCATGGTGATAAATTTTTCTTCTTGGGCATTCCTTTTTCCTTTGCCAGTGATTCAATGACTCTCTAGACTTATGTGGTTAACAGAGTAGAGTAGAAAGTTACGAAA
Organism: Taxus wallichiana var. yunnanensis; assembly: GCA_018340775.1. Lineage (NCBI taxonomy): Eukaryota > Viridiplantae > Streptophyta > Pinopsida > Cupressales > Taxaceae > Taxus > Taxus wallichiana. Next base: position 798,907,444 of record CM031240.1, on the reverse strand, counting down.
TGGTCCTCTAAACCGCTATCCTTGGCGGGAAAATTTTAGGTGTGCACAAAAATTCTTGTTGCTACTCATGTTTATTATTCTTCCTTTTGGTGCCCTTCTCATACATCATTTAATCGGTTGGCTAAACTTCTGCGGGATTTTCTTTGGTGTAAAATTTCTAGTTCAACTGCTTTCACCGTGACACCAAGGATGTTTTTTGTCTCCCTTGTGAGCTAGGTGGTATGGGCATCATTGATCTTTATCGGTAGAGTGCGGATCTTTGTGCTAAGTGGGTCATCTGTTGTCTTTCTGGAGATCACTGTTGGAAAATTATGTTGAGGCATTGTATTGAATCTGGTGCCCCTTTTGGTAAGCGGAGCTGGAACAGTGATTGGTTTGCATACTCTTCTCATTACATCTGCTCCAGTTAAGATTCAGGGTACCTTTGTGGTTAAAATCATTTGGAAAGCATTCGAGTGGGTTAAGCCTTTTTTACGATGGATTGGTGATAGTTTTCGCATTGGCCTTTCATTTAATGCTCACAACATCTGGTGGTGTCCAATTTTTTCTAATGGAATGCTTCTATTAGATGAACTCCCCGACATCAAATCCACATGGCTCTTCTCGCAAAGGCATTCACATTATATATGATATAGTGCACCGTAGGGATTGGATCGTGTGGCCTAATCTCAAAGTAAAATTTTTGCTTTGATTTTCTTACAATTTGTAAGATTCAATAGCTTCTTCCAGATGTGATGCTTCATAAACTTGGCCTTCGTCCACCGACTTCCTGGTGGTGCGATTGGTGTTGGAATCATGATATAGCCTTTTTGCATTATAAAACTCACATGATTTATCATCTTTTCTATCCATTATCACCCACAATTGATAAGTTAAATTCTTGCTAGGGACTCCAGTCGCTGTCCTCTACCTAGATTTGTAGGCTTGCTCATGCTTGAACCCTCTCCTTGAACCAAAATTTAATCATTTTTTGTGGTGCTTAATTTATCAAGGTCTTCCTTTAGGTGAATGGTTTCAATTTTTGGAATTTCTCCCCGACCTACCCCTTTTTTCGGACCAGAACTTTTTTTGCATTTATTTTGGTTTTCCCCCATGTGCACAGGTTATATAGCGTTGGATTCACTCCTTGTTTCTACCCTATCACCCTGATTTTTCTCCTAACATCTGGATTTGTTTGGGGACTTTATTCCATGGCCTCATTATATGGCATATTTGTGGCATCTTTTCCGTGCATGCATTTTATTTCATATCTGGAAATCTCACAATGTCTTTATTTTCAAAAATAATCTTACAATTATCAACTTTTCTACTAATGACAAGGTGATTATTCTATCTACTATGCGATCATAAATTCAATCTCAGGCTACAAAGGTTTCTCTGGAATTTGCGCACCTCCTAGAGTTACTAGATCACTGGGATTGCACCATGCACTATGAGTCGTGTGCCGCCTAATCCACCGATGTCATCACCTTGGATTTATGCTCTCCCGCCACCACCACATGTGAGCACACATCGAAGGAGATGCTCGCATAGCCACCACTCTACCTCCCCTCGACTCGCTCCGTCCCATCATCTTCTCGGACCAGGTGGAGTCCATCCCCGAGGGGGAAAGACATTACTAGCACTCCTCGGTGGGGCTAGCCATCACCGACAATGAACACTCTTATAGGATCACCACCACCTGGGTGGGGTATTATGGTGCCTTTTTAGATACAGTTTCTTAAACACAAGGGTTGGGAAGTGGATCTGTTGTCTTCTAAGCCTACTAGCGGAGCTTACATCCCTCCCCGGGATGATCCTCCCCCTCCTCCTAGTGTGGCGGCATCATGTGCCTAATGATCTTTTGGTGTTCGATTTATTTGATGAAAGTTGATTTCCCTTTGGGCGTACTCTTATAAATCCTTCACGACATTTTGCATTTTCCATTTTCCCATGTGACATAATTTTACTTCCCTCATAGCATTTTGTGGGACCATGAGTTGTCTAGTCATTCCCACTATGTGACTTTCCTTTAAATTAATATAAAGGTTTGTTCCAATAGTAAAAAAATCAACCTACCCTTATACATAAACACCTCTCATTCATTTATTAACCAACCACACAAACATCAAAAACAAACATAGCTTTGAATAAATTAACTCCTCCTTATATGCCATGAGAAGCTCAAACAAAAACCAACCGCTTTTAAATCAAAAACAAAGAAAAACGGGAAATCTTAGTTTTTCTTTAAAAAAACTGAAAAGAACAGTCAACGAGTGGAAAGGATAAATGAATCATACACCTCGTACATTGTCAAATAATAACATGCCACATAATAAATGGACCATATCAATATTTTCTGGTGCATCCTTTGAAGTTTTGTCAATGCGAGGTGATCGGCATGTATGTGTAGGTAAGTGTTAAATGGTTTTCTTTTTACTTTTTCTGAATTTATAATACTTTTTAGGATTAAATGGTTTTGTTATGTAATGGTTCGTTTTATTTAGATTTATAGACTTTAGGTTTTAAGTTTTATTACGCTCGAAGGCATTCCCCCTATGGTAAAGAACCTCCGGACGTTTCTACAATGATGTTAAATTTGATGGCCTTCCGGATGTTTTTCCAAAGTGATTAATTTTGACAGGCGGAATGAAGGTTATGACGGCCTTATTCACGACCTATTTTTCCTGTTTTTAATCATTCCATTAAAACAAGGGCGATTGCATGCTTGCTTGCGGTTGATTATTTTAGGGATCAATTTAAGTGTGAGAATTGATTCCTATTAAAGATTCCAAACCCTCACAGATTTGTGTGATGTTTACGGATTACAGTTTGTCAAATTTTCTCAATTGCCTTGTAAAATCCTAACAAGAATATTTCTACAAAGTGGTCTAAAATCTATATTATAACTATGTTAGCTTTTGGCATTTTTCCGTTTATGAATATTTCACCTTACAACCGGCTCGCAGGTCAAGGGCTCAGTCCCTCAAAGCCATAAATTTAATTCTGCGAATTTTCAGAGCTCAAGGCATCCCCCGTATTGTTCCAAAAAACTGTGAGGTTTGTTTTTGTTCTTCAATTTTTCTTAAAAATCTGTATTAGGTAATAAGTTTCTTGTTTTTGACCTTTGCGCTGAGTCCACTTACCTAGAAGGCCGGATTGTAAACACTAACAAGCTTCGAACCCAATCAATGGAAACAACGAGACATAAGTATTCCTTATACTAGCAACTTAGAACCCATATCTTGCTAGAAATCCGTTGATATTCATGTTTAGTCATAGAATTGCAGATTGCCAATAACTCCTAATTAATTGCATAGAATTCAAAACCGAATTGACCATGCCAAAAGCGGGGTCAATGGTCAGTAGTGTGAGATTTTTTTCTCATACTCCGAGAATAAAATGTAAGAAAGTTGTTTTGATATTTTTTTCAATTTTATACTTAGTTTGCCAAGTTCTTCCATTTAATCCTAGATAATTGAATTCCATTTACACTTTTAGTTTGACATGTCAATGTCATGTAAATGGGATGATAATTTGGTTTTAGGAGGCTCTCACAATCACAACTTGAATAGTCATAGAATTGCGGATTGCCAATAACTCCTAATTAATTGCATAGAATTCAAAACCGAATTGACCATGCCAAAAGCGGGGTCAATGGTCAGTAGCGTGAGATTTTTTCTCATACTGAGAGAATAAAATGTAAGAAAGTTGTTCGATATTCTTTTTCAATTTTATACTTAGTTTTCCAAGTTCTTCCATTTAATCTGGATAATTGAATTCCATTTACACTTTTAGTTTGACTTGTCAATGTCATGTAAATGGGATGATAATTTTGTTTTAGGAGGCTCTCACAATCACAACTTGACTAGGCTGTGTGTAAAATTGAGTATGATATTTATAGTCCTAGAAGGTTTATAGTATTAGATCCGGTAATTGTTTTGCGGTGGTAGTATTCTAAGAAAAGATAGATTCCCTATAAATGGAGTGATTGGGCCGACTAATCCCATACCTGAGAGATTCAATGAAACGATCCGCTGCCGACGGGAAGAGCAGACAACGCCAGTCCAATTGCAGGTGTTGTGATGGGGAGACCAATCGTGCAGATAATTGAATGGGTCGTATGCAAGGGAATCCTTGAAAATGAGAAGAGTATGTTGATCGGAATAATAAGAAGGAGAAAAATGTGAGCTTTGTGAAGAAGTAGCAGGGGAAGGAGGAAGAAAAACATCTTGAGTATTGAACGACATGGCTTGATTTCAACTGAAATGAGATGAGAAATGGAATAGATTAACCCGTGTGGCCTCGCAAATTTATAGCGACGATGAGTGAATGCAGTCGCGTTTAGATGTTTTTAGTATTTTACATGTCAAAATAAACATGACTGTCATGATTGGTAAGCAAGGACCTCAAATTGCCCCTTTCCCCGACCGGGATTCGACCTCCGCATCACTCTCTCTCTATATTACAACCTCCGCATCTCTCTCTCTCTCTATATATATATATTTGAACCTCCTCTCTCTCTATATATATTACACATACACTACAGATTATAAATTTGTAATATTCATGACAAATATAACACTAGCAATCGCATGTGTACATTGCAATGTGAACGCCGAATAGTATAAGTTATTTGATTTGGAAGGATACATTAATTACTTTCATAGTTGATGTGGTTTGAAATTATTACTAGGGGTCAGTTGGTTCGATCATATTGTGTAACAACTCTATGTTTTGTAGGCTCGTGGATAGACTACTTGATGTGCAACTTGCATTTATAGGAGATGGACCATATAGGTAAAAGTGTGCATGCACTAGGCCTAAAGACCTAAATGTAAATTGAAAATGCTTCCTTGATGGTAGGGATGGGTGCTAACTTATGTTTGTTTTCCTGTAAATCTTTGGGCTTTTCATATAGGATGGAACTTGAAAAAATGTTTGCAGGCATGCATGTTGTATTTACTGGTATGTTGCATGGGGAGGAACTTTCCCAGGCATATGTTACTGGGGATGTTTTTGTTACTCCTTCAGAATCGAAACCTTAGGTTTTGTTGTTTTGGAAGCCATGTCTTCTGGGGTTCCTATTGTAGCATCAAGTTTAGGTGGAATTCCAGACATCGTATCTGCTTTGAGCAAGAGGGAAAGACATGTTTTATTTTTACTCCTGGAGACATTTATGACCATTTGTGTAAAGTTAAACTAATGTTGAACTCTCCCGAACCTCGACTGAATGCCGGTAAAGCTGGGAGATCAGAAGTTGAGAAGCATGACTGGCGAGCTGCTACAAAGAAGGTACGTAATGAGCAATATAATGTTGCAATTTGGTTCTGGCAGAAAAATCACTTTCAGCTCCTTTGGTGGCTAAGGCTTGGATGGTAAGATACACTCCTTTAAAATCCCAACTACATTATTCCTGACTTTGGCAGTTAGTCTGGTGGTTCAGATAGACTCCTTGTAGAACACATGTTAGCATGGTGGTTAAGATATGCTCCTTGTGGATAGTTTGCATAGCAATTATGGTGACTATTGTGTTTCATGGTACAAATATTCCTCTTGCATGTTTTTCTAAAAAAATAGCAGCTTGCATAAAAACAAAAGACAAAAAATAAGACTCATTGGAAACAGAGCATCTAGAGGTGCTCATGCATTAGATGCAAGTGCATTAAAATTTAGTGTAATTTACACTTTGATGTATATTGGAGGTTAAGAATGCTTATTGGTTTGGATACATAAGAATATCTACATGAGCTTTTTGAATACAATGTAGAGTTATCTCTATTAACATGAAAGTCTCCACTCGGATAAGTGGCTATCATTGTCAACATCTTGGCTCAAAGTGCTACCAGTTCCCTGCAAATTACAAAGACAAAAATGAGTTAATCTAAATCAAAATAAGATTCATATTGCATTGGCCAATTCATTAGTAAGATTTAGTAATCGGTTTGGATTTTTTCTCGAAGGTTTATGGTATTGGATCTGGTAATTGTTTTGCAGTGGTCTCGTATTTTCTTCGAATGGTAGTGTTTTTTCCAATGAATGTCCGAGCGGTTGTTACTTTTGTTACCCATTCCTCGGCTTCGCGACCATTGTCTGTTAGTTCAATGTTTTTTCCTATGAATTGAATGTGGGTGTGGCTCATGGTTTTGTTAAGGAATCTGGTTCTTCTGTTGGAGAGATTGAGGCCTTGGAACAAAACCCCATTATCAGCTGCAACTCAATGGCTACGACTGAAGAAGTTGTATTGCCTGAACTTGAAAAAAGAGTAGAAAAATTATGTTGTTTCCATGTTGTGGCACTTTGTTATTATACATAATTGTTTGGTTTTTCATCCAAATCGTGGAGAAGTAGGTAATTTATAGTTTTAGATTTTACCGTAGAGCTTATTATTATTATTTTTAAAATCAATTTATGGTATGTTTAGACAGAGGACACGAATCTGTGTTCCTGCCATTAATGAAATTGTAAAGCAGAGTGAAAAGGAAATTATAAAATCAAAATGAAAATTCAAATATGAGCACTTGTTGGAAAGCATTTCTCAAGAAAGGTATTATAAGTTTAAACATAGTGATAGAGTCCACATAGCTTTTTCAGCTTACCCTTTTGCTTTTTTCAAAATCCCACTGATATGATGAGGCACTAATGATCTACCTAGGTACTTAATACCTTAAATTATTACCCTAAAAGTAATTTCTAGGGTTTTACTAAAATTCGCAGAGGGAAGAGTGAAGAAATCTTACGCTCTGTCGAATCTTTTCAGTTGTTACGATTTTATGGAGGGTTTTGGGTTTTCTTACATAAAATTTATTCAATTGATTTATCGGTAGTGTGAAATACCAACACTATAAAAGTGAATCCGGCCTAATTTTAAGCCTTGAAATGACGCAACTATGCCCGTCGACTCCTTCGCCCATTTGGGGCCCTTCTGATGACAAAATTTACAGTACAAGTCTCCATGCATTTGCCTCTTTCTCTTTCTTTCCTAATCAGACTTCCTTTGCCCAATTTGAAAACCTCCACAGTTCACAACAACATTACATCTATGGAGAAGAGGTTGCAGGGGTCCACTAATTAGAATATTACAAAGGAGGTATTATTATCTTTATCTTTTTGTTCTCTCGGTGTTTTAAATAGAAATGCAAACACAAAAGTTGCACCAATCTTACAACAGTCATATGAAAGCTCTTAATTTAAAAATGCAAGATCCCAAGAGGCGTAGACTTTACCATTTCTGTTTTGTTGATACTTTTGAATCTACTTTTGACGAGCAATGTGAATTCTTGCTTGAATGTATTTTAACTCTTCTAGTGAGACTAGTGGGTCTTCTTGAAACCTCCCTTAAATCTTGATTTCCTAAACAATGTATTCCTATTGAGTATTAGAGCCCACCTTGAGCTATGTTTGACTTTTTGAATTTTTATGATGAGAACGTTGTAAAAGCGGTCTAATGGAAAAATCACTTCATATGCTAGAGTAAGTTTGCTTTGACATTGCACAATTTTATTTATTAATTTCAGCTCATTTCTTAAATTTTTGGTATTAGTCTTCATGTATTCATGTTTAATGCCAAATAAAATAGTCCGCAAAACACTACCAGTCATGATATAATATTTGAAAATGTATATGTACGAATTTGTAACAAATTTGAAATGTAGAGATAGAACCTTAAAATGTAATGCTTCATCTATATTCCTACACTTATAAAATCAATCACACCCCTTATCAACATCAACTATGAAAGTAATAACTATCCCTCTAAATCAAATAACATATACCATTCGGCGTTCACATTGCATTCTACATATGCGATTGCTAGTTATTATTATATATTATAATTTTAAATATGTTATTATATTGTTTGTTTCATATAAGTTTAGTTTTATTTTTGTATAAGTCTAGATTAGTTTTATTTAAATAAAAAAATTTGATTTTTGTATTTTTTTAATATTTGTTGTTTGTTGATCATAGTTATTTTTTGTGTCTATAGTTGATAGTTTTGTGACTTGATTCATTATTTGTGTCTTTCGTCATTTTGAGCATCAATCAATTATTATTGAAACTGTAAAATAAGTCCTTAAAAGTAAGATTTTTAATAAAACAATATCTTGAATGATATTCAACGTAATAAATCTCTCGATTCAATGTACTAATCACATATTTTGTATTGGGTGCATTCTCGACCAAATCTGACATTAAACTTGTGGGGGTGATATAGATGTTCGATTCCCCTCCACATGTTTGCACTTGGGGAATTTTAGGAAATAAATGTATTAGTGCTCACATGGTGACCAATACTATTGTAAGAGATAATTTAATATTTGTGTGTGAATAATAATGAGTTGAAAATGCAACTCACGTAGAAGATAGGTTGAGTGAAAATATTTAGGAGAGAATAAGAGAGAGATGTATGGAATAGAATGAGAAATGTGAGGGATAAAAGAATAAGTTTTGATTCCTTTCTTATCGGAGATATTCACACTATATATTTAATGCTTACATTCAAGTAAAATAATGAAGTTGATTGATGCCCATTTTGTGTTGTGCACATCTGATCCTTAAGTTCTTTCACAAGAAAGAAATTCTTCGATATGGAGTAATTTCTACAACAATATATACGTGATCCATTTTTTATTTTTCTTATGATGAAAATATATGCTTCAAGAAGTATTTTAGACTATTCAAATCTATCTTCTCTTTGAAGTGCTTTCCATAAAATATGGTTACCATTTTTTTATTGTATGAAGGAGAACCATCACATCCTTCTCATAAACGGGATTCAAAAAATCTTACTTTTGATTTAGATGCTTTTAAATGCAACGGGTCATCCCTCTTGCATCAACATTGTCTACATTCCATACTCGAAACATTACATTAAATAATGAAGGTTTTGGAAAAGTATAGGGTAGCTAGAGCAAGGGTGGTGCACATGGCCTCCTTCAACTTCTCAAATACCCCAATGGCTTCTTCAATCCCATAGAAGGAGTTATTCTTTAATAAATCTATCAGTGGTGTTTTTATACTACCACAATTTTGTACAAAACAATGATAATCACTTGTGAGCCCTAATAATCCCCATAGGTATTTGAATGGTCTAGGCAATAACTATTTTACCATGGTCTTGATCTTGTGAGGTTACACCTTCATTCCTTTATGACAAACAATGTGACCTAAATAATCGACATCCTTGACTCCAAAATCAAGTTTAGAAGGTTGGCTTAAAGATGATGTTGTTTAAGATTATTAAATACTTGATTCACATGATCTAAGTATTCCTCCAGGTTTTATTGTATTAAAATTTCATATAAAAACATTAATAGGAATTTTTAATAAATGGTTGAAAGAAAAAAATGTAGATGATGAATTTTTTAGGCATAAATTGATAGTGGAACTCATATGTATTAAAAGATATCTTATGTCTATCATTTTCTTCAATTCTAATTTGGTGATATCAAAAGAATATGTCATTATTCTTGAAATAAACAACACCATGTAAATTATCAGAGAAAATCATCAACTAGAAGCACTAGAAACTTATCTTTGATGGAGTACTTGTTGAGTTATTTTTAGTCTAGACACATGCCCCAAATCTCATCCTTCATATGCACCATCACTAGTGGAGAGGAATAATAAATTTGAATATGATGATTGTTTTTGTAGAAATGGTTGAAAGATGGAGTTCATTAAACTCTAAAATGTAGATTGTATATTTGTAAGGCCAAAAGACATCACTCTTTAATTTCATATGGCCCTTACGGTTTCAAAAATATGTTATATATCCTTATATTTGATTCAAATTTTATAGATTAGGTGAAGTTTCATGAAATACATAAAAATAATAATTCATCTAACAAATATTCGGGCAAGTGCACGGAGATGGCGGACGAAAAAATGAGCAAATTTATGATTTTAAGCGAAACGCAAGCACTTTTTGAGAAATCATGAGCGCATTATGGATTTATAGGATTGATAATTACCAATCTTAAAATGCGAGCATGTTATAATGCGCTCGCGATATAACATAAGCGCGTTATAACACACTCATGTTCCTGTTTGTTATGTGGTATATGTGTTCATGGGAGGGATATATTTACTAAAATAAATGGTTTAAGTTTTTCTTTGAAATAATAATAAAAGATAAAATTATACTTTAAATTTATTTTAGTAAATATAATAAATTAGGGTCACTATGCACCTTATGGAACTAGTCTCATAGTTCCATCTTACACAATTTAGAAGATAGTTTTTATATTTTAATCTGGTCAATACATATGTATTTTTCAGGATTTCAGCATTCAACCTAAAGTTTTTAAAGTTTAAATTATACAATCGATATCTGTTTTGTGAAAGAATATAGTCATTGTTTAGGTTTTGGGGTCTTCTTGATTGGTTATTGACATTTTTAGGAGTTTTAGATGTGTTAAAACTATATTTTATAAACCTCACAACTCCTAAAGGTAACAACAATTTCTCAAATTTATGGACTCATGCAATTCCTTATAACACATAATAAATTAAAACACACATGTAAGTTTTTATTGATTCAAAGAATCAAGGGAATGGTCATCATGAGGTCTTGTGAAGGATTTGAAACATCATGAGGTGATGTAGATCTCCAACACATTTGCATGCATTCATCAACTCATAGTAACCAATTTCAATCATTCTCATTAGTATCATGTTTTTAGAAGTCTTTCCAACAAGCTCTATAGGCTCAAATATGCAAAAATGACACAATAAACCTAAAAATTACCCTTCCAACCCCCATATCCTGCTCTCACAATTTGTAAACAAGCCCAATCAACTGTTAAAATGACTCACTTTCTTGTAAAACCTCATTTTCTCAGACTTCCACTCTATTCCTTTCACTAGCTTTAAGTATCCTAATTCCAAATCAAACACAAATTTTGAATTTTTTTCCATTTTCTCCTTCCAACTCTTTATATTGTTTCACCATGCTTAGAATAACATGAAACCACTCAAAAAAGTGACAATTAATCAAATAAATCATTAATCCTCTCAAGTTTAATCAAGTCTACCCTGTTTTAGCTATCAAGAGTCATTCCCATGCAATATCCATGATTATACACATCTAATCATATCCAAAACTAAACAAAAACATCCTAAGATACCCTTTGGGCTCAGTGTAATGCATGAAAATTTTCAAAGTTTAACCCTTTAAACTTCTTTTGTTATCACCTTGTCTCATTTTTAGCCTATTAACTCTCTTCTAGCCCTGGTATTGTGCATTTTCTAATGTACCTTTCAATCTAGGGGGTCTCAAACCATATTTATGGGTTTTCTAGATACCCATTTATGTATTCTCCCTCTATCCAAAATTTCAATATGTGCTTCTATGCAAAACATCCCTCAAAACCATATGTCTCAGTCTCCCTTTAGGTCTTCAAATTGTGACTATAACTGTGCATGCTAACTGTCAATGATATCACTGATTTTGACCAAAGAAAACTTAAAATTTCTTCATATTCCTTTCAAGTACCTTGTCTTTGTTTATTCTTGAAAATTTGGGGTCTAAATTCCCTGATTTGGGTTTTAAAAACCTAAGCACTAGTTATACCCTGCCTTCAACCCAAGAAACCAAATAAGCTTGTAAAAAGAGTTATAATAATTTTTAAACCTAGAATTTTGGACACACGAATGGTCCCAACTATTCCTTTGTTTCTATCTTAGTAGTGAAGGTTCTTGCACTAGTTAATCTTCTAGATCACATTTGACTTGTAGCTACAGGAATGTCTTAGTAGGGTTTGTCTATTTAACCTCTAGTTATCTTCAGGATAGATAATAACACAAACATTATCTGCATTGTTTGACCTTAAAAGCATCAAAAGTAACCTTTTAAAATAACATTCCTCTACTCTTCTTACTAAATTCAATACTTCTTCCTACCTCTGCCCAGGATACTAAATTTTGTACACCAATACATAGTCACAGTCAACATAATGGCTTACCTGTGATTTTATTCTTCAATCAAAGGAAAATACTTATGAGAATAGTCTTCTTACCCCTTTTTCAAGTCTAATGGTTCCCACACACATGCAAAGTAACTCCTTCAATCAGTTTCTCATTGTATCAGTCCACATTCTCTTAGAGATTCATGCATGGAACACATAATAACAACTTGATCAATTCTAAAAATCAAGTAGCAGAGCTCCACATCCCTCATCACATGGTTTTTGTAAAAGAAAAGACTCTTCCATATTCACATTCCAATATACCCCAAACATACAATAATACACATTTACATTTTCTATTTAGGAATTTACATGTTGAAACAGAGTTCCCGTTATTTAACTTCCATGAAATGTCTATGAAGAAACAAATACTTCTATATACCCATCAATAGAATCATAGGCCTCAACCACAACATCAAGGGAAATATCAACAATGTACAAGAAGGAGATCCATATGCAATTTAGAATAGATTTTATTTAATAGTCTATAGCTTTACATACAAAATTCTCTCTTTGCCTCTCCCCTCAGTTCCCCCTCCTTGAGGAATGAATCCTCTAACTGATTCTTTCTCCCCATATCTCTCTCCTCTCATCAACCCTAACTATCCCTATGACTCACTAGGACCTTTCACATGCCCATGCATCCATAATGAGGTAATTTACATTGTTTGACAACATTTTATTGTATCATACCCACTTTAAGACTTAACATAACATATCTAAATAGTCACATACCTTATAAATCCTTCAAAACACCTTAGAAACTATATTTGTCACTTTTTACATACTTAGAGATTTTGAATTTTTTTACTTGGAGGGAAAAACCTCTAATTTGAAATTATGAGCATTTTGGCTTAAACTAGCACTTGGTTTTGCACCTTATATCCCTTCTCATGACTTCTTGGTTCCATAAACATGATGATAAGAAATTTGGACATTCTTGTAACCTCTTGCTTTGATGCCCCTACATCATGAGGTCTATGAAAGATCTAAAACATCAAGAGCTTCATCGAGATTCAAATCATCAAGGGAATGGCCATCAGGAGCATAATAAGAGAAGAGCCACCAGGAGTGATGGTGGAAATAATCTCAATCTCACAAATAATGCATATTTTATGAGAGTGTTTCTAAACACTTAATCAATGCTTGGTAATGAAGTTCACATCAACTACTTGTTAGGTGGAGAGGGGTTGAATTTTTCCAAAGCGATGAAAAAAGAGTGTTTTTCGCCACGTTGAAAAACACACGGTGTTTTTCAGCACTTTGAAAACGTAATCCGGTTCACCAAAAGGTGCAACTTGTGGTGTTTTTCCTTCTTGTTGTAAACATTGACTCCACATCAACTACTTGTCAGGTGGAGAGGGGTTGAATTTTTCCAAAGCGATGAAAAATAGAGGGTGTTTTTCAACACTTTGAAAAATGCAATTTGATTCACCAAAAGGTACAAAAAGCACAACCCATGTGTTTTTCCTTCTTGTTGTAAAAATTAACTCCACATCAACTACTTATCTAGTAGAGAGGGGTTGAATTTTTCCAAAGCGATGAAAAACATAGTGTGTTTTTTGCACAAGGTTGAAAAACACACGGTGTTTTTAGCACTTTAAAAAATGCAATCCGGTTCACCACTATAAAAATCAAACCATTGTTTTCCACAAGGTACAAACCATGATTTTTTCCACCTTTATGTAACAATGTAAAAAAATCAAGTGATTATCAGGTGGACAAGGATCGAAAACCTTAGTGTGTTTTTCGCTACATTGAAAAACACACTATAATTTTCAGCACTTTGAAAAACACAATTCGGTTTATAACATGGTGCAACCCACGGTGTATTTCCTCCTTGTTGGAAACATTGAATCCACATCAAATAATTATCAGGTATAGAGGGGTTGAATTTTTTCAAACCGATGAAAAACAGAGTGTGTTTTCCAACACGTTGAAAAATGCACGATGTTTTTCAGTACTTTGTACAATGCAATTAATTTTTTAACAAGGTGCAACCTATGATGCATTTCCTCCTTATTGTAACGATGCAATACACATCAAATACTTATTAGGTGGAGAAGGGTTGAATTTTTTCAAAGTGCTAGAAAACAGAGTGTGTTTTTCAACACTTTGAAAAATGCACAAGTGTTTTTCAACACTCAAGAACATAATTTGGTTTATATCAAGGTATAAACCACAATCCATTTGCTCCTTATTGTAACAATGCAATCCACATCAACTACTTATCAAGTGGAGAAGGGTTAAAGTTTTTCAAAGTGCTGAAAAACGAGTTTGTTTTTCGACACGTTGAAAAATGCATGGTGTTTTTCAGCACTTTGAAAAACACAATTCGTTTTTAACAAGGTGCAACCCTATTGTCATCCTAAAATTTCCCCTCTTTTTGAAGTCGGGTTTCAAATTTTGAGTAAGTACCTTGGAGTAATGGATCGCATCAAGCCTAGTATTGTTTGTCATTTTTTATTCCATGGGGAACAATTAGAAATTTGAGCATACAGGTGGAATTTTTTTCCTCTTCTGTTTATTTCTCCCCATAGTCAGGAATGACAGGCGTATTCCCCTCATCAATGTTTTCCTCAAAGATCTATGTGTAGTACATGGATATCTTTGATTTGATGCGGCATGGCCATGTTTAAGCAATAGCAGAAGCCTCCACGCATCCAAATGGTGCAACTCTAAGGGTAGGGTCTAATGGACAAAGACTCAAATAAGTGCAGGCTTTCCACGTGTCTCGGGTCTAAAATGAAAACAAAACAAGCCCAAATTGGCTAAGTATGGAAGGTTCAACGAACGGTGCCATGTGCCTCATTGACGCAACTTCAAGGGTCAAAGCTAGGGGTAGTTCTCAAACTTGTGCGTCTCTTCTACGTGTCCTAGGTCCAAAAAGGGAAAGAGTCGGTTATTTAAAATTGACTAAGTATGAGCAAGTTGGTGGAAGCCTCCATGTTCCTAAATGACGTGATTTCAAAAGTGAAACTGAAAGGCTAGTTTCTAAATGAGTGCCAAATCGCCACATGGCACAGTCAATGGAGAGACAAAGTTGGTCATTGAAAAGTCTAAGCCCGGCAGAAGGAGCCACGCATCAGCTCGGCATAATTTTAGGAGGCTTATCTAAATCGGAAACTCAAATGAGCACCAGATCGCCACATGGTTAGAGTTAATGGAGAGACAGAGTTGGCTCTTGAAAATTCTATGCCTAGCAGAAGGAGCCATGTGTTAGCTCGATGTAATTTTAGGAGGCATATCCAAAGCGGAAACTCAAATGAGCATCAACTCTCCACATGTCTAGAGGTCAACAAAAGTCAAGTGGGAAGTAGGCCCGAATCGGCTAAGTATAAAAGAACCAGTGGAAGCTCCACGTGTCTTCCTGGCGCAACTTCAAAGGAAAAAAATCTAGAGGTAGGTTCTAAATGAGCGCCATCTCACCACATGTCTAGGGTTAGATATACGGCCCCACCAAACAAAAGGGAGAAAGTCAAATATTAAGCCCAAATATAAAGTTAAGGCGTCCTCAGGCCCGCTTCAGTTTAAATCTATCCCACGTGGATGGTTCAAATTTAAAGTTTACAAAGGTAGGGTGGATGGCTGCAATTCAATGTGTCTGGTTTTGCTGTCAGACATGGAACAACCGAGGCATTGGAGAAATTCAAACATCGGTTTCTCAAATCAATTTTCATCATTTTGTAACTAATGTAACCATTCTTTGAAACTATTTAATGGTTTATCCATGTTGTTGTTTGGGTTGGATCCTAGTACTCTGAAAAGAAATAGATTTAAAGTAATCAATACAGAAGTCCTTTCCCCTTTATTCTTCTTCTTTTCTTCTTTCCATGTCTGAAACTTGGGAATCATCAATCTTTTATGATAAGAAACTTTTTGTTCTTGTTTATATGATTTCTAGAACTTTGTGTCTTTGGAATTATACTGGTTATGAAAGTGAATGATTCTATTATGCATCTCCCTGATTCAATACGTATAAGGTGATACTCTAACATCTATATCTCCTGAAGGTATTGTTATGTTCTTCCTTCCTCATCTCCTTAATTCTTCCATCCTTTCACATTGATGATCTTTGGACATAAAACATTTCAAAGGATCAGGAATCCACACTTTGAAAGTTGTACATTTGTATATAAGTTTGCGGCTTGCTTTCAATAAGGGAACCTCTCCCATTAAAGAGGAGGGACTTGTTGTCTCCTAATTGCGGTTGTTAAAAGGATAATTTTAAAAACCTAATAGTTTTGGGGACTCCACTAGGGATTTCATTTCAAAAGGATCCCCATTTTCAATAGGGAAAGATCTCGGGGTTAAGGATTCCCATTTTCAACTTTTGGAACAACAAAACCTCTCTCTTCCACCAAGAAGGAACAGAGGGACTCGTTCTACAAGCACACCTCCTACTAAAGACAAAAATTCCAAAGATAGTGTTCCTCAAGAACATCTCAGTCCTAATCTTTGTGCTTTGATTCTTGCTGGTGTTTCAATTTTCCTTTAATCAATTTTTCCAAAGATGGCAGTTCCTTTTCCTTGGGGACAATAGGTTGGGCCTCTTGCTCTTCCTCAGCCATTGCATGAGTTGCCTAGGGGTAACAAGAAAAGTTTTCCCAAGTTCCGGGGTGATGGGAAGGTTCATCTAGATGAACACATTGCAGCCTTCATTGTTGCATGTGGGATTCTTGGAGTTGAACATGAAGATGTCTCTGTCAGATTTTTGTGGAGACATTGCAAGACAATGTTGTTGATTGGTTCTACCATCTTCCTATTGGGTCTATCACTAATTGGAATACTATGACAACTTAGTTTGAGTAGTGTTTCAAACC
Source organism: Taxus wallichiana var. yunnanensis (assembly GCA_018340775.1). NCBI lineage: Eukaryota > Viridiplantae > Streptophyta > Pinopsida > Cupressales > Taxaceae > Taxus > Taxus wallichiana. The sequence goes on along the minus strand of CM031240.1, from coordinate 798,890,673 downwards.
TGTTGAAGATGTCCATGCTTTGTTAGAACAAATTTCTCATATAGGTCGAAGTAAATATCCTCGATTTGTGGGCTAGGTGGGAGTGATCCTTCCTTCTGAGCTCGACCTCGTGATATAGGTCGATGTAAATATCCTCGATCTGTGGGACGTGGATTGGATCGAGCTTTGCCTTTGAGAGGAAATTGCGAGGATCAAGGTCACCTTACCAGGAAATTGTGCTTCAAGTTAAGCAATTCCACTTCTGTAAACATCTCCCAAGCCTTGGTGTGAGAAGTGCAGCTGTACCTGCCCACTGTGAGGGGGAATGGAGTTCCACCCTTATTTCTTTTTAGGCACTTCTCATGATATGTGATGAGCTATCTGGAAAGCTCCAATAGGACCAATTTAGGGCCTGCATGTCTTGGTAACTTGGTGGGCTCCCCCAAGAAGTTGGCAGCTCTGAGATAAGTGAAAGTGGGAAATTGTGTAAATAACGCTCCCCACTTCTCTGTTGCAGTCACTATGCTCTTGGTCATCCGACCATGAGTCATATTGGGCCTTAACAGGCAGATGATGCCGTAGAAGAAGGCATCATTGATCTTACTGAACTGTGGGATGTTGTTTTCCAGTCTCAACTCTGGATAATATTCATATATTTTTACCTGGGGCCATACCCCGCATCGACTTAGTGCCGATAGTCTCTTTCTGAGGCAGCAACGTAGACCACGTAGGAGTTCATGTAGAACCTCCCCGTTGTTGAGAGTTGTTGGAGTTTCTCAGAGATGGTGCTACTGATGATTTATGCCCATTTAAAACGTTGATCTGGGACATTTTTGCTCATAGTCTCCGTGTATCTCGAGCATCCATTTGTGGAAGTAATGGGCATGAAGCCCAAATACCCTGCTCAGGAAGGTAATGGTGTCACTCAGCTCCTCCGAAAAGTCACTGCGATGAATAACCTGGGGCCACCTAGTTATTACCTTCTTGTTTTTTAGATATACTTCATTCATGAGCTGCATACATTTGTCCTCATTCTCATCCCACACTTTTATGCGCCTCTTCTTGGCTTATAGCCACAAAATGCTTTGGTGGTGGGGATACCCGCATGATTTCAAAGTGCCAGGCAAAGTGAGGTTGATTATAACCTCACCATTTTCATTCTCGGCACACCTTGTGTCCTTATTGTAGCAGCGGGCCACCACCATCATGAATTCATTGTTCACTACGCTCACGGGAATTCCCCCAGTGAAGTGTAGACCACTACCAACCAGTTTTTCCATCCATGGATGCTGTCACCCTTCTGGTTCTGACCCAGAAATCTTCCATATCAATATGGCCAAGATCAAAATCCATGATGTCTAAGTCACATTCTGCAAGGGACTCGGGCATCCTGACCCTTTGGTACTTATACTTCATTTCTTCCTCTATGAGTTTGGCCTTACCCTTTGACTTGGTTGGCCTCTTACTTGATGAAGACATGTGCGAATCTGAGTTCAGTTGTTGATCTGCAAGAAGAAGTGAAGTCCATCGTAGAAGAGCCATGTTAGCTGTTAGATTATCCATCAAAGCTTTATAGAAAGAAGAGTTAGCAATTTAGAAGCCTTTGGGTGCGGGTGCATAGGTATACTATAGGCTACAGGTTAGAAAAGCAAGGTGCTTTTGCTAAAGAGTGTTGCATGGAAGAAAACAATGAAAAGGGTGCATGGCGCAGATGTATTACACACAACATTCAAGGTGTTGAAGGACGTGCGCCTACGCCAAGATAAAGGTTTTTGGAAATGACACAAATAATTCTGGTGTTGCAAGGCTATAGGATGTACCATTAGCGCAGGTATGGGACATGTTGCAACAAGTTATGGTGCGCCAAAGGGGTGCATGTTTAAATGGTGTATCACTGAGTTAATATGCACTAGTTCTCAGCTTTTTCGCGGCACGAGATAGAGTCCGCATGACATTGAGATGTGGGTGCAGAGCGGATTTGCCCTTACACCTATGTTATGTTTTAAGATTTTTAAAGGGTGCGGGGAGGGTGCATGTTGTATGTAGGGACAGTGCGCCCCTTGGCGCAACTATGTTTTGTGCAACATTGATGGTGTTTGTGCCAAAGGAAAACCGTGACTTTTGGATTGTGATATCTTTAGATTTTCTCTGTTTTGATTGGTTTTTTTTTGGCTTGATGGCTTCCTTTAACACATATTTGGATAGTAAGGGAAATCAGAGAAAAGAGGGTGAAGGACCATTTTGAGACAAAAGCCCTCCAAGCTAGTAGATCTGGAAGGAGGGTAAAACTGGTTTGGGGGGAGCCTCTTAGGTTCATTTTCCTGGTTTATAACAATAACCTCTAAAAACCATACAAAAATCCCACAAACAATCAACACAAGAAGAGCAAGGACCACTTACCAGAATATATAGAATGGAAGAAATGATGTGGGGTCCATGAATGCGACGTAAAGCGACATGAGGATGACAGGAGTGCTGATAGGTGCAGAGGAATAAAATTTTCACGTGTTTTCAATTGTGAAAATGACAGGTCGGATGCACCTATTTATAGCAAAAGGCGTAATAAATGCGCCACCAACTTTTTCAAAGGGCGCACCAAAACATATGCCAACATGAAATTATTTGCACCATTGGCGCGGTTTTGGGACAATCAACATGACTTTTCAAAGTGCCTTGGCGCACCATTTGGGGGCGCAACAATTTTAGTGTCAATAGGGTGGCGATACACCTTGGTGTAGGTGAGAAGGGCACATCATGGGAGGCGCAACATTTGGAGTGTCAACACTCCAAAGGATGCGCCAAAGGAATAGAAGGGGGTGCAAATTCATTTGATGTTGCATGAATAAAATCTGCACCCAGCCAAAAGGACTAAAATTATTAAGTTTGAAAAACTAAATTCTCTGGAAAGGGATTTTATGCCATTCCGAATGCTAAGGGACCTTAACGGGAACCAAAACAAAATTTTGGTATGGTTACCTGCAAAATTACCCTTGTCAATTTTACAGGATAATAGCTGGCTCTTTCTGGGGACTATCTTTGAGCAAAGCTTAAGGGTAGAGAATCCCAGATCAACATGTGCCTATCCATTGGGTTACAAAGTCAAAAATAAGGGCAACAAAAAGGAAAACACGCAACAAACAAAAGAAAGCACACGACAAAAACAAACACACAACATAATCAAATCTGTACAAAGAAGAGAGCAAGCTCTACTTCTTGAATATTTTGAAATGCTTGACCGCTATGGGGAAGCGAGAGCTCTGGTTCCATCTAGATATGAGAGATATAAGCTATTCTCTCCATTGAGCTGCTTGATCTTGAAAGGTCCTCTCCATAGAGAATCAAATTTTCCATGCATGCCCTTGGGCTCTTTTCGCTTGTCCCACAAAAGGACGAGATATCCCACCTAAAAATCTCTCTACTTGGCCTTCTTATCAAACAATCTCTTGACTTGATTCTGATGTTCGGTGATCTTGTCGACCACTTTTACTCTCTTTTCTTCAAGCTCTGTCAGATACATGACCCTCTTCTCAAGAGAATTCTGGAAAGTCTCATCTTCGATCGCTCGTGCCAAGCGCAGAGTAGGAAGTTTTGTAGAAATGGGAAGTTCAGGGTCGATTCCATATAAGACTTGAAAAGGTGACATACCGAGAGACCTCTTTGGAGTAATACAGTCTACCCACAAAGCATCATAAAATGACTTGTGCCATGACTGCTGATTCTCATCGATTAGCTTTCATATGATGGTCACCAAGTTCTTATTATTAGATTCTTCCTGACCATTTCCCTAGGGGTAATAATCTGAGGCATGGGCCGAGGTTATCCCGTATTCATAGAAAAAATGGATAACTTCCCATGAGGAGAAGTTGGAAGCATTATCAGCAACGATCTTGTGTGGAACGCCAAACCTTACAATGATACTTTCTTTGATGAAGTTGTAAAAACAATTTCAGAGGTGGCATTCTTAACGGGTATGGCTTCCACCCATTTGGTGAAGTAATCTGTTGTTGTTAGGACATAACTATGTCTGGCACTTGATTGGGGATGTAGCGCTCCAATAAATTCGATTCCCCATTGCCTGAATGGTTCATCAATAATGACCAACCTGAGGGGAAAAGCAGCCAATTTTGGTTTGCCAACAAATTGTTGGCAGAGCTCGCATTTTGCTACCTAGGTGGTTGTATCCTGAAATAGCATTGGCCAATAGTACTGGCCTCGGATGATCTTGTGTGCTGTCACAAATGAGGAGAAGTGACCACCGCAGGCTGAGTCATGAAAACTTTCTAGCAATTTTACCTGTTGTGGCTTGTCAACACATCGCAAGAAGATGTCATCAATCCCGCGCTTGTATAAATTGTCATCCCATATGACATATCTGGCTGCCCTGAGCTTTACAATATGCTTCTCCTTTGAAGTTATATGAGTTGGGCACTCACCATAAGTGAGAAAGAAAAAAAAATCAAAATACAACTCGTCATAGTCATGCAACGAATAGAACCATTGGTGAATAATCGGCTTCCTCCAGGCTAGCCTTACGCTCCATCAAGCAGTCATCTTCTTCTTTAGGAACCTCTCGAATCTTTGTTTTCAGCCATAAGCTGACATAGACCCTTGCCTCTTACTAGCTTGGTTGGTTTTATGTCTAGATCATACTCTTGGACCTTTGCGATCTAATTCCTCATAATCTTCCTAACTCCCGTTGAGTTAGGATAGACTTAACTATCGTGTCGGAACCAAAGACTACCGTATGAGAGTTTAGGATGTAATATCGGAAGTTCTTAACGCTTTGACAACGGTGAAGGCGTTCTTTTCCAACCGAGACATCTTCAATTCATGAGGCTTGAGAGGAGAACTCATGAACACTATTGGAGATTCAACATCCTCGAGTTATTTTGCATTAAGATGGCCAATACGGATGCTCAGATGCATAATTGTACATGATAAAATCCTTGGAGAAATCGGGACATACCATGACTGGTGCATGGGCAACGGAGGCTTTTATATCCTTGAATGACATCTTTCCTTCTTTGCTCCACCGGTAATTTTGTGACCCTTTCATCATATTTGATATGTGGCGAGTCTTCTCAAAGAAACGGGGATAAAGCACTGAGAAAATTCACTTTTCCGAAGGAGTGAATGTCTGTCTTGCTTGTGGGTAAGGTAAGGCTCTGAATGGCCTTAACCCTTTCAACATCTATCTTTGTCCCTTCCTTGCTTACAACGTGTCCCAGCAACTTTCCTTTAGTGAATCCGAAAATAGACTTTTTCAGATTTAGGGAAATCCCATGCTCTTGGCATCTAATCAATACTTGCTCCAAATGATCACAATGTAGACACCAAATTTGTGTCTTATGACCCCTTGTGACCCGCATCTCATCTCGCAACTTAACCTCATCACCTAAACCTTACACAATTATTTATTAATTACCTTGTAATTGATAAATCCACCATCACCTTACCTGCCACCTCATTTTGCCACCTCATCATGACCTAGCCCTAACCCTAAACTAACCTAATTAAGACCTATGACTTGGTCTAGACTCACATCCATAACTAATGCCTCCTTACTCGCACCCAAACCGACCTTCTAGCCACTTGACCAAGCCCGCAACTGATCTCTCGGGAGAAAAGCAGGGAAGGTGGGCTATTTTACTAAAAATAGCCTACTTTTTCCTTACCGATGCCGGTTCCTACTCGACCGCCATCGGTTACGTAACCGCCATCGGTTCCCTGTAAATGGCCTCCCCAAACCAAAAACAAAGGATCAGAATTTCATTTTTGGATCAGAGAAAAGGATTCTTTGAATCAAGAAAGAGCATCAGGAGCGATCGAGAGAGTCCAGACCTTCACTTGACCGAGCAGAGACGAGTGAAGAAACCAGAAGTGTTTGCAGCAAAGGAGATCAACTTGCATCTTTGTCAAAACCAGTAAGTCACATCTTGCATGTCCTCTGTTATAACATTTCTTATGCTCTTTGAATCACAGTCCTCCTAAATCCGTTTCTGAATCCACTACCCAACGTGCATATTACCTCTAACTATCATTCATCTACCTCTCATCACCTTATTTCCTAATACCACCTATATACAGCCTTACAAACAACACAACTACCCCACAAAGCAACTAACCTACAGATCCTAGAACCCACCGGTATCGGTTATCGAAGAATCGGTTATCGATATCCAACCGCATAACCATCAAAACCAAAAATCAGCCTTTCCCTACCCGTTCAATGAAGCAACTTAATTGATATTTTACGTCATTTGTGTTAATTCATATTAGCAGGGAAACTGACCACCTTCGAAAGGAAGTTTTATATTTCCTGGGCCCAAGGCAGTTTCCTCATTTATTGTCTAATCAAAATCTTGTGGTCTTGTGTTCTTATTTGCAGGTAGTCCTTCCAAGACAAAAAGGAGTTCTTCGCAATCAGCCTGATCTTTCTCTACGGTACGCGCACACCATCTCGACATTCTACAGGTATTCCTCCTAGCCCTAACCTTATCTGTTTCTAAAAGGAATGAAACAATTCAACTCTATTGAAACATTTTGGGACGAAACATTTTGGCTTGGTGGGACCCATTTTGGGTTTCTTTCTTTCTTACTTGCTTTCATATAGGGAGCATACTTGCTGTTTTCTTCTTCTAAAGATATTCATAAGGTTTTGTATTATTTTGGTAAAAGAACTTGCTTTGTTTTTGCATCTTGCATTAGTGAAAGTCATCTCTTTTGCTTCATCGAATATCATTTTCGATTTGGGTTTAAAACACGTGCATTGCATTCCTGCTTGTTGTTTTTCAATTCTAGTGAACGTAGATTAAGTAACAGGTCGTACACATGGGGGTGATATCCACGGTATTGATAGGAAATTAATCTTACATTCACTACACAACACATACCGAATCACTTCACAATTAACACAACAGCTCAAACATCCCCTTTTTCCACGGTATTCCTCCGCCCGATTGAGGTAACCTTATAAGCCAAAACAAACTTGACATTTCCCCTAGGTCTTGTTGTTTAGGATTCTGACAGCATTCTACATCTAAAGGCATAAGCCCACAATAATTAAAATTAACCCTAGGGTTAGTCTCTGGATTTGAGTGTGCATCTTGCTTGTTTTCAGTTCTGTTTTCTTTGTCATATTTTGTCTTCTGTGATCAAAATTTGACAAATATACTAAACGTTGTTAAAAATCAAATTAGCAGCCTTTTATATCTTGTTAACCCAGACTTCTTACACCGACATCGGTTACCTGACCGACGTCGGCTATAGTATAACCGACATCGATACTAGACCGATATCTTGGTTACTGTCTTCTACAACCCCGACAAACCAAAGCAACCTGCCAATTTCACCATTCTAAGGTTTGTTTACATTCATTCGGATAGATTGAAACCCTACATGAACACTGTCCATGGTTGTTATCACTTTCGAAAGCAAGCCACGCCATGGTTTCACATGCTTGCTCTGTTTCTTTACCCGAATCACCCCTTCACATTACGTGGGGAATCCTACGGACACCAAAGGTGAGATCCCCAAATTCTGTAAGGAGACAAGGACTTTGCCAAATTTCTAGATGCTAATCCTAGTGCTTTGTCAATACTATTTGTCTCATGTCCCCGACCGTGCGCTTTGATGGTCAGCTCTTTGTTGGCATGCCTATTAGTATAGCTGCTCATTTAGCCCCCACTCCGCCTGATAACACCGCCTTGCTTCCAGCACCTTTAGCCCCATCTCCCAATCCGACAGCTTCAGAGGTTCATACGACTCAGATTGGCTTTTCTTTGGCTAATCTTGGACCCCACATATCATTACCACCGACTGCCCCTACCTCATCTCTCTTGCAGACTACTCCATTCATGACTTGCTCTCTGCCACCTATCCACACGAGCTTTCCTTCTCAAGCTCCGCCTACCTTTTCATTCCCATACACGTATCCAGTAACCTCAACACCTTATATGGGACATCCCTATTCTGTCGCCTCAACATATTCATCCTCCATACCTTATCAACACTTAACCCCACCATTGTCCAGTGGAGGCCCTTGGCCCAATTTGCCTCCGTTTGCCACAACCGCATCATCATCTCATCCAACCACAGATTTCATCAAACAAATGATGGACAAAATGCAAAATCTGGAGGCTTCTGTGTCGGGAAGTCGTAGCGCCTTGACATACGAGCAAGTTTGTCGGGAGCCCATTCACCCTTCTGTCCCCCTTCATTCATATCCTCCTCAATGGGAGTTGCCGAAATTTACTCGTTTTAATAGTAAAGAGGATCCTCAACAACACTTGCGATCATTTAGACATGCTTGTTATTTGATTGCCCATGATGATGCCTTGCTACTCCGCACATTTCCCATGTCCTTATCAGGACCCGCCTTGGAGTGGTACAGTGCTTTAACCCAGCACTCAATCTTCTCTTTTAACCAACTAGCCCAATCTTTCTTGGATCACTTCTCCATTAACATTGCTAAGAAAGTATCCATCACCGACCTTTATGCCATCCGACAATTCGAAGACGAATCTATCGCAGATTTCATTGGACGATGGCGTGGCCTTATCAACCAACTTACATATGCCTTGCCTCAGGCTGAACTTATCGAACTTTTCACACGGGCATGTGCTAAGCACATTTCTCCTACTCTTCAAATTCAAACTTTCCGCACATTTGATGAGGCCTTTACCATGGCTCGGAAACTAGAAATTCGAGCCTTAGAAGAAGAGAAATTGTGGTTGCGCAACAAAAACCCCAATTTCTGAACTCCTGATTCTACCAATAAACCAAATACCACCACTCCTCACGCGTCCACTTCTTCTAAATCAAAAGGAGCTGTCCACGCGGTGATGGTTAAATCTCAAACACCGTCTAATACCCCACCAAAAACCACCTATAAGTACAAAGCCAAGCCCATCAACTACACTCCCTTGGGAGAAACATATGGTGTGATATTGGAAAAATTGCTCAAAGCAGGAGCCATTACATTACCTCCTGTTAAACCTCATTCCGGGTTTGATTCCACTCGCGCCATACCTTCCTGGTACAAAGAAAATGACTTCTGTAACTTCCACCGCGTGAAGGGACACAGTCATGAGAACTGCAAGATGTTGAAAAACATAGTGCAGGAAATGGTTGACGCAGGGGATATAACCCTCGATAATCCTAATGCCCCTGCCAACCGAAATTTGAAAATCTTCAACAAACCATTCCCGAATCACTCTCCCAACAGTAACACAAACCAGGATATCTTAGCCGAGGAGAGTGTTCATGAGATCCATGCAGTCTTTGATACCCAGCCCAAAGCCTCTATCGAGAAAATTTTGAATCAAGCCTCTTCACTAACACAGGAGCCCGAACCTCCTTTACCACCATCGAACCAAAGCGAAATCATTCCTTTACCCATAAGGGAGTTAACTGCCCAGACTCCTCTTCCCATCGATGAGTCTGCTTATACCACATCCCTACAAGACTGCGAACGGATGTTATCTAATCTATCTATTTCCCAGACTTCCCCTTCTACCACTCTTGTTGCACAAGAGGAAGGTACGCCACTCCTTTTGACATCCTTAGATGAGAAATCTCTTGCACCGACATCACCAAATTCTTTAACCATGACGGATCCTCTCGAACACGCCCTCTTACCTATTAGTTCTTCATCGCCTAAATCTTTTCAACGACCGGTTGACCTCTTAACATCTATTGATACAGTGCCTCATCTACTCACTGTATCACACCCACAGTGGACTGGAATCACAACCCACCTTTCTTCCGTACCAAATTTACAATTCAAACCTGAAGACTGTCATTCTCCAGAGGATAGACAAATCCTATGGGAACGTTTGAGTACCCCTTATTCTACTCAAATGCAGATGACCGATCCTGAGACCTCCACCATATACCCGAAGTGTTTACAGAAGCTTAAAATGCCCATGTTCTCACCTTCACCCCCCTCACCTCTACCAAATGCCTCGTCCACTTCTATTAACTTAGCCAAATCTTCCCCTACGCTTGGGACCTTACCCATACCCAGTCTAACACACCCGCCTAAGCGACTAGATTTGTCCAAGAATAAAGCCGCCCCGCCACCTAGGAGACACACTCAACCCGTGCCTCTATCACAATCAAAACCATCATCGTCATACCTACCTTCCATATTGGGACCTCATCCTTCCACCTTGCACCAATATATCACACCTCCTGCATTTTCTTCAAAAAGACATACGCCTTCGCACCTATACGAGGATCTAAGGGTATATCAACATTATCACCCCACGTATCCTGTCCACCCATCAACCCTAAACAAACTCCATCATCAAAGGATTTATTTTCTGTCACTCCCCTTTCTCCATGGTTGTTTCCCGCTACCATGTCATCTGTAGCCTCATCATCTAACCAGCCGAACGTAGCTCTGCGCAAAGAAACCACGTTTAGTGAAAACCACGTGTCAACACCCCTCGGCTAAACCACCACCCATACGAACCAGCCACGCCCAAACATTACCGAAACCCACACAACCAATACCCTCATCCTCCTCCGATTTTGACCCACTCAAAGGATCTTACGCTAAAATCCTTGCCATGTTGGTAGAGAATGCGACCATTTCCCTACCCCCACTTAGACCTTATGACCCGTCTAAACCTCGGCACCGTAGGTTACGATGAGTCTAAAATCTGCGCTTATCACCGCACACCGGGACATGATGTGGAGGGATGCAAAGCTTTAAAACCATCCTTTGTCGGTCACCTCTCCCCGGATAGAAAGGTTAAGAAAGACAACTTACGAAGGGAGACCTTTAGCTTCAATTCCCTCTCTACCATCTATCCCCGCCTCACCACGATCTATCATTATTACAACCCCACCTCTTGAAGACCATAATTTACCCCAACCATCTTCCTCATCTCGGGTTTACGAGATTAATATGATTAGTGTTGCTACTTGAGCGCGAAAAACAACGAGAAAGTGAAAGAAAGCACACCTGCGTCCTCTCTTTCTCCATCTAGCATCCCGATTGCACCACCACCCAAAGTGGTTATTCGTGGACCCACTTACCCCGTCTCTAATGGAGTTGCCCATCGAGCCATGATCAAACAACTTCACCAATCACCCGTCAAAATGACACTATATGATCTCATTCAGACTTCTGAATCTCATCGACAAGCTCTCGTTGAAATTCTTCAAGGGATCGAGGTCTTACCTAATGAAACCCTGCCCGTTGCCTCCATTCTAACACCCAATCATGTTGCCTCTCTCACCAAACAACCCACCGCCCCAACCACTTCTGTCTCTGTACCACAAGCTGCTGCAGTCAGTTTCTCTGAAGATGAAATTGTCGATTTTGGTACAGAAGATCCTGACCCTGCCCTGTTCATCTCAGCTTACGTCCGGGACATTCGTGTACATCGTGTTATGATTGACGGGGGTGCTAGCCTAAACATCATCTCTTCAAAAGCTTTTCAACAAATGAATATCCCTTCTAGCTACATGTGTGCCAACCCCATCATGTTGCGGTCATTCAATGACGCTATTACCTCTACCTTAGGCACCGTGATCCTCAACATTCGGGTAGGACCACGTACTTTACCCGAACTCTTCTATGTCCTTGAGGGAGAGTTCCAATATAATATATTGTTGGGTCGTCCTTGGATCCGGGCCATGGGATGCGTTCCCTCAACATTACATAGATGCATAAAATTTGAGTACGAGGGGAAGTCCTACACCGTAAAAGCTGATCCTCCCCCCTTTAAAACCTGCAATATGTTATACCACCCTAACGATGTGCTTATACCAATCAAGACACCCATTCATTCAACCCAACCATCCTCTTCAACTATGCCTCAACCATGTACCTCAATCACACCTACGCCTTCAACCCATGAAACCACCGTCGCAAAACCACTTCCCTTCCCATGCTAACATCCCAACCTCAGGACCCCTTAGTAGATGTTTTTCAGCGCCTTACGGCGGGGAGTACCGCCTATATAACGTTAGTTCTTTCCATACCCCACGAGAGTACGGACAATTACATGCACATCCCACCTGCGACCGTCGCGTGGGGGAAGTAATCTCTTACGGACCACCCCATTACCGCACTAACCTAACGTATGGGGGTGTTGACGCATCCTCCATTACCCCGAGCCTCCTCTTGGTGTGGTTCCTTCCAATCCGATTTTCAATACTTGACCAATCATCGCTTTGCCCTCACCTTCTTGACTCACTTGTGCTTGGAAAGGCTTTGGTTTTGGTCTTTATGAACAAGGCCGACATACACTCATTCCCATCACTACCTTACAAACATAATGATCGCCCTTCTCGGTTTACTAAAACACCTACACGAGACACCTTTCTCGTTATGTATTTATGGGGGACGTCCTTATAAATGTGGCATCATCACCCTTCTTGCCATCATCACCCACAGGAGATCACCCATACCATCCAATCTATCCCTCCTATTTGTGGTAAATTTTATCTTCATAGGTCCAAACTCCTTCGCCAACGGTTATAATGAGGACCCAATCTTCTCTTCCCCTTCGCTATCGAATATGATCGAAGAGGATTCGCCTTTGATTAATGTTGTTGAGTGTCGACCTTGACGACTCCATCCTCACTTACCACTCGAGATCTTATATTCAACGGCCTTACCATCACAAACCCAAGACCATGCTGAGATTCACCCATCCTCTTAGAAATCAACATCCACATGGAGGATCCTCACATTGTGAAGATCGGACAATCCCTTACACAAAATGGGTGGAGGCTTTACTTCCTCATTTCAACTAAAAAAGAAAAAAATTGCTCGAATTCATTAACATGCACATTATCTCATCATTTTGGTATTCCATAACATTACACCTAATAAGCCAATAAACGTAAATCTTTAAAAACAAGTGCATCCACGCAGACCTTTGGTGACAAAGAGGAGCTCAATCGACTTTTCTTTCTTCATTACGCCTTTACTATCCTCAATGGATTTCTAACATGGTCGGTGAATCTTCTAATAAAACCCTAACCAAAATCCTCATGAAAGTTGTCAATGAATCCGGAAGAAATTGGCACGATCACATTCCCTTTGCCCTTTGGGCTTATCGTACTAGCATTCGTACTCTACTAATGCCACACCTTTTCTTTGGTATATGGTGCATCAGAGGCTGTTTTTGCCTCTCGAAATACAAATACCCTCCCTTAGAATATCTCTTGAGGATATTCTCACCAACGATGATTTCCGCCAAGAGCGGTTAGCCCAATTGGAGCTTCTTGACGAACGTCGTCTTACAGCTCTTGATCACCTTCAAATCTATCAAAAACGCATCAAACGTGCTTATGATAAGTGACTTCATGAGTGTACCTTTAAGGTTGGTGATCTTGTCCTCAAAGAGAATCAACATGTCACCAAACTAGAAAAGAGCAAACGTGGAAAATTTGCTCCCAATTGGATTGGGCCTTATATAATCACTCACACCTATGGATCAGGCACTTATCGTTTAGCTTCGCTTAATGGTAAGCCTGAGCCTGAACCCCTTAATGCCTTGCATCTTCGACCATTCTACTATTGAATTTAGTGTTATATCACTTCTTATCTACCTGCCGCTCGTCCCTTGAGCTCACATACCACCACATGCACTTCGTTTCCTACACCTCATAATAAAAATCAAGCTCACATAGTTTGATTCTCACCTCACCTAAACGATGCCTTCCCCTTTTTAGTCTAGTCCATGACTTCAAAGTATTAAAATAAGCCGTATTCTTATGGGATTTTCTTGAGTCAAACTTCCTACCAAACTAGATGCTTCACGCCAAAAGAACATCTAGCTATCTAAATTATATATAGACTGTTCCCTCGAAGGACAGCTATATGCCAAATTATTGCTGCTATTCTATATAGACTGCTCCCCCGAAGGACAGCTATGCACTAAAATCATATCTGCTACTATAAATAGACTGCTCCCTCGAAGGACAGCTATACACAGTCAGCCTTTATCAGAAGCTTCTCGCATTGATCAGCTTCGTGAAGACCTCAAGAATAGCACAATCAATATCCCTTGTAGACTTCCCGCATCGATCAGTCTATATTCAGTAAAATAAAGGCCTCATTCAAAAGAACTTTTTGGGTCATGGACTTGTCTATTTAGGGTAGGTTCTCTTTCGTCAGAACACTCACTTTGTAATAAATTCTCTGTACCTCAGCTATATCATCCACCTCACCTCACCATTTGTTTCAACTCAAGGGACGTAACGTACACCCGATATATTGTGATCATACAACTCTTTTCACCTATGGACTTCTCGTCTATGCACGGTACCTAGGGCTTCAAGCTCGTTCTACGTTTGGTGGTTTGTTTAGCTCTTTTCACCTACGGAGCACTCTTTCCGCTTTGCCTCGCATCTAGGATTGTGTGTTGATCTTAATCAGGACATGGTTCCCTACCACTTGGGTAGGCTAACTTTTGCTTCCCTTATACCTTTTACAACATCACCAATTCATTTCCGACACCAACAACCTTACCTTACCAATATTAATATCAATATTCTTACCAATCAACCAATTGCCTAAACCGTACCAAATTGCCTGAATTCACCTCTCCCTGATCCTAAGGGAGAACTACATCGGTCTGAGGCCCCTCCTTGCTTTGTGCAATGGGCTATGTAGGCAGCACTTCGGAGACATAGGGTCTCCCAAGGTTAGCTCGACCATCCCCTACCATAACCTATCATGTGTGGTAAATATAAATATTTTTGTGTATTTCTATTTAATCACATTCCTCTTTATCCTTTTTCAAAACACCGAAAGTCAAAACGAAAACATTCTTATTATTATAACTCAAATCAACATACATATCTTGTTTTATTTAGATGTTAAACAAATACATCTTCTCTATCATCGACACGCAGGTCGGTACTCTTATTTATTCTTATACCTTGCTAACATTTATTTAGACCCTCATGCCTCATCCCGAACTAGGCGATGATTGTGATCGTCGACCCCTCTCGCTAGGCCTCTCTGTCCTCAATGGTACCACGGCTATTGGTACCACCCACTGATCTGCCAATCTCTCCTGTAACATATGAATATGCCCTCTCGCATGGAGGACTCCAGCCTTAGTCTCTCCACCCGTGACTCATGAACCACTAACAATCCTCTTGTCTCATTCACTGCGTTTGGAGCGCTTTGAACCAAACGCTGCAGCGATCCTCTCTGCTTTGTAATCACCGCTATGTCAGGACGATCACGTACACCTCGCAGCTCTGCTACCCACCATAATCTATAGGCCTCTGTCGTTCCTACATCCATTACCCTACGATCGGCTGCTACTTCTTCAGGACCCTTCTAGAGGTGTTGGCTGGGAGGTGAGAATACTGCCTCTGCATCGATCCTCATATAGGGTCTATAAGCCTAGGGTATATCCTGCACAAATCCAAATTGTCGCCGCACGCGATCTAGAGGAATCCTCTCATACTCACCTGGCTTGTGCCCTGCGATCCACCTCAATCACTCTACACCCCTCAACTCCTCAGCTATATTCTCTGTTACCATATAGTTCCCGTAAGGCCGCCAACAGATATCAGCAATCGTCACCCTCTCCCATACCTGCCTATAATACTCAATGCCACCCGTCACATCCTGGAATCTCATCTTGGGTCCTTACCATTTGGACCCATCATCCGAATCCCAACCTCTGCTTTGGTCCTCCTCCTCACTCGGGCCCGCAAACAACTCACTCCTCCAAGAAAATAGCTCCACACACAAACAATGTGCTCATATCAATAAACCTCAATCCCGGTGTCTTACAATTTCTCCACGCCCATAAACCCTGTCAATTTGGTTTTCAAAATATGTAGGTGCCCATGACAAACGCCATGTTCCTTTTTATCATTTCCCAAATAACACACATAAATCGGTTTCATTTTGCCCTAATCTTCCCCCTTATCGCCTCGGTAATGCATAATAACCTATCGGTCATGTATCGACATTAATTTTTCTGCCAACTTTCCCCTCGGGATTTTTGCCCTTATTTACCATTATCCCATTTTTTAACCACAAATCTCCTATAAATCCACCTTTGCTATGGACCAAATTTGCCATTATCACCACCTTTTTCAAACCCAAGGCCTCAACCTACCTGTTTCGAATCCCGGATCACAATCACTTTCCTGCTCTTTACTCCTAATCCCGAATCTCTCATGACCTCGCCTACCTCATCCCGACCCAGCATCGCCTCGCGTATTTGGCCCGCCCAGGCCTCAACCTACCTATTCGGCCCGACCCAAGGCCTCGCCCTACCCATTTGGCCCGACCCAAGGCCTCGCCTACCCATTCGGCCCGACCCAGGCCTCGCCTACCCATTCGGCCCGACCCAAGGCCTCGCCTACCCATTTGGCCCGACCCAAGGCCTCAACCTACCTACTTTGGCCCGACCCAAGGCCTCGCCCTACCCATTTGGCCCGACCCAAGGCCTCGCCCTACCCATTCGGCCCGACCCAGGCCTCACCTACCCATCCGGCCCGACCCAAGGCCTCAACCTACCCATTTGCCCGACCCAAGGCCTCACCCCCTACCCATCCGACCCGACCCAAGCCTCGCCCCAACAACTTGCCCGACCCCAAGGCCTTTCCCTAACCATTTGGCCCGACCCAAGGTCAACCCAACAACTTGGCCCGACCCACGGCCATATCACTTCAATATCATACCCAAAATCAAAACGTTTTATTTAATCCATCCATCCTATACCTTTTGTTCAATCGAGCTCACTGTTCGTGTTTTAGCATGATTAGGGTCCTTGACTTGATCTCTGTCGACCAACTTTGCTCGACCTGACCGTGGCGTTTATCTCAACCAAACCAACCATTTGGTACTTCTGGACATGCCTAAATGTTCTGTGTACCTTACATTATATACCACAGAGCTACTTCCTATGCCTTGGATACCAGGATTATATCACCCTTGTTTGGATAAACTATCGACCTTTGCCTATGCCTTTCTGGTTTGCTCGTCAAATCATGTACCCTAGTCGTACTATTGCATTTTACCATGCGTCTGCTTCCTTGGACCTACCCCACCATCTTACCATCCCCTCTACCCCATTTACCCTTTATCAACCCTATCCCTGATTTCCCGTTCACTCAATCTGTGATAGATTTGAGGGGGATTACCTATACCCTTAACGGAAACCACTTCATATTATTGTCATGCAGCTTTACAAAACAAGCTACACAACAATAAGGGGCTAATGTAGACACCAAATTTGTGTCTTACGACCCCTTGTGACCCGCATCTCATCTCGCAACTTAACCTCATCACCTAAACCTTACACAATTATTTATTAATTACCTTGTAATTGATAAATCCACATCACCTTACCTGCCACCTCATTTTGCCACCTCATCATGACCTAGCCCTAACCCTAAACTAACCTAATTAAGACCTATGACTTGGTCTAGACTCACATCCATAACTAATGCCTCCTTACTCACACTTTTAAAACCGACCTTCTAGCCACTTGACCAAGCCCCCACAACCCGATCTCTCGGGAGAAAAGCAGGGAAGGTGGGCTATTTTACTAAAAATAGCCTACTTTTTCCTTACCGATGCTTGGTTCCTACTCGACCGCCGTCGGTTACGTAACCGCCATCGGTTCCCTGTAAATGGGCCTCCCCAAACCAAAATCAAGGATCGTTTCATTTTGGATGATTTTTTGAATCAACAAAGAGATCATTGAGTGAAAAGAGAGTCCAAACCTTCACTTGACCAGGAGAGAGCGAGTGAAGAAACCGAGCGCGTTTGCAGCAGCAAAGGAGATCAACTTGCATCTTTGTCAAAACCAAGTAAGTCACATCTTGCATGTCCTCTCGTTATAACATTTCTTATGCTCTTTGAATCACGGTCCTCCTAAATCCGTTTGAATCCACTACCCAACGTGCATATTACCTCTAACTATCATTCATCTACCTCTCATCACCTTATTTCCTAATACCACCATATACTGACCTTACAAACAACACAACTACCCCATAAAGCAACTAACCTACAGATCCTAGAACCCACCGGTATCGGTTATCATTAACGGCATCGGTTATCGAATGCGGGCGGTTCCTCCGATCAAAACCGAAAATCAGCCTTTCCCTACCCATTTCAATGAAGCAACTTAATTGATATTTTACGATCTTTGTGTTAATTCATATTAGCGAAACCCGACCACCTTCAAAAGGAAGTTTTATATTTCCGGCCCAAGGCGATTTCCTCATTTATTGTCTAATCAAAATCTTGTGGTCTTGTGTTCTTATTTGCAGGTAGTCCTTCCAAGACAAAAGGAGTTCTTCGCAATCATCCTAATCTTTCTCTACGATGCGCGCACACCATCTCGACATTCTATAGGTATTCCTCCTAGCCCCTAACCTTATCTGTTTCTAAAAGGAACGAAACAATTCCGAGTGAAACACACAATGATCACTCCACTTTTTCGAGAACACGCTTAAGTCATCTAAGTAAACTACGATGACCTTTCCCATCATATTTTTGAATGTGAATTCCATCACCCGCTGAAAGGTGGCACCAGCATTCGTCAAGCCAAAAGGCATCCTGCTATAGGTGAATGTGCCCCAGGGAGTAGTGAATACTATTTTGAATCGGTCTTCAAGCAAGACTTCAACGATTATATCCCAAAAAACCGTCAAGCATGGACAGAATTTCAACTAGTTACTTTGCTCTAACCCGATCCATTATGGGAAGCGGGTAGTTGTCCTTCAAGGACACCTGATTCAAGTTGCAAAAATCTATGCATATGCGTATCTAGATGTTCTTCTTTCATACTCGACACAATGCTGTTTGCGACCCGTACTATGATGGATAGGAAAAATGATCCTTGCATCCAGCATTTTCTGTATTTCTACCTGGATGGTACCCGAGATCTTGGGATTGTAGTGCCTCTGTTTCTGGAGAAAAGGTTTGACATCTTCTTTCAATGGGATGTCATGCTGAACATCCTTCAGCTTGAAAGACTTTAGATCGGCATAAGACCATGCCAATACGTCCATATATTTCTTCAGCAATTTGACAAACTTTCACTTTTCCTCGGGTGTGCAACATTTTCCGATGTTTACAAACTGCGGATGTTCTATAGTACCTAGATTGACCGGTTCGGTCTCTGGAGAGGAGTTAGGATCATCTTGTCGCTTCTTTTTTACAAAATGATCATATTTGTCAAACAATCGTTCGAGAGAGACTAAACCTTTTGGGATTTTATTTCCTTTGAGCTAACATATGCCATCACCTCCTTTTGATTCGTTTTCTTGATCAGTGACAGATTCACGGCATGCAGAAGTAGATCCTTCAAAATGAAGCTCACTGAAATTCTCTACCTTCTCCAGAAAGGCAATAAGTTGATTGTCATCATTGAATACCTGCCAATGCTGAGAATTGTTTGGCACGCTTGGGCGGAAGACTACCTCAATAGTATATGTGTTTGTTTTTAACCCTGGGTGAAGGAGCATGAGAGAAACTTAGACGGCCGGTGAATCGGCCATGTCATTCTGAGCTCTTGGAATGACTTTTATTGAGAAGGCGTCAAATTCCTCAATGTTGTCCCATACTACATTGCGGTAATGCTTGAGCCTTTCATTCTTTACTTGGTATATCCTTTTTACTTGATTTATGACTAACTCGGCATCGCCCGTACTTTTAGGTTCTTGATTCTCATTTCTTTTACGTAGGTTGCATGTCAAGTAGCAAAGATTCATATTTAGCAAGATTTATTCATATTAAAAACTGCAACTTGAAAGAGAAAGGAAAAATCTTCTCCTCAGAGATATTAATACAGCTCAAGCACCACATCCGCTAGTTACACAATTGCCATCAAACTCTAGCGTCCATGTCTTCTTAAGGTCCTCCTCTTGACAAGAACATACATCTTCTTAGGCTTAGTAGATAAGAAGTAGTTCCCCATCCCCGATGATTTGAAGAGAATTTGGGCTTTGGGGTGATCATAATTGGTGAGCAAGTACTTTTGCGATTCAGGCTCCAATGTTTGCATTACACCCTTGACGGGGATTTTAGCCTTGGACCAGTCCATATAAATATATCCACCAACTTCTCTATAAAAGCTTCTTCTTAGTAGAATTCCATATGCCGCTAGGATATCAAAGAACAAGGATGGTCATCTTTACTCTTTTCTCTAGAAATGCCGTAAAGGCAAACTATGCATCTTTGATTTGACCAATCAATGGCACCTATTTGGTTTCCATGGAGTAGCATCTCCCAAAAGGCTTGGTAAGAGTGAGGCCCAAGGCATGGGAAACCTTTGCCAGCATGACATTATCGGAAGCCCCTGAATCAATTATGCAGTTGCTTAGCTTGTGACCATTGATTAGGAGGGAAAGATAAAAAGGTTCAATTTTGCCTGACATGGAATTCGAGGTAACATTTATGCGAGATGCAGGAGGAGTGGAAAGGATTCCTTTTGGGGAGACATGGGAGACTACGACAGCTTGGCCTTGGATATATTCGGTCAATATTACAAGTTGCTCAGGGTTTGATTGAAGATATTCAACTTCAAAATTTGAATCTTGGTCTTTTTAGCATGGTCGATTATGTCGAATGCGACCAAGGGTTGCGTTGATGAGGGAATGAGTCCCTCACTTCGCGGCGGAGGGGTAGGATTACTAGGTCTTTATGGGAATAGGAGAAGGCTGATTTGGAGGAGAGATGGGAGGAAAAGATTTTTTGTAAAAGACTTAATAGGAGGTTGAGTAGGAAGAGGATTACCTCTTTTAGCAATGGTTAGAAGCATGTTTGACACAGCCTTCTCTTTTTGTATTCTGGCAGCAACTTCTTCTTCTTTTCCTTGAGAGCGGGTGAAAACAACATATGACTGCCCACTTGCATACCCTTGAGTACCCTCTTCTTCATCAAATTCCTCATCTTCAAATTCCATATACCCGATTGTAGAGTCGCCAGTTGGTTCACCGACATCTTGATCATCTTCACCTTAGGATGAAGGTTCTTCATAATTTTGCTCCTCTTCTTCAATCTCGACTAGGGCATTGATCGGAGGAGCCTCAAGTGCCAACCAGGAGCAATTATAGGTAAATGTGGCCTTTGTGGGGTGTTGTTGGAAGTGAAATTTCTTCGTGGGATATCCCGGTATGAAGTGCTAGGAAAATCTTGAGCTAACTACTTATTTACCACAAGCAAGTCGTTTTCCATCTTTTGGAATGTTGGATCTGATGAAGTGGCTTGAGAAGTGGTTAAAAATTTGGGCTTAGATAGCTCTCATTTTAATTTTCCGATATAAGCAGGTTGTCTTCTATCCGAATGGCAGTAGCCTGAGTGAGAACCAGGGTGGTAATTTGTTCTTGTAAGAGCAAGAAACTTACTCTTGATCTCATGGCATTCATAAAGAAACACTTTTGATTTTTGGTATTGGCGGCATGATGGCAAGAAAGACATATTGATTAGTGAATTGAAACGAGTGATAAAATCATGCATGGTTTCATTGACTTCTTTCTTTATGTGAGAGATCTTGGACAAGAACGCAAATACGCCCTCTTCAAGGCTTATACCTTTCTTCAAAAGTAGTTCGTAACGTTGCCCAACTAGTGATAGATCCGCCGGAAAATGTTGGAACCATTCTGCTGCAGGTCCTTGCAAGGTCTCTAGAAAGAGGCCATACTGACACATCTTCATGGGTAACATCCAAGATGCTGCATGACATGATGAACATAGATATATGCAATCCATGCTTTGGTTTCCACTCCCCCAAAAATTTGAGGAAATTATTTTGGTTTCCATGAGGGAGTACATGAACAAGATGTGGTAACACAAGAGGGCCCATAGCATTTCCCCATGGTAATGCCATCTGAAAATCTGGGAAGAGGGCACAAGCCGGAAGCGCGGTTCCACTGAGCAACAAAGCACTGCAAAGGGATGTAGAGGCTCCTTGCAAAAATGGCTCCTTCGTGGAGGTGAGACACTTCTGGCTAGCCGATCAGCTAAACTTAGCGATGAGAAGTGTGTTGGTGTAATACTGAAGTTGTGCCTTTGAAGTAGATCAAAAAAGGATCGAATTCCCCACGAGCTCTCCTACTACGAGTGAATGGTTCACCCGCCAGTGTATCTTTCAGATCTGTAATGTTTTTAGAGCCGATTTAAAAACTCTTTTTGGTTGTACTTGCTGATTTTCTGATTTTTCTAACAAAAATCATCATCATGTACTTTTCTAAATATTTAATTTTATCCCTCTTTTGGAAACTGATTGCGGTTTAATGACAAAGATCAAGAAGGATAAAACAATGGTTAAACTTAGCAAGCTGATTTTCGGATCTTAGAGTTGACTTTTTGCAAGGGTTTGAAATTTTTGTAAACTGTCAAAATCTCATATCTATGGAAAAATATGGATTTTTGTAAAAACTCAGCGAACTAAAGATCTCTACCTAGCCTAGATCTATGGATCTCTGAAGAAATTTTTCAGTTTGGATCACTTTTGCAAAAATTTTGGATTTTAAGCAAAAAGATAAGATTTACAAACAGGTAGTGATTTTTATAGTTTTATCTATTTTCTTAGTCACTTTAGCAACTTTAACAACTGTTAGTGTCTTTTAACCGACACAACATTCACATAGATCTAGTTTTTCCCCAAAGAGAGTCACCAAAAATCGTTGGTCCAAAATCATGGTTGGGCAGATCTATGGATAAACGAGCCAACAGTGTGCAGGGCATAGCCCCTCTTTGAGACAGCAAAGCGAAACTGGTTTATTGATATTCTACCAGCAGGAATCTGCACAACTCCTACAATATTCTACCTTCAGGGGTTTGGGATCTCATCCCATTTGGAGTGTTTCTGACCGTAAGTAGAAAACAACGAAGGGAGGAGAGGAGATAGAATAGTTTTGAAGGGAGAAAAGAAATGAATTCCAAAGCAGAAAGGTCAAAAGGTTTATGTTTTGGGATTGGTAATAAACGAGCCAAACCTACTTGCATAAATGAACAAAGCAATAATGATGAGCAAATGACAAAAAAATAGAGATAGATCTAACAGAATAAACACACAGATCTGACATAAGAAAGGTCTGATGCACATAACACATGTATTTAGCACAAAGTCTCAATATTTGTATTAATGTTTTCTTCACATAAAAAGTACAAAGCCTTTTCTTCTCACTCCTATTTTTCATCTAAAGAATTTCACACCTTGAATACAAAAAGTATTCAAGTATATATAGAAGGATAAGGAGAAAGAAGGAAAAAAGAAACCAACAACTAAATACAAAATATTTACAAAAATATCTAAAAGTCAACTGTTGACTTGGGGCAACTTGGTGGATAACAACATCCCATGGTGCAACATGGATGATGTCATCATTTGTGCCAACATACTTTTAAATATTTTACAAAAATGAGAAGAAAGCCAAGAGGAGGAAGGCTATTCGTCATCATCCCGCGGCTAGAAAGGAGTATCCTGCTTCGCTTAGGAGAGGAAATGTGGAATTGGGCCCAGTACTCCATGAATTTGCTAATCATTGGTTGAAGTTGATCCTGGCAAGGACCCTTGGTGTGATTTCCAATGACTTCACAAGTCTCCCGTTCATCTCTAAGTTTTTCTAGGAGCTTGAAGTATTCATTACCTGCCTCCATCAAGTATCCCAAAAAATTGCGATAGGCCAGAAGGTTATTGATAGATTCAACATCAAAAGTAGCTTCTAACCCTAACCCTTGCGAGACGATCTCTTTGAAGAGCCGAATGGTTTCATCTACCTTCCTCAAGGCGTATGATGGAGTGAGCAATCCCGGAGACATCCTTAGGACAATTTGCTCCATTTGATGCATTGCATCCAAGGCTTCCTCCTTGACTTTGTCTATCTTCTCCAAGATAAATTCCATTTGATCAACCCGATAGTCCAAAGCAGCAAGGACTTTGTTGGGTGCTCTGGGGTGATCGAAGATGCCGAATTTCACTAAGTCATCGACTGAGCAATCGAGCATCTTCTGGAATGTCTCATGTTGTAACCTAGCATGGTCCAACTCTTGGGAGATAGGTCCCGCAATCACCTGGAGGTCCTTGTTAGCCTGACCAATATTCTGATATAGCTCCGTGAACTTTACGATTACTTCCTCACTATCTTTGAGGATCTGGTCTCTCTAGGTAGATACTGCCATGCCTTGTTCACCAATCTTGGCGTATTCATTCATCTTTTCCTAACTAAGGGCCTCAGGAGTTTTAGTGGCAGTTGTAGGAGGTGCACTGCCCATTTTCTACAGGGCATGGAGAAGGTGTTTATTTTTCTCTTTCAATATCCTCTTCTCTTCCTTTGCTTCCTGAAGCTTTTTACAAAGGGCATCCACTACAGATAGGGCCTCTCCCCATCGTAGGCTTTCCGAGGACATTCCCATTGTTACTTGTGTCACTATATAATCTATAGGAGACAAATCTTTTTTTTCCTTTGTGGGATCGGGATACGCGATCTCCATTACTCTTTCACATGATGCACTCTGAGAGAAGTGGGTTATCGGCTTTTTCTTCTTAGCTCCTTTTATTGGGATGAAGGAGAAGTCCATAGGTGTAATGGGGACTTTCCTTTTGTCTTTGAGAGAACCATGCTGGACTTAAGGGAGTGGGACTAGAGGGGGAAGAGGGAATGGAGGAAGAAGGAGTAACTACAAGTGAACTCGGGAAATGGGTAGAGACGCTTGGCGGTGACATTGATAGAGAAGCCGAATCTCCAACACTCATAGGGGTAGGAGTCACGTAGGAGAGGAAAATGTGGGGCGGAAGGGATCCGAGAGATGAGGGATGAAATGTTGGGGGACAGCTCCGTGAGAAGATGGAGGAAGAGGAAGGGAGAATAGTAGAAGAAGGGGAAGAAGACATAACCAAAGGAGTGGTTGCTTGAGTGACACAAGAAGGGGAAGGAGGAGTCGGAGATGGAAAGGTAGGAACTTCAATAGTTACAACAATGGTGACATCCCGAGTGGATGTGCCCATTGAAACACTTACCGCCGCTTCTTTTTTTGGGAGATAGGGCGTACGACCTACTCCTGATCTGCGCGGAAGGAGGACTCTCGAGAGCTTGCTCCTGAGTAGCACTTGATTCCCCTTCCTTGTCTTTCCCTTTTCCCTTTGGAAAATTCTTCGGCCTGGCAGGTGTATTACCTAAGGGAGACGTGGTGAAGTCTACCCCAAGGTAGATGAGACCGTTATACTTGCACCAATGTTCTATGCGTTGTAAAGTGCCTTTGACCCTTTCCTCAATAGTCTGAGGTGCCCTTGTTCTATCTATTTTGGAAAATGGCCAACTGTCCCCATCCGTATCTAGATAGACCTGATCAACTTCTTGATCAGCCATTTGGTAACCTTTCGGGACAATGGCCATGCCATATTGGATAATTTCTGCTAGGGTCAAGCGGGAGCGATCCTTCCTTCTGAGCTCAACCTCGTGATACAGGTCGATGTAAATATCCTTGATCTGTGGGACGTGGATTGGATCGAGCTTTACCTTTGAGAGGCAATTGCAAGGATCAAAGGTCGGCCTTGCTGGAAATTATGCTTCAAGTTAAGCAATTCCAATTCTGCAAACATCTCTCGGGCCTTGGTGTGAGAAGTGCAAGTGTACCTACCCACTGTGAGGGGGAATGGAGTTCCACCCTTCTTTCTTTTAAGCACTTCTCATGATATGTGATGAGCTATCTGGATAGCTCCAATAGGACCAGTTTAGGGCCTGCATATCTTGGTAACTTGGTGGGCTCCCCCAAAAATTTGGTGGGCTCGAGATAAGTGAAAGTGGGGAATTGCGTAAATAACACTCCCCACTTCTCTATTGCAGTCACTATGCTTTTGGTTGTCCAACCATGAGTCATATCGGGCCTTAACAGTGAGATGATGCCGTAGAAGAAGGCATTGTTGATCTTAATGAACTGTAAGATGTTGTTTTCCAGTCTCAACTCTAGATAATATTCATATATTTTTACCTAGGGCCATACCCCGCATCGACTTAGTGCCAGATAGTCTCTTTCCAAGGCAGTAGCATAGACCACATAGGAGTTCATGTAGAACCTCCTCGTTGTTGAGAGTTGTTGGAGTTGCTCAGAGATGGTGCTGCTGATGATTTCTACCCATTCAAAACGCGATCCGAGACATTTTTGCTCATAGTCTCCGTATCTCGAGCATCCATTTATGGAAGTAATGGGTGTTAGGAAGCCCAAATACCCTACTCAGGAAGGTAATGGTGTCGCTCAGCTCCTTTGAAAAGTCATTGCGATGAATAACCTGGGGCCACCTGGTTATTACCTTCTTGTTTTTCAGATATACTTCATTCATGAGCTGCATACATTTGTCCTCATTCTCATCCCATGCTTTTATGCAGTCTTCTTGGCTTATAGCCACAAAATGTCGGTGGTGGGGGATACCCAACATGATTTCAAAGTGTCGGGTAGTGAGGTTGATTATAACCTCACCCTTTTCATTCTCGACACACCTTGTGTCCTTATTGTAGCAATGGGCCACCACCATCATGAATTCATTATTCACTGCACTCACGGGAATTCCCCCAGTGAAGTGTAGACTACTACCAACTAGTTTGTCCATCCACAAACTTCCCGTGACCCTTTTGTTCTCGCCCAAAATCTTCCATATCAATATGCCCAAGATCAGAATCCCTGATGTCTAAGTCACATTCTGCAAGGGACTCGGGCATCCTGACCCTTTGGTACTTATATTTCATTTCTTCCTCTATGAGTTTGGCCTTACCTTTGACTTGGTTGGCCTCTTACTTGATGAAGACATGTGCGAATCTGAGTTCAGTTGCTGATCTACAAGAAGAAGGAGCGAAGTCCATCGCAGAAGAGCCATGTTAGCTGTTAGATTATCCATCAAAGCTTTATAGAAAGAAGAGTTAGCAATTTAGAAGCCTCTGGGTGCAGGGAATAGATATACTATAGGCTACAGGGTTAGAAAAGCAAGGTGCACTTGCTAAAGAGTGTTGCATGGAAGAAAATAATGCAAAGGGTGCATGGCGCAGATGTATTACACACAACATTCAGTGTTGGTGTTGAAGGATGTCTGCTGCGCCAAGATAAAGGATTTTGGAAATGACACAAATAATTCTGTGTTGCAGTAGGCTGCAGGATGCACCATTGGCATGTATGGAACATGTTGCAACAAGTTATGGTGCGCCAAAGGGGTGCAGGTTTAAATGGTGTATCACTGAGTTAAGATGCACTAGTTCTCAACTTTGGCGCGCTGCAAGATAGAGTCTGCATGACATTGAGATGTGGGTGTAGGGATTTTCCTTGCACCCTATGTTATGTTTTAAGATTTTTAAAGGGTGCAGGGAGGGTGCATGTTGTATGTAGGGAGTGCGCCCCTTGCGCAACTGTGTTTTGTGCAACATTGATGGTGTTTGTGCCAAAGGAAAACCGTGGCTTTTGGATTGTGATATCTTTAGATTTTCTCTTTTTGATTGGTTTTTTTTGGCTTGATGGCTTCCTTTAACATAGATTTGGATAGTAAGGGAAATCGAGAAAAGAGGGTGAAGGACCATTTTGAGACAAAAGCCCTCCAGGCTAGCAGATCTGGAAGGAGGGTAAAACCAGTTTGGGGGGAGCCTCTTAGGTTCATTTTCTTGGTTTATAACAATAACCTCTAAAAACCATACAAAAATCCCACAAAAAATCAACACAAGAAGAGCAAGGACCACTTACCAGGAATATATAGAATGGAAGAAATGATGTGGGGTCCACAAACGTGACGTAAAGCGACACGGGATGACAGAGAGCGCTGATAGGTGCAGAGGAATAAAATTTTTCACGTGTTTTCAATCGTGAAAATGACAGGTCAGATGTGCCTATTTATAGCAAAAAGGTGTAATAAATGTGCCACCAAATTTTTCAAAGGGCGCACCAAAACAGATGCCAACATGAAATTATTTGCACCTTTGGCATGGTTTTGAGACTGTCAACATGACTTTTTCAGGCCCTTGCGCACCATTCGGGGTGCAAACAATTTTAGTGTCATTAAGGTGGCGCATGCGCGTTGGCGCAGTAAGAAGGGTGCATCATGGGAGAGCGTAACATTTGGAGTGTCGACACTCCAAAGGATGTGCCAAAGGAATAGAAGAAGGGCAAAATTCATTTGATGTTGCATGAATAAAATCATGCCCAACCGAAAGGACTAAAATGACTAAGTTCGAAAAACCAGATTCTCCGGAAAGGGATTTTATGCCATTCCGAACGCTAAGGGACCTTAATGGGGAACCAAAACAAAATTTTGGTATGGTTACCTGCAAAATTGCCCTTGTCAATTTTACAGATAACATTACATAAGCTTACAAATGATCTGATTGCTCTCAAGAAATAGTTGGCTCAACATACTCCGTATCAAGATGTTCTAAGGAAGGATTTTCAGCCCTGGAACCGCCCGCCTTCCTCTCAGACTAAATTGGATATTGAAGGCCTAACCATTAAGGTTTCGGTAAAATTAGCTTGTGAAGTTGAAGAACCTGATGATGAGGAGTGTAATGAATTATATGAAGAACCAGAAGAATAAGTTGAAGAACTAGAGGAGCTTGGTGGGTCTCAAGTTCATTTCCTCACCACTGAAGGTATGGATGATGAAGATGAATATGAGGAAAGAGTGGCAGATATGAATAGTGAGTCATATGTTGTTATGACTTGGGAGAAAACAAATAGAAAAGAGAAAGTGGTGTAGCCTACCAAGAAGTCTAAGGAGCTTCCTACAACTATTCTAGTGATTGCAAGAAGAGGAGCTCCCATTCCCACTACCTCCACACAAAAGGTGAGTAATTCTAATCCTCCTTCTTCTACTTCTGTTTCCAAAACTCCTTCTCCTTCAAATCCTAAAACTGATAGATCAAGAGTCTCTCAAGTTCCTAGCAATGATGCCCCATCCACCTCTGGATCTTTTGATATTATTGATCACCTCAAAAGGACTAAAATCCAAATTTCAGAGGTAGAGTTTTACCAAACTCATCCTAAAGCTTTTGCTAAAATGGTAAACTTTGTAAATTCAAAATCCAAAGTCTCATCTATTACTTCTAAAGGCCTTTTTCCCACCCCCTCTTCCTCACCTCAATCAAGCCTTGTGGCTGCAGTCACTTCCCCTAATGAGAAAATTGAACCATTTTATGTGACCCTTTTCATAGCTAGCCATAAACTTAGTAATTGTGTTATAGACTCGAGAGCATCAGATAATGTAATGCCTGTAAAGGTAGCTCATGCTCTGGGTCTAACCCTAACACATGCCTTTGGTTCTTGTTATTCCATGGAAAGTAGGAAGGTGCCTCTGGTTGGTAGAATTAAAGATGCACAAGTAGCTTTTGTTGCTTTTCGAAAAGGGTCTTAGCCACCATTTTGGTAGCTGATATTCCTCCCTCTTATGGGATGTTGCTGAGTAGAAATTTTTGTAGGGAGGTAGGAGGTGAGATTCAAATGGACTGGTCACATGCTTTGATCCTAGTCAATGGAAAAATGAAGAAGTTGCTACCTGAGAAACAAACTGAGTACATTGTGCAAAATAATGATGACCCAAAAGCATAGATACTCTATGAGGATGCAGGGCATGGGAACTACATGATTATGTCACAAGATGAGGCAAGGCTTCCCAAGGGAGTTATTCATGACCCCAATGGCATTTGGACTCTGGAGTTTGATGGAAGCTTCTCTTTAGTTGGTTCTGGAGCAGGAGTGGTGTTGACATCTCTAGAAGGGAACATTCATCCTTTCTCCTTCAAGCTCTATTTTGAAAATACAAACAATACAGTTGAATATGAGGCGCTCATACTAGGATTGAACATGGCAAAAGAGATGGGAGTGAAGAATCTTTGTGCTCATGGTGATGTAGAGCTTATTGTGAAATAGGTCAGAGATCTTTTTCAAGTCAAGAATAGGAGATTGAAACATTACAGGAATCTTGTCTGGGATTCCATTGAGTTCCTTGATGCTTTCTCCATTGAAGTTGTGCCAAGAGAAAGGAACACTAGAGCTAACTCTCTAGCTATCTTAGGATCTTTGTTGATTCCTCATCTAGATTTATCTCAGGAGAAATTTACCATAGGCCTAGCATACCAGATAATGCAAATAACTGGCAAGTTTTCAACGATGATCAACATTTGCTCTCTTTCTTGGAGCTTAGGGATAATTTTGACCAGCTGTATTTTGAAGGAAGTGAGACCTTTCCTAGAGAGTGTGTATCTTCCAATGAAGGAAATATCAAGGAAGAGATGGATCAAGATGGTTGCATCAAATTGAAAGGTAATAAGATTCCTAAAGGGCTGGTGAGTTTGGAAGACTTGTTTGATAAACATGATAGGTACATCAAGTCTAAAACTTCCCAAGGAGCTTGACATTCTACTGAGTGTGAAAAAGTGAATATTGGGAGTCTTGATGAACCAAAGATGGTGAACATTAGGAAATGTTGCACTCCAGAGGAGAAGAAGAAGGCAATAAATGTGCTTTGAAAAGGTATGTTGATGTCCTATCCTATTCATATGTTGATCTCAGGCTTTCGAACAAAAGGAGATGCAACACTTTATCCCTCTAAAACACGGGATTAAACCGTTCAAGCCGAGTCAAAGGAAATATAATCCTAAGGTTGTTGGTACTATTTCAACATGGATTCCCAACATTGTGCCTATTAGGAAGAACAATGGTGAGATTCACATCTGTGTGGATTTTAGGAATTTGAATCAAGTTGCTTTGAAGGAAAACTATCCTCTCTCCATGATGGATCAGGTTTTGTAAGTTGTTATAAGCTCACGAGATGTTGTCTCTCTTGGATGGGTTCCTGGATACAATCAAGCGGAGGTCAGACCCCGGATCAACACAAAACTACCTTCACTAATCCTCGGGGCACCTTTGATTACAAGAGGATATCTTTTGGTCTTATCAACACCGGTGCCACCTTTGATTGAAATGGACTTGGCTTTTGGTAGTTTGAAGGGAAAGTGTGTGATTGTGTACCTTGATGATTTGACTGTTTTCTTAAAAACAAGAGCAAACCACTTTCAACATCTTGAGGCAGTCCTCCAGAGGTGTAGAGAGCATGGAGTCTCTCTTAATCCAAAGAAATATGTCTTTTGTGTCACTGAGGGCAAGTTTCTAGGGCACATTGTCTCCAAAGAAGGAATCAAGATAGATCCGTAAAGAGTTAAAGCCATCCGAAGATTCCTCTTCCCACAAGTAAAAAGGGTGTTCACTCCTTTGGCAAGATTAATTTCCTGAGGAGATTCATCCCTGATTTTGCAGATTTGACCATGAGCATTTCTCACATGATGAAAGGAAAGCAACATTTTGGTTGGTCTTCTGAGGGTAAGGAGGCATTTGAAGGTATTAAGCAAGCCATTGCTAAGACCCCCATCTTGGCATGTCCTAATTTCAATAAGGACTTTATCATATATTGCTATGCTTTCTGAAAGTTTACCTTGGTTGTTGTCTTGAGTCAAAAGAATTCTGAGGATCATGAGCTATGTTCATGAGCTATGTTCTAAAATCTCATGAGTTGAAATATATTATGATGGAGAAACATGCTTTTGTAGTGGTCAAAGTTGTCAAGCTAGTTTCATTTTTATATTCTTAATTCTCACTTTGTTGTGCTTGTTCCTGACACAACCATCAAATCCATTCTTACACAACATGAGTTTGGAACTAAGAGAGGTAATTGGGTAGAAAAGGTCCAGGAATATGACCTGGATATCAAGCCAACTAAGCTATTCCGAGGTAAAGGCTTGTGTGAAATTTTTCCAAAGGATCTGATGCAAAGTTGTCCAAAGAAGCAGTTGATGTTCCTATTGTCCTTTTCCTCAGTTCAACAGATGAATGGTATGCAAATATTACACATTTTCTTACCTATGGAGAGTTTCCATCTCACTTGAGTGCCAAGGAGAAGAGGGCTATAAAGCTAAGGTCTACACAGTATGTGCTATGGGAGAATGCTTTGTTCAAGTGAGGCATAGATGGAAGATTCTTGAAGTGTGTGGACAAAGAGAAACAAAAGAAGTTGTTCTCAACTTTTCATGATCAAGCTTGTGGAGGCCACTTCTCTTCTATTGTCACTACTCACAAAATCCTTCATGTTGGGTACTATTGGCCTACACTGTTCAGAGATGCATCCAAATGGGTAGGTAAATGTGAATCATGTCAGACTTTTGTTGGGAGACCTAAGTTGGTTGTTTTTCTACTAAAGCCCGTAGTGATTGATGAGCCCTTTCAAAAGTGGGGGTTGGATTTCATTGGAACTCTTAACCCAACCTCTAGTGTTGGGCACACTCATGTGCTAACTGCTACATACTACTTCAAAAAGTGGGTAGAAGCCATTCCAGTCAAAAGCACTACTTCTGAGGTAGTGTGTAATTTCATTAAGGATAACATATTGATAAGGTTTGGGCTACCAAACAAAATTGTGATTGATAATGCCTCAAATTTTTCTTCTTCTGAGATGATGGATTTTTGCTACGGATATGGAATTTACCTTGCTCACTCTTCAAACTACTACCCCCAAGGGAATGGACAAGAAAAATCAACAAACAAGAATCTGATAACCATTGTTCGAAGCTTGTCAATGACTCTCAAAGGAATTGGCACAAGAAAATCTATGATGCTCTATGGGAAAATAGAATTACACCCAAAAGAGTAATCGAGATGTCTCATTTTAAGTGGTATATGGTGTTGAATCTCAGTTACCAATGACAGTGGAATTACCAGCCTTGCACTTAATGAAGGATATTGAAGATTCTAGTTTTGTTAGTTCCTTGGACAAAAGGATCATGTACCTCCGTGAAAGTCGGGCTGAAGACGGTTGCGAGGTTTTGATAGGATATCATCTCATCAACTGAAGGTGAAAGCTTTGTTTGAAAAGAAAGCCACACCCAGATATTTTTGAGTAGGAGACATTGTTCTACTATGGGACAAAAGGCATGAACCTCGAGGAAGCCATGGTAAGTTTGATGCCCTTTGGCTTGGTCCTTTTAAAATTAGGATTTTTTTGGAGAAAATTCATTTTATTTGGATTATCTAGATGGTTCCCCTCTTCCACTTCCTTATAGTGGACAATATCTAAAGTTGTTCAAGTCCTAGGTGAATAGGTGGTCCTATATATTTTTACAACATTTTGGTTTTGGGTCATTCCTTTGTGTTTTGTTTTTGTTCCTCCTTTTGGTTTGTTTTCTTTTCATGTGTTTTGTATTTTGTGTTGGTTTTCCTTTGACTCTATTTTCCCAATGGATAAGGCACTAGTCTACTTTCCCGAGTTTTCCTATGGTTCTTGATCTTTCCTTGTTCCTCTATCAAGTCATCCCCAAAAAGGCCACTATTGTCATTAATAAATTTCCCCTCGTTTTGAAGTCGGGTTTCAAATTTTGAGTCGAGACCTTGGAGTATTGGATCAATTCAAGCTTGGTATTGTTTGTCATTTTCTATTCCATGGGAATAATTATAAATTAGGGCGTACGGGTGGAGTTTTTTTCCTCTTCTATTTATTTCTTCCTAGAGTCGGGAATGACAGTGTATTGTCCATCCGAACCACTCGGGCCCCGAGATCGCGACATCCCAAAGCACTTCATCAAACACGGTAAAGGTGGGTCCTTTATGCACTCATGTCCTAAGTTCCTTGGGACGCTTTGGATGTGAAATATTGAATTCAACACATTCTTCTCGAAATGACTCCACGCTCGAGAAAATGGCTTGTCAATCCAACCATGAACCATGTCAATTTGTTAAGTCATCCACTGATGTAGCCTAGAATTTATTGGTAATAACCTAGACACACTTGCACATCACTCAGCCTAGACTGGCCACTCACCCAAAGCACGCTAAGGTACCAAGCCCCTCTTTAGGGTTTCTTGTGTAGGATGTTAGCAAGATGAAGAGTTAATGTATTCATATCCATAATTAGTATAACATTCTACAGATCATATTCGAGATATAAATCTAAAGACCCTCATCAATATTTACCTCAACATCCACACGTAGTATGTGGATATCTCTGATTGGATGCGGCATGGCCATGTTTTAAGAAATAGCAGAAGCCTCCATGCATCCAAACGGCACAAATATAAGGAAGGACCCAAGGGACAAGTCCTCAAATAAGCGCAGGCTTTCCACGTGTCCTAGGTTTAAAATGAAAACACAATAAGCCCAAATCAGCTAAGTATGGAAGGTTCAGCAGACGACACCATGTGCCTCATCAGTGTAACTTAAAGGGTCAAATCTAGGGTCGGTTCTCATACTTACACCCATCTTCCATGTGTCCCGAGTCCAAAAAAGGGATATAGTCGGCTATTTAAAATTGATTAAGTATGAGCGGGTCAATGGAAGCCTCCACGTGCCTCAACGATGCAATTTTAGAAGTGAAACCAAAAGGCTAGTTTCCAAATGAGTGCCATATCACCACATGGTCGAGCCAATAGAGAGACAAAATTAGCCGTTGAAAAGTCTAATCCTCGACGGAAGGAGCCACGCGTCAACTCGACACAATTTTAGGAGGCATATCCAAAGCGGAAACTCAAATGAGTGCCAGATCGCCACGTGGTCAGAGTCAATGGAGAGACAGAGTTGGCCGTTGAAAAGTCTAATCCCGACTAAAGGAGCCACATGTTAGCTTGGCGATTTCGGAGGCATATCCAAAGCGAAAGCACAAATGAGCGCCAACTCGCCACATGTCTAGAGGTCAACAAAATTCAAGTGGGAAGTAGGCCCGAATCGGCTAAGTATAAAAGAACAAGTAGAAGCTTCCATGTGTCACCTGGAACAAATTCAAAGGAAAAAATCTAGAGGCAGGTTCTAAATGAGCATCGGCTCGTCACGTGTCCGTGGTCGGATATACGGCCTGCTGCCAAACAAAAGGGAGGAAGCTGAATATTAAGCCCGAATAGAAAGTCAAGGCATCCTTGGGCCTGCTTTAGTTTAAATCTCTCCCATGTGGATGGTTTGAATTTAAAGTTTACAAAGGCAGGGTGGATGGTTGCGATTCAATGCGTTTAGTTTTCTTTGCCAGACATGGAACGATCGAGGCATTGGAGAAACTCAGACATCAGTTTCTTGGATCATTTTTCATCATTTTTGTAACCGATGTAACCATTCTTTGAAACTATTTAACGGCTTCTCCATGTTATTATTCGGTTGGATCCTAGTACTCTGAAAAGTAATAGATTCAAGTAATCAATACAAAAGTTCTTTCCCCTTTATTCTTCCGCTTTTCTTCTTTCCATGTCCGAACCTTGGGAATCATCAATCTGCTACATAAGAAAATTTTTGTTCTTGTTTATATGATTTCTGGAACTTTATGTCTTTGGAATTATATTGGTTATGGAAGCAAATGATTCTATTTTGCATCTCCCTAATTCAATACGTATAAGGTGATACTCTGACATCTATATCTCCTGAAGGTATTGTTATGTTCTTCCTTCCTCATCTCCTTAATTATTCCATCATTATACATTGATGATATGTGGACATAAAACGTTTCAAAGGATCAGGAATCCACACTTTGAAAGTTGTACATTTGTATATAAATTTGCGGCTTGCTTTCAATAAGGGAACCTCTCCCATTAAAGAGGAGGGACTTGTTTTCCCCTAACTGTGGTTGTTAAAAGGATCAATTTAAAAACCCAACAAAACCACAATGCATTTCCTCCTTGTTGTAATGATTCCATCCACATCAACTACTTATCAGGTGGAGAAGGGTAGAAAATTTTCAAAGTGCTCAAAAATAGAGTGTGTTTTTCGACATGTTGAAAAACACATAGTAATTTTCACCACTTTGAAAATGAAATTCAGTTTTTAACAAGGTGAAACCCACAATGCATTTCCTCCTTGTTGTAACAATGTAATCCACATCAACTACTTATCAGGGGGAGAAGGGTTGAATTTTTTCAAAGTCTTGGAAAACAGAGTGTGTTTTTCAACACATTGAAAAAAACGCATGGTGTTTTTCAGCACTTTGAAAAATGTAATTCAGTTTATAACAAGGTGCAACCCATGATGCATTTCCTCCTTGTTTTAACAATGCAATCCACATAAACTACTTATCAGGTGGAGAAGGGTGAATTTTTTCAAAGTGCTGAAAAATAGAGTGTGTTTTTCGACATGTTGAAAAAGCATGCGGTGATTTCACCA
The DNA here is from genome assembly GCA_018340775.1 of Taxus wallichiana var. yunnanensis. Taxonomy (NCBI): domain Eukaryota; kingdom Viridiplantae; phylum Streptophyta; class Pinopsida; order Cupressales; family Taxaceae; genus Taxus; species Taxus wallichiana. Next base: position 798,854,588 of record CM031240.1, on the reverse strand, counting down.
CTTTGAAATATAATTCGAGTTTTAAAAAGTGAAACCCATGAATCATTTCCTCCTTGTTGTAATAATGCAATACACATCAACTACTCATCAGATGGAGAAGGGTTGAATTTTTTCAAAGTGCTAAAAAATAGAGTGTGTTTTTCGACACGTTGAAAAATGCACGTGTTTTTCAACACTTTGTAAAATGTAATTCATTTTATAACAAGGTGAAATCTATGACACATTTCATCCTTTTTATAATGATTTAATCCACATCAACTAATTATCAGTGCGAAAGGGTTGAATTTTTCAAAGTCTTTGAAAGCGAGTGTGTTTTTTCGACACGTTGAAAAAACGCAGATGTTTTTCAAAGATACTTTTAAAAACGTAATTCAGTTTATAAATAGGTGCAACCCGTGATGCATTTTATCATTTTTAGAAAAATTTAATCCACATAAAATAATTATTAGGTACAAAGGGGTTGAAGTTTTCCAAACCATGAAAAGCAGTGTGTTTTCCGATCGTTGAAAAATGCATGGTGTTTTTCAAAGACTTTATAAAATGCAATTCGATTTTTAACAAGGTGTAACCCACGATGCATTTCCTCCTTGTTATAATGATGTAATCCACATCAAGTAATTATCAGGTGGACAAGGGTTGAATTTTTCAAAGTGCTAGAAAATAGAGTGTGTTTTTGACATGTTGAAAACCGCACACAGTATTTTTAGCACTTTGAAAACGTAATTTAGTTTTCGAAAAGGTGTAACCCATGATGTTTTTCCTCATTGTAATGATGTAATTCACATCAAATACTTATTAGGTGGAGAAGGGTTGAATTATTTAAAAATGCTGAAAAACAAATTGTGTTTTTTGACACGTTGAAAAATGCACGGTGATTTTCACCACTTTGAAAAATGTAATTCATCTTTTAACAATGTGCAACCCATGATGCATTTCCTCATTGTTGTAATAATTCAATCCACATAAAATACTTATCAAGTGGAGAAGGGTTGAATTTTTTGAAAGTGCTAAAAAACAGCAGTGTATTTTTGATACGTTGAAAAACGCATGGTATTTTTGGCACTTTGTAAAATGCAAATCGAGTTTATAACAAGTTCTGACCCGCAACAATTTCCTCATTTTTAACGATGTAATCCACATTAAATACTTATCGATGGGTAAGGGTTGAAATTTTTCAAAGTCTTTGGAAAATAGAGTGTGTTTTTCGACACATTGAAAAATGCACGGTATTTTTCAACACTTTGAAAAATGCAATTCGGTTTATAACAAGGTGCAACCCATGATGCATTTCCTCCTTGTTGTAATGATGCAATCCACATAACTACTTATCAGGTGGAGAAGGGTTAAATTTTTTCAAAGTCTGAAAAACAAAGTTTGTTTTGCGACATGTTGAAAAACACATGGTATTTTCCAGCACTTTAAAAAATGTAATTCAGTTTATAACAAGGTGAAATCCATGATGTTTTCATCCTTTTTGTAATGATACAATCCACATCAACTACTTATCACATGGAGAAGAGTTGAAGTTTTTCAAAGTCTTTGAAAGCAGTTGTGTTTTTCAACATGTTGAAAAACGCATACGGTGTTTTCAGACTTTTAAAAATGCAATTAATTTTATAACTAGGTGGAACCCATGATGTATTTTATCCTTGTTGGAAAAATTTAATCCACATAAGATAATTATTAGGTACGTAGGGTTGAATTTTTCCAAACCGATGAAAAAAGCAGTGTGTTTTTCGACACATTGAAAAACACACTGTGTTTTTCAAAGACTTTGTAAAATGCAATTCGATTATTAACAAGGTGGAACCAATGATACATTTCCTCCTTGTTGTAACAATTCAATCCATATCAACTAATTATCGGGAGGACAAGCATTGAATTTTTTCAAAGTGCTAGAAAATAGAGTATGTTTTTCGACATGTTGAAAAATGCACAGTGTTTTTCAAAGACTTTGAAAAATGTAATTTGGTTTTCAAAAAGGTGCAACCCACAAAGTTTTTACTCGTTGTAACAATTAAATTCACATCAACTAATTATCAGGTGGAGAAGGGTTGAATTATTTAAAAGTGCTAAAAAATAGATTGTGTTTTTTGACACGTTGAAAAACACATGGTGATTTTCACCACTTTGAAAAATACAATTCAGTTTTTAACAATGTACAACCCATGATGCATTTCCTCCTTATTGTAATAATGCAATCCACATAAACTACTTATCAGGTGGAGAAGGGTTGAATTTTTTCAAAGTGCTAAAAAATAGAGTGTATTTTTTGATAAGTTGAAAAACAAACGGTGTTTTTCAGCACTTTGTAAAACACAATTCGATTTATAACAAGGTGCAACCCACAATGTATTTCCTCATTTTTGTAATGATGCAATCCACATCAACTACTTATCAAGTGGAGAAGGGTTGAATTTTTCAAAGTGTTGGAAAATAGAGTGTGTTTTTCGACACGTTGAAAAATGCACAGTATTTTTCAGCACTTTGAAAAATGTAATTCGGTTTATAATAAGGTGCAACCCACAATGCATTTCCTCCTTGTTGTAACGATGAAATCCACATCAACTAATTATCAGGTGGAGAAGGGTTAAATTTTTTCAAAGTGCTGAAAAATAGAGTTTGTTTTGCGACACGTAGACAAACGCACGGTGTTTTTTAGCACTTTGAAAAACGTAATTCAATTCTCGAAAAAATGCAACCCATGATATTTTTCCTCCTTGTAAAAATTCAATCCACATCAACTACTTATCAATTGAAGAAGGATTGAATTTTTAAAAGTGTTGAAAAAGCAGTGTCTTTTTTTCGACACGTTGAAAAATGCATAGTGTTTTTCAGCAGTTTGAAAAACGTAATTTAGTTTTTAACAAGGTGTAACCCATGGTTTTTTTCCTCCATGTTGTAATGATGAAATACACATCAACTAATTATCAGGTGGAGAAGGGTTGAATTTTTTCAAAGTGTTGGAAAACATAGTGTGTTTTTCAACACGTTGAAAAATGCACAGTGTTTTTCAGCACTTTCAAAAACGTAATTCAATTTTTAACAAGGTTTAACCCATGCTGCCTTTCCTCCTTTTTGTAATGATGCAATCCACAAAAACTACTTATGAGAAGGAGAAGGGTTGAATTTTTTTCAAAGAGTTGAAAAACCAAGTGTGTTTTTGACATGTTAGAAAATACACGGTGTTTTCCAAAGCACATTGAAAAATGATATTCAATTTATAAAAGGTGCAGCCCACGGTGTTTTTCCTCCTTGTTGTAACTATGCAATCCACATCAACTAATTATCAGGTGGAGAAAGGTTGAAGTTTTTCAAAGTGTTGGAAAACAAAGTGTGTTTTTCTACACATTGAAAAACGCATGGTGTTTTTCAGCACTTTAAAAAATGTAATTCAGTTTATAACAAGGTGTAACCCATGGTGCTTTTACTCCTTGTTGTAGAATTCAATCCACATCAACTAATTATCGGTGGAGAAGGGTTGAATTTTTCAAAGTTCTGGAAAATAGCGAGTGATTTTTGACACGTTGAAAAATGCACAATGTTTTTAGTACTTTGAAAAATGCAATACTTTCTTTCTAATATATCTTGAAAGTATAGTACCTCAACACTATATGTATCAACCCCTTTTCTTCTTCAAATGATAGTAAAAAATGGAGGATGGGGCTTATATTGAATTCTAATATAATGTGGGAGGATAATGGTTTTAAATGTATTACTGATTTGATTTGGAACATTGTGCTTGTGATAGGTATGGCTAGGAACAAGTATGAATTTTGAATTTTAGGGTTTCTACATGACTCTATAAATTGTTTAGGGTCTCATAATAGTGTTTAGGGTTTCATATCAATGTTTAGGATGTCGCGTTAGTGAATAATGTATCCTAAATGTATTATTGGTGGTGACACATGTTAGGAAATATAATGTTTACATTATAGTGGGATATTCACCAAAAGGTAAATAATAATTAGTTAATTATATTATTGTTATATAAACAATAATATATTAGTTGGAGTTGTTTTAACAACTCATATGATTTGAGTTGTGTATTGTTACGTGAGTAACAATCACAACTAAATAGTATTTTTAGGAGATATTGTGGGTAGAAGTTCTCCATGAATATAGGGAATCATTTCCTATATATTTGTAATGGACCCGAATGAAATAAATGAATGAAGTGGAGATTATTTTATGATTAAAAACTATTAGTTTGTTTATTTTTTATTATTTGTATTCAACTAATCTATTGTTGTGTTTTAGATCTTACAATACCAAACATTGGTATCGGAGCGATCTCACGACTTCTCATGGAGCATTAATATTTTAAGGGGGTGTTCATCCTATCTGATGCCCCAATTAATGACAACGTCCTATGTGAAATAGATCAATGGTTTATGTTATTCATCTCAAGAGTAGTTTTATTAATTCATGTTTTTTGTGATTCAGTGTGAGATTTGTATGTTTTTCTAGCTACACAAGGTGGTGATTATTTTTGGGTTAGATATTTTATAATCGATATCCATTAGATTCTCATTTGGACCTTGGAGTGGATTTGAAAATCTTGCCAACGATTTCTACACAGATATCATCGGTAGATCAGATCTACTATGTTATGTTGGGATGAGTGCAAAGATCCCATGGAGATATGGATTAAATGCTTAATTTTCATCATAGTTTTTTATCGTATGAATGGATTTGTGGAGAGACACAATGAAAATGGAGCATTCCACTAGGATTAAGATGGTGATGCAAAGATCAAAGCAGTGTACTTCCCTAGAATTTTGACTCTTGATGGAAAGTCGGGCGAGTGCAATGACAAGGAGGAAAAGAAAATCGTACAATAGCGGCAAAATGACTCTAAAGGAATTGTACGATGGTTATAGTTTCTTCTTCCTTCTATAGGTTCCAAGAGACTACCTTTATGTGCACGATGTTTCAAAAAAATTTCCTTCTATGGCACTCATGTTTCAAGTGGGTAAAGATGCGAACCACATAAAGCCATGTTGCATTGGCTGTTTGAGGACACAACTCACTACATCCACAAAATACTTTGGTCTAATTTCACTTTCCCATATCCATTCAACAAGGTGTGTTCATCATATATAAAGTCAAATTCCATAGTCATGTCATTTTTTGTGTCAAAATACGTGAAATAAATTATCAGGTCAAATATGTCTTTAGAGTTTTAATACCTCATTGCTTTAAAAAAATGGTAATATGTTTTAGTCTATTGTTTGTTTTTACATGTGTAAAAATATAGCTAACTAGTGTTTAATTAGTTTGTTTCACTTCTTATTTTGGTTAGTAAATTTTTTCATAGTCTTACCGAATTTTTTTTTCATGTAAACCTATTGGTTGTCAAATAGGACTTTATTGAAAACAACAGTCAGGGGACAAAAATTCCCTCCTCTTTAATGGGAGAGGTTCCCTTATTGAAAGCAAAAATCTATTCACAAATGTACAATGTTTGGTTTTAAAGAGGAACTCTGATATCATGAAAGTGTTTGATATAACAGATCATCAATACAAAAGGATAGAAGAACTTAAGGAATAGGAAAAGGCAGAAAAGCACTCTTAGGAAATATAGATAACAAAATAGTTCCTTACACATGCCAGAATGGAATCTTATAGAACATAATAATTTGCATTAAAACCACAAGATGTTATTTCACAGACACAAAGTTCAAGAGATAACATCCACAAGAATACAAAACTTATTGATGTAAAATAGATTAATGATTCAATAACTTTTAACAGATAGAAATGAAAGAACAGGTACAGATAGCAATAGAAAGGAAATATTCTTGTATTGATATCTTTTTACTCCTTTACACTTTTAAAAATAAACATAGTTCCAGCCCCTGAAAATGGCGTAGAGAGCCCATTATATAGCTTAAAATTGGTTACACTTGGTAACCGTTTCTTTTAACTAAAATATTAATTAAGGAAGTGCACAACACAATGTCCTTAACTAATTTACAATGAGCTCGATTCTAGGAAAAGAAGGAGAAAAGGAGAAACTAGGAGAGAAAACATCCACTTATTGTTGAGGAGGGCCCACTGACTTGAGAATCCATTGTCTGAATCTTTTTAATGCCTCATCTATCTCCCTACCCCATAAGATTGATGTGTTGGTAGTGGCATGAGACCAAGTGCCTAGACATTTCTCCATGTCCTTATCAAACTTAGTATGTTCCAGGTATTCTTTATTAGCCTCTTGAATGGCAGATTGAAGAGAGAAAATATCCTTTATCTTCTCTTTGGTAATCAATTCTTCTTTGAACAGGTCTTCTTTGAAAAATGTCCTAAATTGAGTTTTGATCTCTTGAAGAGAGAAAGGAATACCTGAAGTTTCATCATGAAGATGATAATGAATAACCTTAAAGGTAGATGCAACACAAGTCTTGAAAGATTCTCCCAAGGCTTCTTCTCAATTCTCCCAAGGCTTCTTCTAGAATTTTATTTTCCATTCAACACTGAACACCCATGACCTTGACAAGTTGTCCTTAGACTCATCAAAAACTTTATTGGCCATAAATATCTTTCATCAGCTTGTCCCATAAGGCAAGATCTATGATGCAACTACTCCAAAGCTTCAATTCTTTGTCCATAGTTCTAATAGAGGAGGATAGTTTTATTGCAGGTTATCCACCTTCTCATTAGTTTTGAAGGCCTCTATAATGAAGTTCAAGCTGCAATGGTCATATCATTAACCATGGGTTCCATATCCCTTCCATAAGTGAAATATCTGTGTATATCCTTGATACTCAAACCTCATCCTTACTTGAGAATCATAGGAGATGGAAGGGTAGCCAGTGGAGCAGGATCTATAACCTTATCTTTAGCCAATAATGACTTGATGAAGTTGGGAAGAACTTGATTTTGTTCTTCCAACTATTCTATGGTTTACTTACCCTTCTCCACTCTCTCAATAACCTTGGTTACTATTTCTTGGAGGTTATGCACCTCACTCTTAAGAGTAGATTCTCCCATTGGATTTCTAGAGAGCTCTAGGTCAGAGGCTAATAGATCTTGCTCTACCTTATCAACCTTAGGCTTTGTAACCTCTAGAAATTGTTGGCCTTGAGCATCTACCACTATTCTTGAAGTTTTTATCTCTCTTTTCTGGAGGAGGAGGAGCATTACCTGACAATGTTGCCACAGCATCAACATCTGGCCATGTTAAGCGGGAAGAAGGTTTTCTCTTCTTCTTTATCGGCCAAAGGTTACACCCATGCAAAAGTAGAAGAAGAAGAAGAGGGGAAAAGATGTCCAAGAACAAGTGAACCCATATCACTTAAGGTATTCACCATTGTTTCCTCCAGAACATAGGTGAGTGAGGCATCTGGAGCTTCTTGTGCAGAGGAATATGTGGTACTAGGAGGCTCGGTGCTAGGCACTTCCCTCTCTTCTTCTATTGTAAATTCTAAAGTTTTTGCAGGGTTTGGTGTTTCACCATCATCACTTTCACTCGAGAACAATAATGTTCTCTGGCCCTTAAGGAAATCCTGAATGGTCTATAAGAGGTTCTTCCTCAATTGGCTCTTGCTTAACCTCTTTTATCTTCTTTTGGTAAACTTGAGCAGAAGAAGAGGGAGTAGATTATTCAGGTTCTTTAGTTGAGGAAGGAGGAGGGGTTTGTATAGGTACCTTTGTGCTGGGTGTATGTGTCTCTTTCCTAGGTGTTGAAGTATCTCTAGAAGAAGATCCACTCTGATTCTTCTTAAGCTCTCAAACCTTTCTATCAAACCAAACTTTGGTTCTTACAAGGACAGGGGCCAAAATTTCAACCAAGTCATCCTTCTCTTTCTTGTACCAATCCAGATCTTCCAAAGGAGTATGCTTGATTGATGTCTCATATTCAAAAGATTGCAAGTCTTCATTATCATCCTGGAACCCTTCAGGAATTTGATAGAGATTGAGATCTTTAATCAATTGTAGGGAGAGTCTACCATAGTGTCTCCTTCTTGCTTCAAAATCATTAGTACAATCAGCCCAGTAGTCCTCAGTATCGGCCTGTGATGATAGTTTATCCTAAGGTTCTGATCAATGAACTTCTTCAAATCAAAACAAGTCCTTGGTCTGAAGAAGTGGATAGTGAGGGGAGCAATGGCCCTTTCTACATTTTGGGCATCCAAGGCTATTTTACATGTATAGTTTCCCAAAGAAATAGGGAAGTGTAGACTAGATATTTTCTTGTCCCTACAGGTTCTATGCAATTTATCCAATTGCCACACACTTCAACTAGAGCCATCTTGTCATTACAAAACATAGGGAGCTTGAGAGGTGTGTTTTCATAACCAGCCAACCTGATATATGAAAACCTCCTGAATTGAATGAAGAAAGCTCCATACTTAGCTATTAGGTTCATGGCTTCATCAGAAAACCTCCTGGTAGTATCACCTTCCAAAAGCCTGATAATATACATGGTGAAGGCATCATTAACTCTTCTAAAATCATGGTTGCTAGTTTCCAGGGTAAATTGAGGGTAGTATGCATAAATAGGATCATCCTTCTGGCCCTCCATGTATGTGAATCCAAACCACTGCTGGGATGCTGCTAGGGAATACATGAGATAAGAAGTCATATAGAACTTCTTAGTCTGCTTGCACATTAGACAATTTCTCTATCAAATTCATGCAAATGATTTCTACCCAATTTATATTTTGTTTTCCTTCACAAATGATGTTGATAAAAGGGCACATCCAGAAGTGAAATTCATTGGTAGAGGAAAACCCATGACATGAGCTAGAAAAATAATGAAATCAGACAACTCTTCATTGAAATCAACCCTAAATAACACCTTGGAAAGTCGGGATGCTCCCTTCTTAGGGTTCTTCAACCATGATTTTGCTATTCTTACCTTATATTTATCATTGTCTTGCTCGAACAGTGGTCATTCTTGAGCTTGGGTGAGAATGATGGAGTCTTCAATCTCTGGGATGCGTAGAGCAACAATAATAGTAGAAACATCCAGGTTTGGTAATCATCTCCCCATGCACATTAGTCAATTCTTTTGTGTCCGAGTTAAAATGAGCTCCACAAGTGAGCATGGTGTCGGCACATTGTACAGAGATAGGGAAACCAGCCACATAAGCAATTCCATTGTTGTTGATCATTTGTGCCATGGGAGAAGGATTATGACATGTTAATCTGTTCCAAAAATCTCTAAAATCTAGGTGTCGAACCTCACTATCCCCGATATAGGGAACAAAGGACTCGAGAGGTGAAACATGTTCTTGACCTTGGAATTTAATCTTCATGTTTGTAATGTACAAAGGAAAATCCTTCAAGGATCGAATCATAGTGAAAATGCAAAGCAAATAGAAGCACGAGAAAATGACTTTAATTATAGGGATTTGAGCAAGTGATGGTAAGTGAGCAATGTGTCAAATGCATAGAGGATAGTCCCATTAAATAGTTGTTTAGGTGAGAGAAGGCCATTAAATGTGCATTAAATTCATATTGCACCGAATTAAAAAGATAAGAATCAGGAAGAGCAAAAAAATTGTCCAGGATGGGCTTTGGTACATTTTGAACATGAGGAACATGAAGACGTGATCCGGTCGACGTGGGTGATGCGGGTGAAGTGGGCCAATGAGCATGGGAAGTCTAGAAACTTGGAAACGCGAAGGACATGAGGGACACAAAGATAAGATTCATCTGATGCGTGTGAAGTGGGGAAAATGGGGACGAAGGCACAGATGCTTTTGGGATAGATGGGACAAAAGTACCTAAGGACTTGATGTGGGTGATGTGGACGATCGAAGAACAAAAATCTGGGCAAACTTGGGACAAATGGGCCAAAAATTTATGACATGACTGAAAGTTAAGGAATTTTGGGGAATGCGGCTGATCGGGAATAGCGAGCCCGACAAATTCGGGACATGAGGGACAAAAATGTCTGATAGACCCGCAAATCACCAAAATAACTCCAAAAATGTGAATTTTCACTATCTCCTTAACTTTTCACTTCACTTTAACATCACTAAAGGGTTTCAACTCAAAATTTTCAATTTTATGACTTTCAAAAGAAGGGAATTTTGAGAGGACAACAAAACCATAGTTAATCTTAAATATTTTATGATTGATTGTTAAGAGTGTGACTATTTTCAAATTCTAAAGTCATATCATTTATATGTCCTATTTTCATATAGTCATTGAAAGTATTATTTTAGTCATTTTAAGTGTCGTAGTCAAATTTGTGAGTCAAAGTAAAAAATTGTAAAAGTCTTAAAAATAAAATAAAATATTTCCTCATGGACGTATTTTTGGTGTTACCCGACATCCAAAAAAAAAAGTGTTTCACATTGCGGGAGGGAAGATATAATAAAAAATGTGGAAACAATTGAGCTTCATATCCAAATCCGATTGAGTTAGTAACATGTTATTGGAGGATGGAGGCATCGGAGGCTGGAAGACAACCAGCGACCTCTTGTCAGTCACCAATGACGGGGCCACTTCACTGATTTGGTGGAATGTGTGTGTGGTGTGCCTTATTTCTATGTGCAACGTATTTGATTTTAGCATTTCAGTTTGGTGTCATTTTCAGTGTGAATTGAAAAATAAGAACAAAAGTTCATTCTTGTTCACTAGTATGTGGCTATTCATATTTCCCTCTACTAGAACATAGTGAAGAATAATAGCACGGTGAAAAGTAGCATCATGAGTCTTACTGAGGTAGAGCGAATCGGATGTGTTCCTCTTCATACATAGGTTTGTGGTTAGCCTCCCAAAAACCATTGAAGTTTACTCGAGATGTGTTTGAGTTCTTAGGTCAAATGTGTTTGCTTGATAAGTAGATGATTCCTAAGTGTGTTCCCATCCTCGTCGATCATATGTGTGCCCGACAATGCATGGTTGATAAAAATTTGATGTGTTCATTCTTTTACCTTCAATTCAAGTTTTGTACCAAGATCATGAGCAAGCACTCACGGAAAACTACGAGAGGAAGTGTGAAATTTCTCTTACTACTATGTAAACATTAAGGGGGGAATGTTAGGAAATATAATGTTTACATTATAGTGGGATATTTACCAAAAGGTAAATAATAATTATTTAATTATAATATTGTTATATAAACAATAATATATTAGTTGGAGTTGTTTTAACAACTTGTATGATTTGAGTTGTGTATTGTTACGTGAGTAACAATCACAACTAAATAGTATTTTTAGGATATATTGTTGGTAGAAGTTCTCCGTGAATATAGGGATTCATTTCCTATATATTTGTAATGGATCCGAATGAAATAAATTAATGAAGTGGAGATTATTGTATGATTAAAAACTATCTCTGTGTTTATTTGTTATGATTTGTATTTAACTAATTTGTTGTTGTGTTTTGGATCTTGCAATACCAAACAACACATTAGTGTTTTATGTCATATCAATATTTCAATGTTTAGGATATCGCATTAGTTTTTAAAATATAGTTTGATTGTTACGGTGTCATATTAGTGTTAATTTTTCCTGATTACGTTATTTAGGATAAACCCTAAATGTTAAACCCTCAACCTTAAGTCATAAACCCTAAAGCTTGAACCTAGACCCTAAACCTAAACCATAATCCTTGAACTCTAAACCCTAAACCCTAATCCTTGAACTCTAAGCCCTAAACCCTGAACCCTGAGCCCTAAACCCTAAACCTTGAACCTTATACTTTAGAAAATAATTATAGTTTTCACTATTATTATTAATTAATATATTTGAAACTGTAAGAAAAGGTGGCAATTTGATGTCATATCTATTACCTAATACTTTGTAAATAGGAATAAATATATGTTTTTGGTATACACATGGATAATTATAACATAACACTTCATCTTAAGTACAAATATATCAAACAATTGTTTGGAAGTATCTTTTCAAAATGAATGATGTGGTCAAATATTTTGTTTAGTATATAGACACTAAATAATAGTGTGAACTAGTTTATTATTATGGTATTATTTTATTCATGTATTTATTAATAAATGATAAAGGATTCGTTAATTTCTACAATTTGTGTTTATTAATCACCGGTATGAGACTAGTTAATTATGTTGGTATTGGTTAAATGTGCATGCGATCTTCGAGTTGTTAGTTGTAATTTAATTGCTCTTAGTTGTGTTAAATTAAATACATTAGGAAAAATTTGATTTCTGAATGTATTATAGTTGTAAATATTGCGAATGTGGAGATCATTTGTGTGTGTGTGTGTGTGTGTGTGTATATATATATATATATATATATATATATATATTATTAGTTGTTAAATATTGGTAATTGTAATGTTGTGAATGTTTGATGAAAGTTGAAGCTATAAAAATTATGTGATATCATACTCTAACTCTCAATTTGGCATATGGGGAAAGTGCCTCTGCAAAGACAACAATCGATGTGTGCTGAAGGGGATTTCCCCTTAGGATGCCACATCGATACGCCAAATTATCATTGTGTGATGAAGGGGCTTTCCCCTTAGGATTCTCGCATCGATATTTGGGTGGTATACTATGTTGAGCAGAGGATTTGACTCCACATTTGGGGTTGGTGGTTTGACTCCTAAAACAGTTGGGGCTGGTGGTTTGATGATAGAAAGCGATTCAAATTTTATGGAACACACATCCAAAGAATTCTTGAAGTCAGTCTTGGATACACGACTGAGTATAGATGAACAGAAAAAAAATTCTTTAAATGTGTTCAAATGTTTAGGAGAGAAGCTAGACAAGTTTTATGCATTATGGATTGGTCGTTATTCCATTAACATCAGGCTTATAGAAACTACCATCTTCTTGAGGTATTTAGAATGATATTTACTTGATCTACGTGTTAATGGAAGACATCTAAAACACTTTTGGGATTTATTATATGTCCCTTGTATTTTTTTTGAACAAATTACAATTTGTTTGCTATTATCCTTTCTTTTCTTTGTTTTATGTTTCCTTTTGATCCATTGTGATATTTTTTTCTCTTGGAGTCATGGTGTTTTGAACTACAAATAACCAGGTGTATTTTTATGTGTCTCCTTACACAATGGATTAGGCACTTTTCCTACTTCATCCATGAGTGTTTATGTGGTTCTTGTGGAACCTGCTGGGGGTGCCTATCCTTGAGCAAGAGTGATATTTAGTGCCTAATTTGATATTTTTATAAATCATGGCTCATTTTGTATCTATCCCTGTAAAATTTTGTATGTATTGCCCATTTGTTTAGCTCTATGGCCTCTTATTCCCTTGACCTTCAAGTTGATTCAACCATGTCGCAATCTTGGTGAATTATCTCCCATATAATAAGCCAATAGAAAGAGAAGTTTTCGCAACAAAAAACACATGAAGCTGCAAAAATAAATTAAGTTCTAGACCAATCCTAAAAAAACATGTGAACTTTCCTATAACTACACAACACCAATATACCTCCACATATACTTTAGTACTCTACACCACATCACTGTAATTTAGTGTTTTGGTGTGGATTTACATTTACATATTAATTGTCCCGAGTTCTATATTATCTCAATTGCAAATGACTTATTTAGGTAAGGTGAGCTTAAAACTTACTCAAGAGAGGGTTGATAAATCAAAATTGTTATTGTTTTATCAAACATCCAAGTTTAGTGTCTTGGTGTGGGCATATGTTTTACAAGGTTTGAACCCACTCGTTCTCAATTAGGCCTTTCAATCCACTTTTTGGTGTTCCTACTTGATGTCTCTATCAATGATTGCAGCTAAGGAAAACATAATGGAGTTAGTGATTAGTGTAGTTTTTGAAAAAACAAAAAATAACTTTGAGATTTATATCTTTAGGCTTATTCTCGATAGATGTGTTTAAGATATTCATAATAGTAATTATTATATATATAAATAGTTATAATTAAGTATTCTTGATCTTCGTTGTGGAATGACAAGGGATTTAAAATGAAGTCAGGGGAGATGGTAAGCAAAGTTGAAATCCCCCAACAACTCAAACCACTCCACCATCTATTGAATACCACATACACACATAACCCTTAAGAGAATATTATAACATGTACATGTATATTAGTAGGAGATAAAGTCACATACACATCAAGTTAAAATAAGTATATCGATAATAAATTAATATGTTTTTCAAAAAACCAATGATTAAAATTCAATCAAATCATACATCATAAAAATTTGAGGTAATTCATACCAATGCAACATCGTCTTAAATGTTCATTCTAGGATTTTGATTTAAAAATTTGTGAATAAACCGTGTGTGTGTGTGTGTGTGTGTGTGTGTGTGTGTGTGTGTGTGTGTGTGTGCGCGCGCGTACGCTTGCACGCACACACGCTTAATCTATTATGAATTGTATGCATTTTCATGAGCGTTTTAGCCATTCATGAGACCTATTGTCTTTTAGATAAGATACCGAAATGCATCTTTGGACTCACATAAAGTAGATGAATTTGACGAAGAAAGAAGAAAAATTGTTTTAGGGATAACAACAAATTTGATGATGCAATATTTGATAATTTGTGACATAAGTGATATTTCTAATGAATCCTATCAAACATGGATTGAGGTGCACATAATATGATTGGATCTAATAAATTAATTCAAGGGAGATGGTAAGCCCAATTGAAATCCCCCAACAACTCAAATCCCTCCACCATATATTAATGAAGACCACACATAGACATAACCCTTAAGAGAATAATTTAACATGTAAATATATTAACAGGAGACAAATTTATAAACACATATACAATCAAAAGAAGTATATTTTGGTTGAAAAAATAAATCAAATTGTACATTGGACACAATTGACATAATATGCACTGATCGAATACCATATTAATTTTATGGCCTACAATTTTGATAAGAAATATTCCATGAAGAAGCCAATCAAAATCTAAATATGCCACAAACAAACCAATTTGGATATGATTAAAATATAATGAAACATTATTATTTAGTATAATTGTGATAAATCTCTACCAAAATTTACATGATTCGTTATTAAATTTCAACCTAATTTGGATGGAATTCTTTTATAAGGAATCAGATTTGATGGCCATCAAAGAATTTCAAAAATACTTAGAGTAGGCCACAAGTAGGAATAAGTAGTATCGTGGGTTTTCATACTTATTTTTTATTTCATTTAAATAATGATCCACAAGGTTTGTAGTAGATTCTTCATTCAAAAATACTTCCTAGTAGTCAATGCAACTATATATTTAATAGTGTAATGTACAAATGGAGATATGGCATCTTAAAATATTGTGTAGCCAAAGAACATTCACAATGCATTGTGGCACCTCTTCATTGTACATATATGCATTTTAGAGTCTTAAGTGAGGATGAAACAATTTTGTGCACTATCTTAATACTTCTATGCTTGACGTGGGGTAGGAATGTTCAATAGATTACTAGGAAACACTACACAATCCTAAGAATCATCAATTATGCACATAATAAACATATTCCTTTTTAGAGTATCACATTATGTCCATAACCTCATCTTGGTGGTGTGCATATATCTACCAATATCTAAAGATGATTTGGACTTTGGCACAAGGAAACAACTTAAAACTTTTACCATGAACTTCTTTGTGTAGATGTGTGATGTACACACATGACGTCAAGGAGTGCAAGAGTTTGGAATAACTTATTAAGAATTATAGGGAATGTAACCAGAGGGAGCTAATAAAGATAGTTTACCTAACTCGGTATTCTTGGTATGCATCTATTTACTAATCACTAAATATCATTAGAACTTATGCATAGGGAAACAACTTGAAAATTTTCCAGTGAACTACTTTGCACAAATGTGCATTGTGCACACATGACCTCGAGAGAGTGCAAGAGTGTTAACAACTTACTCAAAAGTATAGGGAATATAACGATAAAGATCCAACATAGAGGGTTTACCCAACTCAATATTGTGGTTATTGAGTGGAATTATGTTTCTTTGAGTTGTGTTATGCTTGTGATTCATTATGAAACATTCGGTCATTAACATTAATTTAATAATCGTAACACATTTATTAATGGGGCATGGGTCAAAGGATCTGTTTGATGTTATACAATTGGGATGTAGATGAGATCAATATTGTAAGTAGGTGAATCATGTACTTTTATAAATACATGTTTATACTTGAAAGAGGTTTTCCTCTTAGAGGGATTAGTTGATAATATAGAAGTTGGAAAAGTAATGGAAGGTTGATTTAATCATATGGTTAGTTTAGATGCACATTATTAGATATTGTTGTAGAATGTTTCCAAATTAGAGAGATATTGTGGATCACAAACAAGCTTACTCTCATGTACTAAAACTAAATTCAATATAACACATGTCGAATTGTAAATTTATCGACAAACTATTTTTAAATGATGCAAGATTGTGTGTATACCGAAATGAAAACAAATATTTTATATCACCAATATAATTATAAACATATCAATATGCAAATCTTTATATAATACAACACACACACACACACACACACACACACACACACATATATATATATATATATATATATATATAACTATTCATAGATATAAATATATATTACTTCAATTAGTAACCATGATAACTTTCTCGAAGAAAAGCATATTTCAAATAAAAGTTTGCAAGAAGATTTAAAAAAGTATGGAACATAAGATACGAGAATTGGGAAGAGAAAAAGGGTAGACAACATAGAATAGATCACTGGTTGGCAAATCACTTGTAGGCGTAACTTTCCCAATTTTTCCTTGGCTTGTATTCACTCTTCATTTGCTTCCACGGTGACAGGGAAAAATCTTAACCTTGTTTCTAGTGTTGTCATTTACCCGAGCTTGAGCCAGATCTAGAACCGCAAGATATACCATTTATTTTAGTAAATATATCCCTCCCATTAACACATATACAACATAGCAAACATGAACATGAGTGTGTTATAATGCGCTTGTGTTATATCGCGAGTTCATTATAACACACTCGCATTTTAAGATTGGTAATTATCAATCCTAGAAATCCATAATGCACTCACGATTTCTCAAAAAGTGCTCGTGTTTCTCTTAAAATCATAAATTTACCCATTTTTTCATCCACCATCTCCGTGCACTTGCCCAAATATTTGCTAGATGAATTATTTGTTTTTGTGTATTTCATGAAACTTCACCTACTCTATAGTTATCATAAAATTTGAATCAAATATAAGGATATATAAGATATATTTTGGAACCCGTAAGGGCCATATGAAATTAAATAGTGATGTCCTTTGGCCTTACAAATACACAATCTACATTTTAGATTTTAATGAACTCCATCTTTCAACCATTTCTACAAAAATAATCATCATATTCAAAGTTATTATTCCTCTCTACTAGTGATGGTGCATATGAAGGATGAGATTTGGGGCATGTGTCTAGACTAAAAATAACTCAACAAGTACTCCATCAAAGATAATTTCCTAGTGCTTCTAGTGGATGATTTTCTCTCGATAATTTACATAGTTTTGTTTATTTCATGAATAATGACCTAGTATTTTGATATCATCAAATTAGAATTGAAGAAAATGATAGACATAAGATATCTTTTAATACATATGAGTTCCACTATCAATTTATGCCTAAAAATTTCATCATCTACATTTTTTTCTTTCAACCATTTATTAAAAATTCATATTCATGTTTTTTATGAAATTTTACTACAATAAAACCTGGAGGAATACTTAGATCATGTGAATCAAGTATTTAATAATCTTAAACAACAACATCTTTAAGCCATCCTTATAAACTTTATTTTGGAGTCAAGGATGTCAATTATTTAGGTCACATTGTTTGTCATAAAGGAATGAAAGTGTAACCTTACAAGATCAAGACCATGGTAGAATAGTTATTGCCTAGACCATTCAAATACCTATGGGGATTATTAGGGCTCACAAGTGATTATCATTTTTTGTACAGAAATTGTGGTAGTATAAAAAACACCATTGATAGATTTATTAAATAATAACTCCTTCTATGGGATTGTAGAATCCATTGGGGTATTTGAGAAGTTGAAGGAGCCCATGTGCACCACCCTTGCTCTAGCTGCCCTATACATTTCCAAATCCTTCATTATTTAATGTAATGTTTTAAGTATGGAATGTAGACAATGTTGATGCAAGAGGGATGACCCGTTACATTTAAAATCATCTAAATCAAAAGTAAGACGTTTTGAATCTCGTTTATGAGAAGGATGTGATGGTTCTCCTTCATACAATAAAAAAATGTTGACCATATTTTATGGAAAGAACTTTAAAGGAAGATAGATTTGAATACTCAAAATACTTCTTGGAGCATATATTTTCATCATAAGAAAAATAAAAATGGATCATGTAGATATTGTTGTAGAAATTACTCCATATCAAAGAATTTCTTTCTTGTGAAAGAGCCTAAGGCTCAGATGTGCACAACACAAAATGGGTGTCAATCAACTTCATTATTTTACTTGAATGTAAGCATTACATATATAGTGTGAATATCTCGATAAGAAAGGAATCAACACTTATTCTTTTATCCCTTACATTTTTCATTTTATTCCATCCATATCTCTCTTAACCAAATCTATACAAATGAAATAAACTTGAAAAAAAGAAGTTGGGTATTGAGTTTTATAAGAATTTATAGAGCTTGAAGAAGAGTTGTTTGAGCGATGGAGTTTTACGAGAAAACCCCCAACACCCTAGTGTTTGGGTTCTTCCACGTGGACCTGAGAAATAGGAGCGGCATGGTTGGCATTGCCTACGTGTCTAGCAGGATGTTGTTTATGTGTCTCCTCTTCTTTCTTCTTCCCAAACAAGCCAAAAGGTCGTAATCCTAGTGCTCTAGTGCATTTGATTCCGTCATTACTAAAAATTTCAAGCTTCACAAATCAACAATACAAATATAATTCACAGAATAAACAAAATAACATGGCAAACAATAATATCGAAGAGCAAATAATTAAATAATGTCTTATTGAAGAAAAAACTTATTAGTGCCTTGTTGGCGTGTCTCCTCGGCTCCTCTGCTCGGATCCCCTGCCTCCTCTGCTCATATCCCCCGCCTCTCCTACGTTCACAATGGCTATCCCATCCCATGTCTATTGTAATTTGAAAATATTTTGGGCGGGACAGAAAAAGATAATTTAAATTCAAACTCAAATTGTCATGTCTCGTAAACACATTGATTGCCACGTCAAAATGTCACATCATAGTTTCCGGCACAACAGTCCTTTCCAGCGAGGGCAATGGCTATGTCAACACATCATGATATGAAAAAAATTCCCACATGCATAGGTGCATTTTTAGTGGAGGGTAGCTCTCGGCGATGCACACATGCAAAATTATGCATGTTTATTTTTCCTATTTCTAACTTCACAGATTTTTCTATTGGCATCCAGAATAGTTTTAATTGTTTAACAATTACTTTATTTGGAGTGAAGTTAATAGAAAACATGTTAGCTTGGTAAAGGTCCCGAGGGTGGCATAGGCAACTAGAGAGATTTGGATAGTCCGTACGTGACGTGTTCTAACTACCCTCAACCATGCTCAAAGTACCGATTTTCATTGCATGTGTGGGGGTTTTCGGAGGAGTATTAGGTTGAATGGTGGCCTCAAGGAGCTACACACAACACACAAAATGCATGCAAGGGTAGGAGTAAAAACAAACGCAAGGCCCATGGGAGAAGAAGCAACGAAAGCAAACACAAATATTCAAATCAAAACAAAGAATGGGAAGAGCTTGCGGTGAAATCCAAGGCGGTGAGCGGTGAGTTTGGGAATGTAAAAACCATTGAAAATTTTGATTGAAAACACCCCAATGGATGAGGGAAGGGTAAATAACACAGCACAACACACCCAAGGAAAGGAAAACCCACCTAAGGCATAAGTAAGGTGAACATACATCAAAAAGGCAAACATGCATCAGCGGGAAAACAAATGCAAACAAACCCTATTCGTAGCCAAAGAAACACATAAATGATGGAAGGTAAAGTAGGAAAAAACAAGGCTCAATAAAATAAAAGAGCTCGGTGACCGAGATATAAAAGAATCGAACCCTACAAAAAAATACAACCCAATGAAGCAAAACAGAGTGACATACAACATAAATGCAAAACCAAACGGGAGGAAGGGCATGGACATGAAATTGGAAACTAGATTTTTTTTTTTTTAAATGCTTGCAAAACCAACCAGAAGAAGAAAAAAACTAGAGATCTAAAAAAAATTCACTTTCGATTAATAAAATAAATTAAAAAACTAGAGATGAAGATCCAACCTCTAATTTTAGAAGTGCCTCCAAATGTAGCTACAACC
Organism: Taxus wallichiana var. yunnanensis; assembly: GCA_018340775.1. Lineage (NCBI taxonomy): Eukaryota > Viridiplantae > Streptophyta > Pinopsida > Cupressales > Taxaceae > Taxus > Taxus wallichiana. The sequence goes on along the minus strand of CM031240.1, from coordinate 798,834,319 downwards.
AACTATTTTTAGCTGAAAAACCCTTGAAAACTTCAAAAAAACACTTGCACATCTAAAAACATGAAAACCAACAAAAAAACTCCACAAATCATAAGGTTAGATCTATTGATAGGATTCAAAAAACTAAATATTACACGAGAAGTACGAAAAACTAGAAAATGAAGTAAAACAACCATATTCAAATGAGTGCACGATTACCAAACCCAAGCTCTGATACCATGTTAGATTGGAGTATGATGATTAATTTGGAAATCCATGCACATAGAGCAAGGTTGTGCTTGAATGGAGTTGTGAATGTTTCACGCAATAAAGAGAAATCGAATCAAAGCAAGAATCAAATAGAGAAAGATAACAGAGTGTCTAGCATGCTCATAGATCAAAAAAGAGAGGTACATATAGGATTTTTGTGTAACTCATGTGCATGAAATGTGTACATTAACCCTATTGACCTATTCAACTATAACTTATTCAACCTATGACCTATTCTCACTAAGTGAGATGACTAACCATTAGGTGGACAAGATGTTGAATGACGACAAGTCTAGTCATATACACCAACAATAGGTAGTTTGGAACCAATTAGAGGGATAACAACCACCATGATTTAGTAAAGCATAAAAACAAGCCATGATCACACATAAATGCATAGAAACCAACTACACATGCACCCTACGGAAGATCTAGGGTTTTGAAATTAGTAGGACTAACCTACGGACTCTAGGAAAAATATTGGATCAAGTGAAGGATTCTCTTGAATACATTAACCAAATGTTTTCACTATTTTTAGAGTTGATTAAGATTTACACATAAAAAAAAGGAATGAAATAAAAGCTACGGGGTTTATTATGATTAATTAACTTCAGATATTAACCATTCAATATCAAAATAATATATTAATACTTTACAACAAATCTATATGATACAATACAAGTTCATAAATATATGGGATTGAGTGCACTTAGCTGATTATAGATGATTTTGGGAAAGTTTTGGTGATTAGAATAATGGAACATGGAGATATGGACATGAGAATACCTCAAAACTAGAATCGTGACCTAAAGATGCTCTGAATAGGACTGTATAATAGGGACATGAATGTTCGTATAGTATTAACCTATTTATATGGTCTTGACGCTACTTAGAACTAAGATATTTAATTTACAGTTTGTCACTTGTTTAAATATATTCATCTCTATATGTATCTGTAGTGCCCACTTCCCTTTGACACCTTTTTAGATACTAATCATGATGTTGTTGATTATATTATGGACATGATTATGGACTTTATTATAGTATGATGTTAGATGTTAGATCATGGATTATTGTTGACTTTATTCAGTTATGATGCATGACAATTATTAGAGATAGTTTATATGTTGATGATGACATCTTGTTTGACATGGTTATATTATGGATGTTGTTCGGACTTGTGATACTTAGATATTATGAATAGACTTAGAAATGGAAATTATTTGATGATGATATAGTTATTGAGTAAAATTACAAATGATCTTATTGGTTTCTTGGATGTTGTTGTGATCCATATATCTAGATGATTTTAGAATTATATTTATATTATTTTGGATGTTCTGATATGGCCACGAGGCTGAAGGAGGTATTTGTATTTTACAGGTTTAAAATATCACAACAAACATCGGGGATTGGAGACCAACCACATTGGAATTCTAGATGAATTCAAAAAGGTCACTATGGAAACTTGTATTTGTTTGTGTGTGTTTATTTATGTTAAGGATTCCCATGGGGGGGATCACCTTAAATGTGACCAAGGGATTATGTGTATTTATTTATTTGGACCCTTTGTTATGTTTGCATGTGTTTATTTTGTGATGCATTTGACCCTTTCATTATTTATTAAATGATGTGTAATATTATGAGTAATCATGTTGTTAAGTTAATTAATTAAAATATGTCATAAGAAAGTAATTAATAGAGTTGTTGGTCTTGAATTAAAGTGTTGTAAGAGATGTGTAAGTGATGTGTAAGTTAACTTTTGAGTGTGAAACACTCCACCTTCTTGGAAATTCGAATTTTTCCTTTGAGGCTGATTTTGGAGGCTTGTGGGACAAGTTAAACTTGTCCCATACCTCTTAAATTTTATTACCAACCATAGTTATGGTTGGAGAGTTGAATTTAGACTTTTATAATACTTTTTGAGAAGGCAAATTGTAGGTTTTAATTTTACTTTTCTTACATGATTTAATTTCAGTCCTTTGGGGCATGGGTTGGATTTGAGTGTGTAAGTAAACTGTCATATTATTCACCCACCTATTTATTATGCATTGGAGAATGAAGTTGAATTTTGGGTTGGGGTTGAGGATGTGTGATGTGCCATCCTACATGGAACCACCTCATCCTCTTTCCTTCCCTCTTCTATAAAATTTGAATTGTTTACCTTGTTTTGGGTTGCTTCACTTTTGGGAAACTCTTTTGGGGTGAATTCTTTTGTTGTTTTGGAGCTCGACTTTGAAGAAGTTTTGGAATATTGTTGCATGCTTGTGCTTGGCTGATTTGGATTGCTTGCATTGGGATAAATCTTGTTGTTTTGGAACTTGGGAAACTCCATCATGGAGAGGTAAGAGCTTGGCTCTTGAAATGCTCTTCTTTTATGAATGTAAATGTTAATGTGTGAATGTTTTGGCATGTTTGTGGGCTATTGGGTAGATGGCCTAGGAATGGTGTAGGAGAAGACTATGGGGTTATTTTGTGGGAGGCACAAGTGTGTTTTAGGGAGGTATAAGGGTGGAGGGAGTTGGGATTTTGGTTCCACCTTATAAAGAAATAGCTTGCATTTCTTTACTCATTATGGGGTGCCATAAGAGGTTGGGAGGCATAAGGAAATGTGAGGAATAAAGGGTACTTGGGAGGCATAAGGAATGTCAAGGTTTTGACATACTATATTTTGGTGGTTTGTAATTCAGGTGGTGATACCCATTTCCCCTTTTAGGGAGGCATAATAAGCATCCCCATATTTTCTTGCTCCTTTGGCTTGCTTGATGAAGCCTTAGTATTGTTTGTCATGTTTTAATGTAGTTGTAAACTACATTCTATTTTGGACTGTGTTTTTATTGTGAAAATGTTGCTTGTGTGTTTGTGGAAGCTTGTTGTTGTCATGAGTTGGATCACATCTTTTATTGCATTGTGGTTGGGGCTCGGGGCCAATGAAGAATAATGGCTTCTCCCCTTCATTGGATGTCTTGGTTGGGTGGAGAGCATTTCCTTTCCCCTACTCTTGTTGTGATCAAATTGGAAGAATGAGAAATATGCATGTTGTTGTTCTGGAGCAAGGAAAAAGACAGTTTGACAGTCCCTTGTGAAATGAAATCTTATTGTAGCCCTTTCCCACTTTGAAGTGGATGATCTGTATATTAATTTTAATGGAAAGATACCTTGTATTGACAATGAAAGTTGAAATTTGAAATGTAAAAGAGTTATACTCTATTTTTCTATTTTTGGAAGGAATGTGAAAGAATGATATGTATTTTGCATGTTGTATTTTGAAATCAAATGGAAAGGAAGTTGTAAGAGTTTCATTTGAATTAATGGAAGTGTTTTTCCTTTTTCATATGATATTATTTCCATTAGAAATCTGTGTTTAACACGCACTATGAAATCCCTGTTTGGAAAGTGGAAAAGTGAAACACGTGAGAAGAAAATGTGTTATTTTGCCTTGTTTATAATATATGATTTTGGAAAGAATAGAAGTTGCATTCTTGTTTTAATGCTTTCTTGAAAGAAATATAAATATTTATGACTAGCATGGAATGAATTCAATGTTTTATTTCATGGCAAAAGAGATAGTTAATTTATGTTACGTAAATGTATACATTTCTTTCAATTCACTACATACTTTGTAAAATTCCTTTATCAAATGTTCAAATAACCCTAAAAATAGATAAGAGGAAAATGAAATAATCAATTGAACTTGATGAGGACAAAATGATCCCAAACCAAACTAAAAACACTTAAAGGAAATCTTTCAAAACTGTAAAACCGAGTTCAAAGCTTTCACAATCGTATTTCAAGAAATGTAAATGTTCAAATTGCAAATCAATCAGAAAAATTGAATCTTGAAATCTTTCCTAAATCCATCTAAGAACAATTCTCCATGTCTATTTGACATGTTGAGAGAGGAAGAAGATCAAATTGAACAAATCTCATAAGTTAAAATTTACCAGTTTGCACTATAAAAGCCTGCAGATCATTTTCTTGAAATTGACTCCTTAAAATTTATCAAAATCAAAATTTAATGATTCTTGTGTAAAGAGGACATTGAGAGATTTCCATAAAGTCCTTGTTTTCCCAAAACTGAGCTCTCTATCAAAATTTATGGCCTTCTGAAGTTTTTCTTCACTTGGCGTCAAAAAATAATAATTTGGGAAAAATTTCCTTGGCGGGCCCGTGGGCCCGAATTTTTCCCTTAGAGCTTTGGAAAATTTTGGGAAAATTTTCCAAATTTTCCCACCGTCCCACAACCAATCAAAGGCTGCCATGTGGCACCACGAGGTGTTGGTGGAGGGGCGGATCACTTTTTAACTTAGTGCTTTAGAAAAAATTGGGAAAATTTTCTAAATTTTCCCCGCCCCCCCCATGGCCAATCAGGAGCTACCATGTGGCATTGCGAGCCATCGGTGGAGGAGCGGGTTCCTTTTTGCCTTCGGCATTTTCAAAAAAATTCTAAATTTTCCCCGCCACCTCGCGGCCAATCAGGAGCTACCACGTGGCATCACGAGGTGTCGGTGGAGGCGTAGGTGAATTATATCATTTTTTCCCTTTAAGCGTTAAAACTCTTTGATCCTCGTCACCTCATTTTCCCGACATGGATTAGGAGGCTTCACGTGTCCCTTGCAGATTTGTGGGAACATGGGTGTAAAGGTGGCGTTTCACCCCCGCGCGAAAAAATTTCAAAAGTCTCCCGCGACCCCACTGACTCGACTATTCCTCGAGAAATATTTCTCCCCACGGCCCACAAACCCGCCCTTGGGGTAAATTTTCTCCCCTAGGCCCGTAAGCTCGCTCTTGGGGAAAATTTTCACCCCAAGGCCCGCTGGCCCATAACTTGAAAAGTATGAGGAGTTAGGAGGACTTCTTTATATCACTGGAAAGGTGAGGAAATTTCCTATCCAATTGGAATGATTTAGGAAAATTTTAATGCATTAATTTTGGATAAAATAAAGTGGAATCTTTAAATCTTGTTAGAGAGTGGGTATGGTGAGGAATCACCCTCTTAACCTAAATGAGTCTTTTAACCCCATATTTTGGACCTTGTAACCTATAATAATTATTAAAAAGTAAAAGTATATTCTAGTATATTAAAATTGATCTAGAACCTTGTTTGTGACAATTGTTGTCTTGTAACCTAGTTAAAGACACTTTTAAAAAAAATCATTCCATAAGTTTCCTATCTAATCCTAGGTTGTGTTGTGGGTCTCAAGTAGGTTGTTTTAGCTAGCATCACAGTATCATTCATTATCGGTCACATTGTGGGGCCCTCAAATGCTCTTTTAAACCTTTCAAACCCTAACCATGGATAGAGAGTCCTACAAAATAAACATTAGTTGTGTTGTGGGCACCCCCGTGCACTATTGATGTTGTAACTACTCTAAATGTGCATCAAACCACATGTCATTCTCCACCTAGCATGTGATATCTAGATGTAGTGAAATCATATGTGGCATTCATTTTTGAAAAATCTTGACTTGAGTTTCTCTCTTGCCAATCTACTTGAGTGAGTGACTTTGGATGCTTACAAATGTGGGAAGTAGTCCCCTAGACCTAGTGGGAAGCTTTAGAATTGTAGATAGTGCTACCCTAATGAATGTGTAGAGGTATTTGTGAAGTTTAGGGAGATTTTGTGCCTTTGTGCTAGATTTTACAATAAAATTCTATAAGAGTGTCGGATTCTAAATGAAATGAGATTCACTGACTTATATATGCTTTTGAAGATGATTTAAGTTACAAAGGCCGACTAAGGAGTAAATGTCCCAAAGACTAATATGCAAATTTCATGATCAAAGTGAGTAAGGAAAGGTTTTACACTAGGGTCATGATCATATGGCACAAATTGACCTTGGTGTAAATTTTCTACCCTAGAGGAGAAATAAGAGTTACGTGATTTGAAATATGAAAAGTGGAGTTTCTAAATGAATTTCATGTATGTGATTCTCATAAACTATCGAAAAATGAGTGTGTATGACTAAGAAAGATAGACAAGATACCTAGAGATGTACTAAGTGAGTATGGGTAAAGTGCACTTGTTTTAGCAAGAGAGTAATGTAAAAACTAGTGGTGTCAAGGAGTAACATTACAAAAATTGAGTATTTTTGTGCCATTGATGGTACTCTAATCAAAGCAAAAGTAAAATAAACTTTTATTTACAACAACATGAGTAATAGAATAAAGAAATATCTCGGATGCAACAATGGAGGTAATTATGTTCTAAGGCCTACTTTGTGGTATCAAGATGAAGGTTATTCTCTCCCTAAGGAAGTTTTTTATTTTTACCAACAAAATGTAGAGGAACTAGTATATTAAGTTATTTCTAATATACAATTTCCCAATATACTTTTCAATCGGTAAATAAAATGTACTTTGTACACCAATGGAGGCTCATAAGTAATGGTTTTATGGAAATTGTACTTTAAGTAATTAAGTATTTTCATAAGAATATTGACTATGCAAGCATAAACCCATAGAATTATAATCTTTAAAGCCCACATCTACTCTAATTTTCTCTATAAATAAACTTTCTTATATACCCAAAATTGATCCACAAACAAGGGTATACAATTCACTTCTTGCCCGGATTATTTGTAAAAATATGTCCATATGATGAATGAGTTAGAATACACAAAATAAACATATATTAATGACTTAATAATTTTTCACCTTAAAATGTGAAATATATTTAATACATATTCATTTAACGCATACCTAACCAAAACCTTCCTACAAACATACATAGTATTGTATGCACTAAAATCTACATGTTTACTTATTAACTTGTTCAAAAATGTTTATGAAAGACAAAGAAATAGTCCTCACCAAACAAAAGTGGGCAATAATTTTTTAAAAGCATTGTTTTCCAGTTACGCTAAAGATATTGGGACACAAGGTAGATGAAAAAGGTTGGTGTAGGAATCCTCCTACCATGTAAGGATGTCTTAAGATAAATGATGCCATATTCCATTTGTAAATGGGCATGTATTAAAATGGAAAACATTGGATATTGTCCAAAGTAGTTTGTCCATGGAATTAAAAGATATTTTTTTGAATCCATTTTCCCATGATGACATATGTACTTGTGAGCTGCAACTCCATGATGAAAATGACTACCATGCCAAACATAACAAACATATATATAGCTTTCATATTTCTTCATGACTATTCTCTATGGAATATTTGTAATTTCAACCTATTTATCTTATTAGGTGCAACTGAGTATAGGGGTGATGGGCTCACAATTTTTATGAGAGTAATGTATACATTTTGAAGTTGATTGGAATCCATTTTTGGGATGTTGTGTAAGAGTGTCCACATTTTATTTGTCCACTCATCCATCTTCATAATATGAAAATAATATGATATACAAACATCATATCCATGTAAACAAATCAATTTTCAATCAATCTTGATACAAATAATTATTTTCTTCTACCAAAATAGCAGAAATTAAAAATAGGGGATTTGAATATTTGGTTATCTATTCATAGCATAGACATAAACTAGAGTTTATTTGGATGTACTACATATACAAATATATATCATTGGTACATAATTGCAACATTTAAGTACAAGAGTCCACATAAATAAAGTTAGCCATGTCTAGGAGAATGGAAATTTTTTTGTAGCATTCCTATGTCTAAAATTGCATACTTAGAAAAAAATTAGCTTACACAGAAGCATGCACAATTTTCAAGTTTACACAGATTACAAAATTCACCCAATTGTTGTCGATCCTTACATATCATAATATTTTCTAATAAATTGTTGCATATTATTATATTTATAACAAAAACTAAATTTTCCCAATGGAATGGTCATGAATTAAGCTTTGTTAGGTAAAATGGCTCAAATTTGCACACCCAAGAAATATCCTATAGATTCTTCGACTCTATATCTTGGAGTGTATAGTGTACTTTTAGGACCAAAATGTCAAATTTAAACTTAATCGTCAAACTTTGTTTGCTAGTGGATCTATCTATGAAGATGCTCACATTCTACAATTTTATGCTCTCTTTTGACTAATTGTAATATGCCTCAATGTAAGATTTCAAGTCTCAAAATATGTAAAACCCTATGTAATCGATCGAAAAGACCAAAACCCTAAACATGGGTTAAGCCCATACACAAAGGTTAGTGTTTGGGTTGAATTATGATCCATACCCCACCTATGTTGGTACTAATCTAAAGAATCATATGCAATTTTCCACCTAAATATGCGATATATGTATGGATGCAACTATATTTGAAAATTAGATCGCTTGATAATGTTTGTAGTGGCTTTCTTGTTTGGTGTTTTACTTGGCTTTCTTGGTCTTTGGCTTGAGAATCTTGACACTAGAAACTAGTTTGGAGTGCCTTAGACTGTGTAGGGGTTAATCCTAATGTGTTTTACTACTTTAAGGATTTTTATGAGATTTTTGTGTACTTATTGAGTGATATTTTCTTAAAGATGCTTGAAAGTGTCAAGGAATAGCTAGGTGAGTAAATGAGTGATTTTAACGTGCTTACATATAGGGTTCTAAAGGCATAAGTCCACATTAAGGCCAAGCCATGAGGAAAGTAATGACCCATAAAAGACATTAAATTGAGAAAATTATCATTGGAAGGCTTGAGATGAAATTTATAGTTTCGCATAAAAAGCATTTGGTGTGGTTTTGTCCTTGTTTGGGATTTTTGTCCACAAGGGATATTCAATACTATAAAGTTATGTGTAACAACTTGGATGACTAGATTAGTTTGGATTGTAAGATTTTCTATGAGTGATTGAGAATTTTAATAAGGAGACTAGGTCTTGCAATAAAATTAAGAATATAGAAATTAAGTTTGACATAGGTGCAAAATTCATGATAGGAATAATGCCAATATTAATACTATAAAGTAATTAATTGTCAAATTTGTGTATCTAAATGTATAATCTCCTAACTCTAATTCCTTCTACTACCACTTTGTAGTGAACTTGTATATCCTCCACATAACAACTCAACTTTTCATATTAAAGTTTAGAACCATAATCTGTGATACACGTAACACATTTTTAATTTGTTTCATATTCCCATTTGGAAATTTTACTCATATATCACTATATCCTTTTATTTCACAAGATTTATTTTCACCTAGATATATTTTAGTCGAGGGGGATTAAGCCTTAGGCAAACTAGGCAGTTGCCTAGGGCGCCAACAATTAGGGGGCACCTGAATCTAAAAATTTCCTTTTTGTCGGTTAATTTTAGAACTTAACTTTAAAATAATTTATCTAAAGAATTAATATTGATCAACCCATTTATAGATATTATTGTATAGTAACATAAATTTCACGCATACACATAAAAAAATTGTAATATTTTTGCAAGTAAAAGAAAATATCACATATTTATAAGCACATGATTTTTTTGGTATTGTTACTCATTCTCTAATGTAGCTCCAGATTATGTAGGTGTGTAATTTGTTCTAGAAAAAAGTTTAATGTATGTTTTATAATGTTGTTGGTGTATCTAGTAGAGGTGAGTATAATTAAAGGAAAAAAGTATTTAATTTTCTATTCTTAATTTTTGGGGAAATTTTCTATTATTTTGTTATGGAGGAATTTGTAGGCCTAGTCCAAATACGACTCTTCACAAAACCATGGGAGCTACATAAACATTTTTGTTTCTTTGCAAAAAAATGGTGCTTTATTTCAAGATAGAGTTCTTGTCACCTACTTGATATGGCTAAATCAGACTTGTAAGAAGCCTTGTATAAAATATTATATTTTTGCATTCTGAACATCTCCTGTGATTAATTTTTTCCATCCACAAAATAGTTTTCATCCTTCTATGATAATTTAATAATATATATTTTTTATTATTTTATCATGACCATGATGTAAATTTAAAAATACAAAAATATAAACAATTTTTATTATCTACTTTATGGGAAAAAATATTAAATAAATTTTTAGGCGCCCACTTAAACTATTACCTAGGGCGCTCCCAACCTTTAATTCGGCCCCGATTTTAGTGCCATCTATTTCTCACGGAAATTTTTAAACCAACTTCTTTTACAAGTCATGTGGATGCGTGCTCTGAATCAAGAAACCATGCATTTTAGTCATTCCTAAATTTAAAATAAACTACTTTTGATTATCAACGAAGTTATTTACCATGCATTTTAATCATTGAAATTAACAACTTTTGATTATTTACATCATATTTTAATCGTTTTTTCTTTTAATTATTCAAAAATTATATTTTAATTATTTTTATATTTTTTCTTTTCTCTCTATCAACAGAGTTATTTTCTTGTTTGTTATATTCGAAAGTTCATTAAACATCTTGCACCCATAAGAATAATGGCCAAACTTACCACAATAATTACGCTTATAACCATTCGTATTCACATTTTCACAAAATATAATTTTTAGAAATATAATTCTATTTGTATAAGCCTTTTAATACTCGACCATGTCTTAATATGAAGAATGATCATCTATTTGATAAACATTCTCAAAAGAATCTTTCCTTTCTCTTCCATTTTACCTCGGTAATTCACAATGGTCTAGGAATTACATGATCCTCCCATTAATGTCTCGTAATTTCCACTTCGAGATACTTAACAAAGATTAAATTTATTTTTTCAAGTGAATTAGAAATCCATCATATTTGACATATTGGACATGTTAAAGTAACACAAATAAAGCCACTACAGTGTGGTACTCCCACTCAATCTGCGGTGGCAACAAATTAGCAACATTAAATTTCTTCAACAAACCAATCACAACACTTATTTTCAATCACTTCCTTCTTCAAGAAGATACCAAATTAGAGAAAAAGCTGAATATACTCCAAGACTACTACAAGACTTGAATAGTACCAACAAACTCCTATAGTTTTTCCGCTAATTATAGCTAATTCTTCAACCTATCTAACTTGATAACTCTTATGTAAAAGATATAACATTTTTGTAGAAATGAAGTTTATCTCTGCATGAAATATGATGTAACACTTACTAAATCGATACAATCTGGATTGGTTAGGAACATTTATTCTCACTTCTTGAAATTTTGTGCATATTGTCATATGAGAGAATTTTGATCCACCCTCCTGGTACTTGGTGTTCCATTTCAAAATGTAATAATGATTATAAAAAGATAAGATATTGTTGTCTCTGCATATTATTGTGGTTGCACATTTTTAAATATGTTGGTGAGCAATTCTCCTCAACTTTTTAGTTGTTTTATTAATTTTTTTGGTTGAAGTAGGCGTCATATATTCTCGAGGTTAATAGTATACTTTTTCTATTTATATTAGATTGTTTGTGTTAGATAATAAGAATCAAATTGGAGTTATTACTAATATGTTTTATGTTAAATATATATAAATTCTATGTTAAGATTTATAATTTGTAAAGATTTATATTAAGATAAATTATTTACTAGATGAGTTAGTATTGTTTCAAATTGTAAAGTTTTAATTATTATATTTTCTCTATACAATTTTACTAAGAAAATAGACCTCTTTCACATTCGAAACACTAAATTCTCAATAATAAATAAAAATTAAATAATAAAAAAAATCCCAATATATTATATTTTTTCATTAATAAAAGTTTAATAGCTACACGAATATTTTCTTTTTCTAACTCTACAAAATTAAATATATCTTGCAATCTTCTACGAAAAAAATAATTACTTTGTAATTCTTGTAATTATAGAAAAGAAAGGGCATTCTCCTAAGAATGAGATAATCCTTCATATAAACACCACTTATAAATATTTTGTAAGATAAACAAAAGTGATAGTGAGAACAATGGAAGCAACTATAAGTGTGGAAACGAGAACCGGTCATTTTAGATGCCACTTAAGTAGAGCTTGTTGCTCATTAGTTACATAGAAGTTGTATTCACCACTTATAAGTATTTTGTAAGATAAACAAAAGTGATAGTGAGGACAATTGCAGAACTGGAAGTGTGGTAATGAGAACTCGTTTCAGTTGCCACTTAAGTCAATCTTGTCACTCATTAGTAGCATAGAAGTTGTACTCAAATACCCATGCTAATGACAGGAACACAACTGCAAGTAATGGTGTTGCATATGCTATTAGGATCTCACTAGAAAACATCAATCGATACTCCTTGAGATCCTTAGGGTCACTCTTATGCACTTCTTCAAAATTACGAGGCACCATGACAAGGATGGTTGCACTTAAGAAAGTAAGGCCAGTAGAGATTATGGAGTTCCTAAGATTAGCATTGAAAATTTGGCGAGTGGTGATTGATTTGCAATAAGCCTAGTTTGTAATCGTTCTCGAAAAAGCCAAGAAATCACCATAGTCATGGATGCAAAAAGGAAAGCAATCGAAAATAAAAACACTTGAAATATTGTTTCTAATTACATCCTAGCAACTCCAATATGATTTGTGATGTCATTTGATTTGTTGGTGCCACATGGTACTTGGAATATAGCTGCAAATGTCACTGTGGCAATAAAGGATGCCACCAGGTTGTCCACATCCAATATTTTATCATCCTACATACTGTCATTATCTTTGCTTATTATTCTGTTATGAATGTTTCCAAGGTTTAAAATGGTGAATCAAACTATGAGTTGCACCAACACCTTCAAATATTCTTACAATCTCACCAAAATCTGAGGTGTTTTGAGATGCAACTTCTCTTCGCTATGTCAAGTGGACTCAAGCCTTTATTGTTGATGGCATGCAAGTTTACATTAGGAAATGACAGTAAATATTCCAGAGCTGCACAACAAATGAATATTATTAAAAATACAAATATTATAAGCAAGAAGACAAGTGTAAAAAATACATTAATGTCCTATCCTCGAGCCTCACAATGGCATTATAATATTCCCAAGAAAGAGAAGGTTATATCTTTATAAACCATTATTAATAAAATATGTCTTCCTATACTTAAATTATTGAAAATTATAATTTAATAGATATTTAACTTTTTGTTATTGTTGTATGCATACAGACATACATACAATAGATATTTAATTTTTATTATTGTTATATACATACAAACATACATACATAAAAGAGTAACATAACAACCTACATACTTTGAAAAAGAGACTATAAAACCATGAGAAAATGTTTAAGGAAGAAGGGAATAAAGCTAACCTCGGGTCCACTTTGCATTCATGGCTGCCATATGCAAAGTTGTGTTCCACTAAGGTCAAAGTCATAGCTCACTAATTTTGCGGTTATTTCATTTGCGATTGTTTATACTTGGTCGGTTTATTGTTTTTTTAGATCATACATTTTTAAACCATTTTTTTATTGTAATTTATTGTACATCTCTTATTATTTTGTTAATACAATTTATCAATGAATTCCAATAAAAATTTGTTAATATGATCTCCTATATTTTATAGAGGGCTTTTATGAATTCTATATGTAGGGACATAGATGAGATGGGTGCCTACCTATATATGGGATGGGCATCCCTTCGAAGGAATATAGGGTTTTCTTATTTGGGATGGGACTATCTCTCGAGTCATCACTATGAGGATCGAGTGTCTATCCATATAGTTTAGATATCCGATCATTGGCCTATTTATTCTATGGAGCTCGGGTGGTTGAGCCCCAAATATCTTATAGGTATAGTCGGGGAGAAAGGTCATATATAATATATTGATCTCGTGAATGAGATATATAAATACGGTGGTTCTCTCTTATATTTTAGTGTTTTTTCTCGTGATCATTACACCCTTCTTATATTTAAAATTATTGAGATTATAATACAAGATTTACTTGAGGAGGATTGGGTACTGTCACCCACTTGTAATATTTTTAAAATATTTTTTTGTATTTGAACGGGTTCTTGCTTTTGAGACCATACATTTTAAAACTATTTTTTGTTGTAATTTAATGTACATCCTATTATTATTTTGTTAATACTATCCATAAGTGAAATCCAATAATTTTTTGTTAATTATAGAATATCTTATATTCTATGAAGGACATTTATGAATTCTATGATGATATGGACTCCTATCTATATATGGGATGTTCTGCACCCCCAATAAAATATAAGGCTTTCTTATCTAGGGTGGGACTATCTCTCGAGTCATCAATATGAGGATAGAGTGTACGCCGCCTACCTATTATATAGAATTTGGGTGGTTGAACCTCGATATCTTATAATTATAGATCATGGAGGAAGGCCGCATATAGTATATAAATCTAGAAACTTAGATATATAAATAGGGTGGCCTCCACTATCTAGTTGAACCACTTATCTAAACTATATGACTCATCCTCCATAACATACAAAAATGCGGCGCTCTCTATATCTATATTCTTTGCACCCCATATATAGAATATATATAAGGATATGCCCTCGATGAGTGTAGATTGATGGCCCAACCCCTATTAATGAATTCCAATAAAATTTACTAAAATTTGTTAATCGCTACATCAAAATATGAACTGTAAAAGAAAAATAAATTGTTAACAAACATAAAAACATGTAGGTCCCCGATTGCTCTTTTATTTTTTATATTTTTTTGCCCTTTATTCCTAAGGAGCTTTTCCAATTGGATGAGTTGGAATATGTTTTGAGGACTCAAAATTAACAATGTAAACATAAAATAAGTGTTCATTGTCAAGTCTTTCAAGAGTCCTGTTATTTTTAGCTTGGAAATTGGGTCACGTAGACTAAGGCCAAGAAGTAAATGTTTGCTTTGCCAAAAATGAGAATCTAATAATCAATGGTTTTCAAAATAAAACCATGCTTCATCTTATCCAACACGCCATTGCATCGGGAGGACACTATCTTTGTTTGTCTTGAAGAAGCTCAATCACATTAACATCATCACGAGACAAGCTTGTAAGCTAGCAAAAATTATCTTCCAACCATCTCCATGAAACTAAAATTTTGGCCCATCATTCGAGGCATAAACATTAATGATGTCGAGGAGTGTTCATTAATGACAAGAATAACATATATTGCTCAATGTGATGAATCTTGGATCAATGTAATGAAGTCAAACTTAACACATACGCATTACTCTGCAAATATATTGAACTCAAAGAGAATAAATCTTCTTCTTCATTATTCAATCATGGATTACAATGCTTGATAAACACGGAAACAACTCTCAACTCGAGTTGCTAAGTAAAATCTAACTAACTTTAACTAAATCTACTCTAAGTGGCGGAACTTGCTATTTTTAAATTGGAAATTGGTTTTGTGTGAGGAAATAAATTTCAAATAATTTTAAGTAAGTGATTAAACTAAAATGGAAAATAGTGATCTATTCTAGCTTAATCAGATGCTATGCAAAGCAGTAAATAATAGCTAAATAAATAAGGTAAATGACCCAAGCAACTAAGTAGATAAAATATGAAACTCTAATGTGCAAAAAGGATTAGAAAGAGTTTAGCTGATTTGACAATTGTTCAGGATCTGTTGCAAAAAGGACTAGATGAACATAATGTAGGAACAACCATACAGAGGCTCGGAATGGTAGATTCGATAAATTTAAGTAGAATGGGGCACCTAAGAAGGATAAGGTAAGTTTGGGCTCCTTGGTCCGTGCGGCAGAGGTCCAAAAACCAAACTTGTAGGGTTGCTAGATGATCTGAGGCCTTCACTTCTTGTCATGTTTATTTCATTACACAGTGTTAGATGTCACTAGTAGTAAGTAATGAAGAAGAGAGTTGTAAAACTCCAAGCCAAACATAAAAATCCTAGAAAAAAAAAGAAAGATGCATATGAAGGGGTCAGATCTGTCCTCGCGCCATAATGGTGGACTTATTAACAAAGTGTTGCACTACATTTCAGACCCAAATGTAGTTCTACCTGTGAGTGTTTGAAAGTTGTGCCCTAGATGCTCTTGTATCCGTTGCACTTTGTGAAGTAGCGAGCTATAACTAGATGTAAAAATATAATAAATGGTGGATGGGATGTAGAATAAAATTCCCTCCTATGTAGTGTAATGCAAATGAACTAGCCTTGTCCCTTCTATGGAGCTAGATGGATGTAAATGAGCTTTAGATGCCTTATATGGAATGTAACCTTAGGTGATGATAGTAGTTCCTAATTTTTGGTCCATCATTATGGTCACATAACTTAATATTTATATGGTTATGTTGTTCTTATTTTTAATTAACCCCAAAAAGACCGACCACCAAAAAGATATAAAGCTCAAACATCTAGAAAGTGTCCAAAAGATGGAAGTAAAGTGGGAAAAGGATCGGGGCACCCCAATATGACCAAGGCACCTAGGGTGCCCTAGTCGAGTAGAATGACATAAAACAACAAAAATAGATCGAGCGTGTATGTGCACACTAGGTCGGCGGTGACAAGGCAGTAAAGAAAAGTAAAATGGCTAAAAGATGGGGGTTAATTAGTACTTTTCTTCACTCAAGAACCATATGAATAGTAGTATGAGATCGGGACTAAATAATATCCAAAGTGCGTGATTTTGTGTCTACAGGTAAAAAGTCATGTAATCTTAACTTCCTATAAACAAACAAAGTCTAAATTTCCAAATTGCTAATATGCGAAAATGCATAGTGAATTTTTGTGAGTAATTTGTGATACCTATTACATTCCATGATATAAAATTTATAATTTTTATATTCTTCTAAGCTGATTTTTGAAATATTTACTATTTTATGGAGTGGTGACATGTAAATTTTAGGGTTATGGTTATTAACTATACATTATACTAGGTCATTTTAATGGATCTAATGTGATTTACCCATTATAGTAGATTAATTTGTCTTAACTTTGATCATGTTAGAATGCCATATATAATGACATCGATATGATTGGAGATTGTTGTAATATTTTATGTGTTTTTGTGATTTTTTTAGATTGGAAAGGTAATGATATTAATGTTTAAGATGAGATTTGATAAGTATAGTATAAAGTAATGAATTCCAAGATGTATTGAAGTTTGACTTAAATATATATATAGGAATTGTTTTAGATTTTGAAGCCATGGAGGTGGAGATGGGAAGACCGAGCAAGAAAACATACTCATCCCCAACCAATTAACCATTATGTAAATAAGAAGGCAAGTTCCATTTTGGTGTTACCTCTATTGGCATGCAAATCATGATATATTAGATTTTATATATTGTTGTGAACAAAGCTAACTAAACAATGCAGGATTAGTTTTCTTATTGGATGAGGATTTTTAGAGTTGCAAATGTAAGTCATAAATGATTTGAAGAGACATATCCGACTTAGGAAGTAAGACATGTATGCTAGAAATAATTTTTAAATGATTTTTTTTTATTTTTAAATCCATAGAGGAAACAAAAAGGCCGACCAAGGAAACATACTCATCTTGCAAAAATCATAAGTAATTGAGATAAATCTAATTGAGGGTAAGGATTTAAAAATATGTGAAAGTTACTCATGTCTAGACAATGTCTTATAGCTCGAATTCATAGCTATAAATCTTTCATAAGATAACTTTGCTGTCAATTTTTAAGAAGAAATGAGGTGAATAGAGGAAAATTTATGAATGTTTCAAAGAATTGTGAAAGCAAAATCTCTTTAAGAAGATTGAATAAAATATTTTTTTGAAAAAAAAATGACTCATATTTGGGCCTATTGAGGATGATCTCGCCACCTCATTCTAGTGATGTTGCTTCTCATACTTAATTCTCTTTGTTGTTGGCTTTCATAACCATGAATTTATACTTTTCTAAGCTATATGTTTCATGATTATCTATATTTCAATTGTTTCTAACTTGTTGGTTCGTATATACTTACCAACCATTTTATCATAACTTATTATACATATTATTATTTTCTTTATATAATTTACACATGAATTCCAATTAAAAAATTCTAATCTTATAATAGAAACAATATCTAAATACAAAATCATCATAGAAAAATATGGTACAATAAAAGTTTGAAAGTATAATTGGAATCCATTTAAATGTTGTGGTGTAATCATTAGTCATGTTTAGTCTAGAAAAAAAAAAAAATTGTTCACTTGATAATTAGGAGAATCGAAAAAGATAAAGGGAGAATGTTGGCAGTGGTTTAATGATGAGGTACGAATGCATAATAAAAGAAAAGAAAATGCTTTCTAGTAGTGGAGACATTCCAAATATATTTGAGAAGCAATCATGTTGCCAATTTATGGTAATTTGATAAATTTTGAAATTAAGGAAAGAACAATATATGGGACTTTTATAAGGAAAAGTTTCATTTTTGCATTGTTTGCTCCATTTTAGAGAAGCTAATTTGTTTAAGAACTTACTACCTTTCTGTATTTTTCTTTCTCTTCATGGTGTAAAAAAATTATTTTTTTTTTTTGGGTTTATTATGATTTTAATCCATAATAAACTAACCTATTTTTCCAAAGAAAATTATGTTTAGTTTCATGAAAAAAATGAATAAGGAAGAAATTGGAATTTAATTTAGAATTTTTTATTTTAAAAGAATTTATATATTTAATTTTCAAATTTTATCAAGTATGTAATTAAAATAACTATATAATTATTTATTTCTAATATCATAAATATATATATTAATAATTTTTATAAATTTTATAAAAAAATTGGATTTTAAATTTAGAGTGGAGGAAAAGAAATGATAGGTTTAAGTAAGGCTTTCCAAAAACAATGTTATATTACATATAATTTTTAGTTTTATATAAATAATAAAGGCCTAAAAGCCGGGATGAGCAAGAAAACCGGAGTGAAAAGGATCGGTTAATCCAAATGTTACTGATGCTCTCAAAGTAGCTAAAAAAAGGGACTAACTACCAAAACGAGACAGAAAGCAAAACAAAAATCATAATCTGCAAAAAAAGTAGTAAAGGATCCATAAAAAAAAAAAAAAAAACAAACAAGGATAGCCGCAAAAAACAGAATCAAACAAGGACAAGATGCAACTACTTCTTCTAGTAGCTTTGTCTAAGATGGTTTTGATATTCTTCCGGATTTAAACATTCCCAAAGTAGTCATATGGGCAGCGTCATTAGAATCCAGGCTGCTCGAGGTCTTCTTTCTTTCTTTATCAGTACCCCAAAGAGTTGCCGGCACTCCGCTTAGGTTGGAGACACTTCTGACGTGTTGTTCAATAAATTCCTCAATCGCCCTAAAGATGGCAATGTTGTAATCATGCCTAGTCTTGGCCTTCCCTAAGCGAGAGTCCAAGGAGTGCAATTTCTTGTATATATCTTCAATTTGGCTGCTGTCCACATCCTCCTCCTCCTCCTTCTTCCTCTTTCCTTTCTGTTTTGTCAAGTTTTTAACTTCATCCTTTAACAATTTCATATCTGCCTCTAAGGCTTCCAGCCTTTTTGTAGGGCTTTCCAATTGCACTTCCCGGGGGCTGGCACTGCTGATATGCAGGAGGTCATGAGCAATTTCAAATTCATGAGAACCCTTCTCCACAGCAAGGGTCTCAAGGTTAAGCTTCCTAGAAGCCACAGTAACCTTGGTCTCCGAGGTAGAGGCCAAGTGGGGGGGGGAGCCTCGAAGGGGAATGGGAGAAGAAGCTGAATGGCCGGCATGGGGTGTGACGGCGGCGGTGGCGGGGAGGACGAGAGAAAGGAGAAACGCAGGGCTGGCGCGGAGCAGAGCTTGGCAAAGGAGGAATCGAGCTAGGGGAGGATGGGAGACCAGGAAACCTGAGAAGACAACATTTGTGTAACAACAAAATGAGCCCTTGGTGCAAAGGAACCACCCGGGAATGCTTTTGAAACTCAAGAATGGAGCGTTCAAGAGAGTTCAACAAGTAATGGGGGAAACAAACCAGACGATCCCTACGAAAATGATTAAGAAAAATAAGGTGTTTCGCAGGAACAGTGACAAACCTCCCTTCCAAGGAGATGAACCGTATCATCATGCGGGTTACTTCATCATATGGTGGAGGGATCGAGCTAACAAGCAGGCCCGCTGTTAAGTGGGTCAGTTTCTCCTCTCCCTCAACAAATCTTCTCTCTTCCACATCTCTATCAACCCTTTTGTTAAAGAATCTGAAGCCCTCCAAGCCAAGGCCGGTCGCTTCAGCAATAAGCTCTTCATTGATTAAGACCTTCTGCCCCCCATACTCCACTTTGTCCTCTCCTTCCAATCCTTTGCAAAGCGCACAGAGATGCTCTGGTCATGCCCCTGAACTTTTTCCATGAAGTTTGTTATGCCACCCTTGCTAAGAATGCTCCACAGCTCAATATTGTCTTTCCAATCTGGGTCCACACTAGGCTCAATTTGACAAGGAGGACCCCCCATCTTCTCTGTTCTGAACTGTTTGCAACTAATTCCTAACTGATTGCCAAAGCCAGTCCACTCTTTGCTATAGTAATCCACACAAAAATGGAAATGAGAGCCGTTGTTATTCCCACGATCGGCTGCGTGTATGCTGATCTGAGCCTGCTGAAAAATGCGTGTGAGAATAACCCGCTCCCTGCCATCAATCACTTTATCGCCACCTTCGGTTTCCATGGAGGTTTGAATCCACCTTTTAACAGTCACATTACAGCCCGCATGCGCGATTTTCAAAATCGTGTATCTCCACTTGTAATTCCCCATATGATTCACACTATCTTGATTATTAGACATGATTTGCATAAACCAATACTTTAAATCAACACGTGTGGGAGTATTTTTGATCCACACCCAAAATTCATAACTCATTTCAAGATATTGCTTACGTATGGAGTTCCGCCTGAATGTTGTTTTGAAGCTGTTTGGGGATGCTGTTATTGTCCCAAACTGTAAGGTTTACATTAATGCCATAATTTTCCAACACATCCGCCAATTTATTACCCTCCCTGTAGGTATGCATGATCCTGATGTTATTGAAAGTATGACTAATACTTATGGACTCTGCAATAAAATCCTTGATGCTCCAGCTTGGAGATGAGCACTGCTTAAGAAGATTAATGATATTTAGGGAGTCTCCTTCAATGATGAGGTTCTGAATATTATTTGCCTGGGCAATTCTCAGACCCCAAAGAGCAGATAAAGCTTCAGCAAAATGATTAGTTTGAATTCCCATTTTACCAGCATACGCAGCTATTAGATTGCCTTTATGATCCCGTATCGCTCCTCCCCCTGCCGCATTCCCAGGGTTTCCCTTAGAAGCCCCATCAAAGTTCAACTTATACCAATTTAGATCTGGAGGATGCCATTTAATCAAAGATCTATCAATGCTATTCCCGGGAATGTTCCAACTATTAATTGATCCAATCTGCCAGTTGGAGAGAATGTATTCTTCATTTTCTGGATATCTCTTTTTCTTGGGGGGTTTAGAACCAGCAATATTCTCTTTGATACCATTAGAAATTTTCCCAATACTAAGTTTGTAGTTTTGCTTTTTGTTTCTGAAGATAATATCATTTCTGTCCTTCCATATTCTCCAGATTAAATGAGGGATAACCAGCTTCCAGATCCTTTTAACAACACAATGCTTAAAGGGTGGGTTCCAATGAGTCCATAGCTGATTGAGATCCTTCGGCATCACCCAGAGAGCTTCAAATTTAGAAAGGGCAAAACTCCATAATCTAGTGGCATACTCACAATGTATGAACAAGTGGCTGATATCCTCAAAATCTTTCTTACAAAGATGGCACCTATTAGGGATTATTAATCCTCTTCTCATCAGATTGTCATTGGTAAGAATTCTACCTCTGATAGCCAGCCAAAGGAAAAAATTTATTTTGGGAGTTAAATCAGACATCCAAATCCTGTTCCAATTGAACTCTGTTTGATTACAATGAAAGAAGTTATTGTATCCAGTTTTGACAGAGTAATTCCCATCATTGGAGTTAATCCATACCAACTCATCCTTGGAATCCATCTGACTTAATGGAATAAGCTCTAAATGATCTTGAAGGGAGGAAGTAATTTGCTTCAGATCAATTCTATCAACAACAAGTTTTTTCCACTTCTTTCTGGTACCATTTTCCTCAATATAGTCCTTGATTTTGATGCCATACTTGTTTATAAGACTGTCCTTGGCCATCCCAAAACTCTCCATGAGATTTCCATTAAACCAATTGTCCTCCCAGAAGTTTATGTCCCTACCATCCCCCACTTTCCATTTACTGCCCAGCCTGATGAAATTTCTGCTTTTAACCAAATTGTTCCAAAAAATGGAACCATAGGGGAGCTGTTCATCAAGAAGAAAGGAGTACAAAGATTGATGCTTTAGGTATTTTGCTTTAATTAAATCTATCCAGGGTTGTTTCTCAGTCAGCATTCTCCAGCCCATTTTAGCAATGAGGGCCTCATTCATTTTCTCAATGTCTTTTATACCCAGACCTCCCATAAACTTCGGGGTGCAAACCTTATCCCAAGCCACTAAATGAAATTTGAATTTCTCATCCATGCCTTGCCATAAAAACTTTTTTTGGATCCTTTCAATCTTATCCCTGAAAGAGGAGGGGATCTTGTAGAGCGACATAATATAAATTGGCAGATTTTGGAGAGTACTTTTGATGAGCAGGCACTTACCAGCACTAGATAAAATGGCTCCTTTCCAACCAGCCATTTTTTTGGAATCTCTCGATAAATCATCCCACACCTTGCAAGAGACTTTCCTAGTGCCGAGAGGAAGTCCCAGGTAAGTGGCTGGAAGCTCGCTTATTTTACAGACCCGAAATTTTAGCTATTTTAAGCTGTCTTTTCTCAGGAGTGTTGAAGAAGAAGATGGTGCTTTTGTCATAATTGATCTCCTGCCCAGAAGCAGATTCGTAGAGCCTCAGCAAGGCCTTGGTAGCCTTGGCTTCAATGACAGATGCCAGAAGGAGAAGGATAGTGTCGTCCACAAATTGCTGATGTGAGACAGCTCGACTGATGGAGGTGGGCTTGGAGCCACTTAAAAGCCCGTCATTCACCGCTTTACCAATTGTTCTACTAAGGCTGTCAGCCAAGAGAATGAAAAGTAAGGGGGAGATAGGGTCTCCTTGTCTAAGTCCCCTGCTGCTAGTGAAAAAACCCACTGGTTCACCATTAACAACCACAGAAAATCTGGCCGTGGATATGCAAGCCTTAATAATTCTTCTAAATTTTTCCGGAAACCCGAATTTTGTTAAAACTTTGTCAAGGAAAGCCCAAGAGACCTTGTCAAAGGCTTTATTCATATCCAACTTGAGGACCATACTCACCTTTTTATTATTCTCCATTGAATGTATGGTCTCATGAACCATGATCACTCCGTCTTGTATAATTCTGCCTTTGATGAAGCCACTCTGCTGCCTTGAGATAAGTTCATTCAAAATGAGCTGGAGCCTAGTAGCAATAATTTTGGTAAAAATTCTATAGATGGCATTCACCAGGCTGATAGGTCTGAAGTCCTTGAAATCTTTAGCATCCATTTTTTTGGGGCCAAGCACAATGTGAGTGTTATTAAGTTCTTTTAGAAGATTACCCATTCTAAAGAACTCATTCACCGCTCTGGAGATCTTTCGAACATATTTCCCAAAATTTCTGGAAAAAATTTATGGAAAATCCATCCGGTCCAGGGGCCTTGTCACCCTCTAAAGCAAAAACAGCTTTCTGCAGCTCTTCCAGTGTAACCACTTTGTGGATATCTCTGAAATTCTGTTCCTCAATTTTATTTTGGGGGATGGCCTCCAACATAAAAGAAGTAGCTTCAGAGTTGTTGATATTCCCCTCCTCAAGAAGTTTTTTATAAAATTCAAGCACTTCTTTCTTGATGCTATTGGGATCTTTTATGATATTTCCATTGTTTTTAGAAACTTCTAAGATCCTATTACAAGCTCTGTGCTTTAGAGTGGTCATATGAAAGAACTTCGTATTCCTGTCTCCCTCTTTAAGCCAAATAGCTCTAGATTTAAGCCTCCATAAGGATTCCTCTCATTGCGAGATCGTATGCAACTCGAAAAGAATATTCTTTTCATTGACTTCGTCTTGACCGATCTCCCCTAGTATCCATCTTTAATTCCAGCTCCTGAAGTTTTTGTTTTAACTTTTTTTTTCTCAAAACATTACCAAAGACTCTTTTGTTCCAGATTTTGACTTGCTTTTTCACATTTTTGAGCTTTTGGACCAATCTATATTGAGCAGTGCCTTCTCCATTCCATTCCCACCATTCTTTTATCTTGTCATATATATTGTCATGTTCCATCCACATCTTTTCAAATTTGAAAGAGCTTCTGGTGGGTTTAGTCCAATTGAGAAGATTTAGAGCAATCGGATTGTGATCCGATCCAACTCTGGGCAAGGAGGAGAGGTGAAAGTCTTGACTGAGAATCCAGCTTGCTGAAATTAGTGCCCTATCCAATCTTACCTAAATAAACTCTTTCCCCAACCTTCTATTATTCCAGGTGTACTTATTCCCATGAAGATCCACATCAAAGAGGTTATGCTCAGCTATAAAATCAGCAAAATCCTCCATACCAATAGAAAAGTTGGAGGAACCTCCAAACTTTTCTCCTGGGTTTAGTGGAGAATTGAAGTCCCCCATAATAAGCCAGTTAGCAGAACCATGTTGTTTTCTAAAAGTTTTAAGGTCAGCCCAAAGCTTCCTTCTACCACTAACCGTATTAGGGGCATATATGTTAGAAAGGATCCATTCATCATTATTCTCAACAACAACAAATTTGATTGCAAGATGATTAATACTAGCATTAAGAACCATACCCGAGTCTGATGTCTTTTATCCCAAAAAGTAGCCAATCCACCGAAGCTCCTGGGAGTCAACAAATAGCCATTTCAGAGATATCCCAGAAACTCTTTTTAATAGTTTCAAGGGTCCTAGCTTTCATTTTAGTTTCTTGCAAAATCAAAATATTAGGATTACTAGAGTCCCTTAACTCCTTGATGGTTCTCTGTTTGGAGTTTCCATTTAGGCCTCGGATGTTCCATGAAATAATCTTCATTTGGAATATTTGGTGGTTGGAACTGCCTGATGGTTCAACTGGCGCTGAACTCCATCTGCAATGTCCCTCTCCGTTCTCTTAGATCTTAGAGCCTTTTTAGAGGGTCTTCCTCTTTTTGTACTTCCTCCAAAGTCCACTATTCGTTTAGCAGAAGATCTAGTTGTTCTGGATGTGGAGGTGTCCCAGTTATCTTTATTTTTTTTTTTATCACTGTAAAGTGATTCTGGGATCAATTCAAAGCCTTTCATTCTTTTTTTCTTTTTTGAAATAACCTTTGTGAATCCCGAATCTGGATCCTCCTCATCCAAGTTGGGCGTGACTTCACCCTCTTCACATTCTTTCTGAGTCCTGTCCGATGTGTGTATATCAGTTGTCCTGGTGCTGAAGCAAGCAGGTGAAATCGCTGATATATTGCTGAAACAAGGAAGTAAATCTTCTATAGAATTACCAACTCCCCTAGGAGAGTTTTTCTGCAATGGTTCTTTAGGAGCAGAACACTCCTTGTTTGAAGTTTCCTCAGTGATACACATCAGATTATCAATCTCGAATTCCAAATTGCTTTGAGATTGCTCAGTAGGGACTATATTAACCTTCACAGAGCCTTCTTGCTCGTTCACCACCATTAATACCTTCACAGGATTTTCCAGATTTTCTTTGATCGGTTCTTCAGCAAAGCTACTGCTGAGACTTTGGGACGCCAGACCAGATGTTTCCTTATTTGAGTTCTAAAGCCTCTTTTTTTTCCCTTTCTATTTAATTCCAACTCCTTCTGACTAGGAGCTTTCTTTTCATTCCAGCTATTCGTGCTAGGAATCCTACTATCCTTATTCCGAACTGGGTCCTCCACAGGCTGTTCAGCTTCCATTGCAGGATTCTTCTTCTTGGAACAACCTTTATCAGAGTGCCCAATGCTATGACAGTTGTTACACCTCAGAGTTTCAACCTCAATTTTTTGGGTCCAAATCCCATATCTAGACTTCAAGATTATGTGTTCCGGAAACTCCTGATCCATTGTAGAGAAAATACAGAAACGAGCAAAAGCAAGTCTGGATCTGTTTCTCGTGGGTCCATCCAGCCCGATAGGGGCACCTAAGGATTTTGCAATATTTAGCAGAATTTCATCATCCCAAAAATGCAATGGAAGTCCAGGTAACCTACACCAGATTGGGATGGTGTTTATATTTTCAGTATTAGGGTCAAATCCAGGATACCATTTTTTCAAAAAAATCCCCATATTACCCAGCCACCAAGGTCCTCCCAGAAGCACCGATTCCAAATCCTCTTGCTGATTAAATTTTGCCAGAAAAAAGCCTTTTGGCATGATGGTAATGCTCAGGGCTCCCTTAGGTTTCCACTTTCTCAAAGCCCATTTTCTAATGAAATCAATATTAGGTCTAGAGCCAAGAAACTTACCAACGAGGGAGAGATTCATTTTGCTTAAAGCTCTATCAACACAACCATCTGGGACCCTCAGGCAGGTGGCACCCTCATTGTCCTTTTCCCACGTGAACTGTCCAGTAGTTTTCGGACCCACCTTGGCGCTAGGGCTTTGTAGTATCTTATTCCAGGCCAAAGGTGTGGATTTAGGCATTTCTAGGAAGAAAGGAATGAGCACAACCATGACCAACTGAGGCTTGTAATTTCTTTTGAGAATATTACGGAAGGGATAATTATGCTGGATCTTGTTCGAGAATTCACCGGCTTGGATCAAGTCAACGAGCTCCTTCTGAACATTGAGCGTTCTGCGATCCTCTGGAGCATGGCCTTGCCTCTCTCTCTCTTTCCCCGTTGAATTAAACTATTGGGAGTTTCCCGTAGAGTCAGAGATCCCACCAACATTATCAACGCTTCGGAGCAGGTCCCCAATCCCTATGACAACCACCACCCCAATTGGGTATTTTGGTTGTCCCGTAATTGATAAAGCTCATCATCGAACCCTTATTTCTAGGCATGACTAGAATCCAATGGTGAGAGCTCCTCTGATTTTTAGCGACACCATTTCGACAAATATATGGGAACCAACCGCAAATCCATTATAGGATGCCATTCACTTCATCATGAATTGGTGGAGAAGGGTTCTAAAAAGAATGGGTATTTAACTGATTGGTGAAACACAAGCCGAAGCCAAGCATAATCCGGTTGACTACGAGCATGGTGACATTTACATCGGCCCTATCCATGGCGGCATCGATGAGGAAAGTGAAAATAGAAGGCTCGAGGAAAGATTCATTTTTTTAGTGGGGTGGGAAAGATATAGGTTTTTCACCAAATACAACCAATAGGTGTCCAAACCACAAGGTAGAAGGTGAATAAGACCAGAGAGAAATGGGTCAGGCAAGGAGGATTAACATTTCAACATGGTAAGTGACATTGAACTTTTATTATTACTCTTTTCTTTAGAAATGTGCAGATATTTAGAGATATTGTTACAGTTTAGAGATATTTCAAATAGTTTTTAGCAAACAAACAAGTCTTAAGTTACCTACGTATTGAGTGTTTCAGGGCACGATTTAGGGAGTTTTAGTGGTGCAGGCCTTTTTTCACTATCAACATTATTAACAAGACAAACTGGATCATTTTCATTGTTTGATGATATATCTAATAGAAGAATACCTTTCCTTTCAAATGGTTGTGACGTCCATTGATGTGTTAAAGCTTTCAAAAGTGCAGAACCTAACTCAGGTTGGCCTTGTAGACACTACAACTTATACTTAAACAAATTGAATCTTGATCTCCCTTTATCTAATCATGATTCTCAAATCTTGTATAGACCATCATAAAAATATGTAACGCCCGCTAGAATGCCCACATGAGACCTAAGAACAAACTAGGGTTAACTAGGAAGAAAATTATGGAATAAGTTTTTTTGAAAAGCGTGCCCAAAAAAGTTTTCGAAAGTGACGATTGCCACAATAAGGTCTCTAAGGCGATGACCCAAATAAACATGATATTCCATGATAACACAATAATTAAAATCTACATTAAACTTTAATGCATTGATTTGATTAGGCAGTTAATTTTTTTAGTGTTCTTATTTGGTGTTATTTCCTTCTTTTTTCTTCATCCATGTCATCTAAATATTTAAAAACTCAAATTTTTATAAAACTCTCTATATATATATATATATTACACCCTCTTCTAGGGTTTATATATATATATATTCGTAATTTTATTTTGATTAGTTTCCTTAGGTTTTTTTGGTTTTGCCCAAATGGACTTGTGGGTTTTGCCATTTCATTTGTAAAACTATAATTAGTATACATTTTCATTTTGTTTAAGGTATATATACAACCTATGTGTATATATAGATTTAAATCCATTTTATTTTTATTTAATAGAAATGTATATGTATTTATTTACTTACTTATTTATTTTTATTTATTTATTTATTTATTTTAAAACTACCATGAATTTGAACCCGAAACAAAAAGAATACCATATATATATATATATATATATATATACATACATACATATATATACATACATACATGTATATATCACTACACAAGGAGACCGCGGCAAGGAGGAAATGCGCAAGTTTTGACAGTCTTTTGTTGTCCATATAAACTACGGTAGTGAGTACCTTCCCCACCTTTGGGGTAAAACAAATAAAAAATTAAAGTTTCATGGGGATGGGGTCGCCTCTACACTCCCTCCCTACTTACCTTTCACCTTTCACATAGACCAAGAGGTGGATGTCCTGGCCTAAGCACTACCCCATTTCATTTTTATGAAGTTTTATTTTTTTATTTTTTTATTATTAACTATGTCCCTTTTCATTTATATAGTCTTCTCTTTTTTAATGATCACTATTTCTTATATATACTTTTCTTTTAAACGTTTACCTTTTTTTTTTAAAGTAACACTTATAAACTTATATATATATATATTTTAAAAATAACAATATTAATAATATTAATCTTAATACTATTGTCATTAAATATTAGTATTTGTATTATTAATATGACCATCTAACTAAAATCTTATATTATAATTTTTTTCTTTTAGTTTGGTAGTAATAGTTTGTGGATTAAAACTAATCTTGTTTCGCCTTATAATTTATAATAATTTGCTCATCACTTTATATAATCAAGAGAGGTTAAGGTTCAAAGGTAACCATTTTTTTTTTTCCATTTGTTTAAAGAAGGAAAATAGAAAGGAAATTCCATTTATTGACAAGGTAATAAGGAAATGATTTTTTTATTTGTTTTTGTTTTCTTTTAAAACTCTTCCATAATTACATGTGAAATTTAAACCTTCTCTCAACAATGTAAGGAAATGAACAAAATAGTCTAACTTCTTCCTTTACACGTCTTTTAAGTAACACAATCAAATGTAATATTTCTTCATGCAATTTTCCAACATTCCACAAGAGAGTGTTTACAACAATATTTCCAATAATATATTTAGAACAAGAACAACATATTTTTGTGGGAACAAATCAACTTCAATGGAATGAAATATTTCCTCTATAAAATTTTCTTTTCCACATACATCACAACTTTCAAACAAGGATACTAAACTTTCTTTCCCATTTCAAAATTAATTCTCACAAATCTTTGTTCTTTCCTTTCAATATATAATACACTTCCATAGCCACAATGAAATGTAATATGTTTCTTCACAAGGTCAATACAATAACAATAACAACTATTGGATTACAACTTTCCTTTACAAGGTCATTACAAGGTTCTCCACTTGAAGTGGGAGATCATACAAGGATGTAAATACAAGAAGGAATACATTATTACAATTTCTCCACTCTAAGTGGGTAAAATACAAGGTAGTTTCACATGATCACCAACAAGACTCCAAACTCCAAACACCAACAAGGTAGCTCCTCCAAGAATTTGCTTGATTCACAACAAAATAGGGGAGAGGAAATGCTCTCCACCCAACCAAGATATCCAATGGAGAGGAGAAGTCATCCTTTCCATTGGCCCCCAAGCCCCAACCACATTACAATGGGAGAATATTTCAACTCATGGCAACTACTAGCTTCCACAATACTTAACATATAATTTCACATTCATTCCATTTACATACAAACACAACAACAACTCAACAAGAATAAATCAACAAAGCAACAAGATCACAAGGCTTGTCAAGAAATCCAAAAGAGTAAGACCTATGGGGAGGCCACTTATGCCTCCCAATGGGAATGGGTGCCCACCTAAAAGCCTCCAATGTAAAACATAATTTCCCTACCAACTCTTATGCCTCCCTCAAGTACCCCTTATACCTCCATACACTCTTATGCCTCCCTCAAAACTCTTATGTCTCCCTCATAATAAGAATAAGAAGAAATGCAAGCATTCCTCATAATAGGTGGGGCACCCAACCCAAACTCCCTCCTCAAGAAAGTGATCTCTTATGCCTCCCTACAAGAAAAACTCCCCATAGTCTCCTCCCACTCCCAACTTAGGCAATCTACCCACACCCAACAAGCATTCCAAAGATACAACAACACTCAACACAACATAAAAACACATACAATAAAACAAATAACATAATTTAAACTAAGGTGAAGCTCCTACCTCTCCATGGTAGAGCTTGTTCCAAGTATGAAGTTCCAAGCTTCTCCAAAGACCAAGAAAGCATCCAAAAAGCTCCAAAATCCAAAACTCTCTCAAAATCCTCTCACTCTCCAAAAATTCAAGAGACTAAAATGATGATCCAACCCCAAAACAAGCAACAAGAATTCAATAAATAGAGAAAGGAGATGGAGGGATGATGTGGCAAACTAACAACTTGAATTGGAAAACTAGGAAACAATACAGGGTGGAAGAGTGTAAGCACAATTGAACTGAGATTGGCTTTGGAAATTTCCAGCAAGAAAGGCAACAACTTTGCAATAACAAGAATACTCAAAATTCTCCCCATTTTGCTTGAATACAAGCATTGTATTTATAGGAATTTGGTTGGGCAATGGTTGAATCCACTTGGAAGCCAAAGGATGACATAAAAAGTGAAGAGGAAGTCAAACTATTAATAACCATCAATCATAAATAGAAGTGCAAGAATAGATTTTCATAGGGAAGTTGAGCTTTGGAATCATCTAAAATAGGCAAGAAACATGTCTAAAAATGGAAGTTAAGTTAGAGAATTCCATGTCAAAAAGTGAGTGAACTCTCTAGAAAATTCACACAGGACCGCCGCACTGCCTGCACAGGTGGCGGTTACAAAACCGTCACCCAAGCAGGGTGGATGTTTTAACACCAAAGGTAAAAACTATTCTAAAATGAAGTAGGAAGCTAGGAAAAAGCATGTGAGGGCTAAGTAGGGATGTCTAGGCTACAAATATATATTGTGAATGGGTTTAGGAACTCGAACACCTTTTAAAAGGATATTAATCATCATTGGGGACTTTTGTAACCTTTTTGTGACAATGTAGCATGTGTAATTTTTGGTGCATATATGGACATAAATAAAATTTTGTTTCATTCTTCACTAAAGACTAGGAGAAGTTCTAGTTACATCTCAAAAATTAAACCCCCAAATAAGGAGTGGATTATGAATCAGAAGGGTGCCAAAGAAGCCTTAGTAGCTTACTTTTTTGACCTACTTATGGGTGATTCCTTCTCCCAATGTGCACCTCGAATGCTTTGTTGTCACACGTGCCAGAATTGGTGGATGAGGATAGGAACAATCGCCTCCTAGCTCCTTTTACGAAGGATGAAATCAAATCAATAGTCTTTTCCATGGAAAGTGATAAAGCCCCTAAAACA
This sequence comes from Taxus wallichiana var. yunnanensis, assembly GCA_018340775.1. Lineage (NCBI taxonomy): Eukaryota > Viridiplantae > Streptophyta > Pinopsida > Cupressales > Taxaceae > Taxus > Taxus wallichiana. Next base: position 798,802,522 of record CM031240.1, on the reverse strand, counting down.
AATAGTTTCCCTATGGGTTTCTTCCAAGAGTTCAAGGATATAGTTGGCACAAATGTTTGAGTTGTGGTGGAGGAATCTAGATCCTCAAGTAAAATTTTGGGGGTCCTAAATCACACTTTCATTTGCATGTCCCCCAAGAAATTCCCGGCTGAATCTCTAGATGAATTTCTTCCTATTTCTCTATACAACACTACTTACAAAATAATCTCCAAGGCTATTTCTCTCCACTTAAGACCCCTTATGGATTCTATCATCTCAAAAGATAAAAGTGGTTTTCTTCCTAGACGTTCAATCTTTGATGGCATCATGTTGTCCCATGAATTAATGCACTCCTTGTCGTTGAACCATCATTTGGGTATGCTTCTCAAGATTGATTTTAGAAAATCCTATGACATATTGAACTAGTGTTTTCTTATCAAGCTCTTGCTAAAATTAGGTTTCAGTTTGTCCTTATAATATTGGATCTTAAATTATATTTCCACTCCTTGTTTCTCAGTTATAGTCAATGGCTTAGTGAAAGGACTCTTCTCAAGCAATAAAGAGATTCAACAAGGGGACCCCTTTTTTATTATTTTTATCCTTGTGGTTGATTTTTTGAGTAGGGCCTTGTCTACAACAATCAGGGAAGGGTGTCTGAAAGGATTTCCTATAGTGGTAGGGGTTGATCCAATTTCCCATTAGCGGTTTGTGGATGAAACTTTCTTATTTGGAGAATCTTCAACGACTGAGGCTAAATATTTAGGATTCATCCTAGACACTTACTATGAAACAATTGGCTAGGTCATTAGTTCCTCTAAGTCCTTGATATTATTTTTCAAATCCTCCCACAGACTTCAAAGGCATATCAAGATAATTTTGGTATTTTTTATGGGTTCTCTTCCTCAAAATTACTTAGGCATACCTCTCTTCATTGGGGTTGGGTGATCTACCTTGTGGCAAGATCTCATTTCATCCTTTGAAAACATGCTATTTTCTTGGAAAGGTAAGTGGCTCACTTTTTCACGTAGAATCCAGCTCATTAGATCCATTCTCAGTACACTCCCAATTTACATGTTTTTAGTCACGAAAGCTCCTAAAACAATCCTTCATAAAATTGAGAAAATTCTAAGATCATTCTTATGGCAAGGAACTGGGGATGAAAAGAAACTCCATCTAATCAAATGGGAGGAAGTTAAGTTACCCAAGGAATTGGGGGCACGCTGGGATCCTAGACCTGGGTCTCCAAAATATAGCTTTAGGAGCTAAACACGTTTGGAACCTCATCTTGAATCCTTCTAATCTCCTAAACAATAATTTGATTCATAAATATTTGCTTAATGGTAAACCAGAGCATTATAACTAGTCAAGATCTTCCAAGAGGGTCGCACATGTGGAATTTTATTTTCTCATGCAAACATGTTTTCTCTTCCCTTATCTCTTGGAAAATTGGCAAAGGTGCACCAAATAAGTTTTGGGAAGATTCGTGGAATGGTTTCCCCACTCTTCAAGATACTTCAGGTCTAGAATAGGTCAGGCTGGCCTCCAAGGCGCTTGAGAGATTTGGTTGAGAACTATGGGCATAAAAATGAAGATGGATCTCCCTCTCTTTTTGGAAAGAGGTGGATACTTTAGATGTTACTCAAACCTCTAAAGCCTTATTTAAAAACATTTTCAGTAATCGTAGGGTTAATTTTTTTGCTAAGGAAGACCAAATTCTTTAGTTAAGAAATAAATCAGGCCAATATATGGAAAAATCAAGTTATGAGTATCTCACTATGTGGGAGGGTAGAGGAATAAAATTTTGGACCGGATGTTGGGACGTAAACTACTTACCCAAAGCAGGTTCTTTCATCTAGATAATATTCAAAGGTAAAAATCTTACTCGGATTCGAGAAGAAAACAAGGGTTATCAAGGGCCCTCATGTTTCTGTTATGTGAGAAAGAGGAAGAGGATATTGATCATTTATTGTTGCATTTCCCATTTACATCGCAATGTTGGTCATGGTTGTGCCAAAAATTGGATCTAGCATGGGTTCCAATGGAAACAATTAAAGGGGTTCTAGAATCATAGCCGATTTTAGGGAAAGGTCATTCCCTTGGTTCTATTTGGATTTGCAGTCCTATGTTACTCATTTAAAAATATTTGTGGGAAAGAAACCTCCGTATCTTTAGGGAAGTATACTAAGATGTTTAGCAAAAATTTGGAAACATCTCCAATAAGGATTTCTCTTTGAGGAAAACATGGCCTCTCATCAAACTTCTAGTTTGAGGTGTTATTTATAATCAATGTAAATCCAAATTGGAGAAATGTCTATAGAGAAAGGAGGTAAAATAGTCTCCACCCCTGGGTTTCACAAAGTTAATTTTGATGGGGCTTTCAAGGGGAATCCCATACTTTTAGGGGAAAGGTGCATTCTTCACAATGAGCATGATAAGTTGGTTAGCGCTGGTTTGTTTCATCTACAAGATGGATCATGTAAACTAGTAGAATCCCATGCCCTCCTTTTTAGGGTAAAGAGAGAAGTTGAATGTGGAAGTACTCATCTTCTCATTGAAGGAGATTCACAGATTATTATTCAGATAGTTAAAAATGGTAAAGTCCATTCACTGGTCTATTGATTTTTACATTTCAAATATCTTATTTTGGCTTGACAAGCTGGACTCTTGGAGTATTGGACATGTGTTAAGGGAGGCCAACTCAACAATTGATTACTTGGAAAATTGTGGGGTGACGCAAGTAGAGGAGGCCATTATATCCAATGATAAGGCTAAGTGGCTTGCCTTAGTCACCATTATAGAAGGTGATGCTAAATCAATGTCCTCGTTAAATTTGACGAGACTTGGTTTTTGGAAGCTTTCCTTAAATGTGTATCTCAACTCTTCATTTTTCATGCTCACATTACCTAGTTTCCAATACAATTTTGGTTGAGGTTTGCTAAAGTTATCGTGGCTTCCATGCCATATCCCTATCTATTTTTGAAAGGAAAATCTTGTGAGATGGATTTTTATGGTAGCATCTCTCATTCTTGACTGAGTAAGATATTCCACATAGGTTTGGGTTCTATTTGCAATATGTGGTGGAGAACATTTTGGGGAAATCTATATCTAAGGCATCGATCATACCAAAGTTAACACAGAAATCACCTTCATTTTCGTCTCCCATTTGTTGTTAATCAGAAGGAACAAGGAAGAGGTTCTTCTTATTTCTCATCACATTATTCTGCCAAGGCATGCAGTGGGGTTAGAGGATGAAGTGCCTATTTTTTTATGCCTTCGGCCTTCCTTCAGGAGACAGTTATAGAGGAGATGGAGATGGTTAACTGGGAACCCATGGTCGAGCTAGAAAGGAGGAAAAAAGTTCTTTATAATTTTAAAATAGTGGTTCACAAGAAATATCACATGAAAGACTTAGGCTTGTCTCTCATTCCCCCTTTAGACCTCAATTCTCTTTCTACACCAATTGGTCTTATTTCTTCTCGAATTACTTAGCTCATGTCCAAGGAAAAACATCTTACGACTTCCTGCTAAAGGCTACTAAAGTGGGAGAAGTGGGATGCCATTTTAGTAATTTAAAGAAGGAATCATAAGCTACTTTTGTCCCCAAATCTCATGTGAAGGAGGAGATTATAGAATTATTTGATTAAGTCTATTTAGGTTTCTTTGTTGTCTAGTTCGGATTTTGCGATACTTGTTTCGGGTGGCGTAATATAGTTGTATTTAGTATAGTCAACCCTATTTTTTTGTTAAAATTGAATACAATAATGTAAGGGAGGGGACCCAAGAACCCCTAGTTATAGCTTTGGTAAAAAGCATTTACTTATTAAAAAGCTAATATAACCATCGCAAAAAAACTTAACTAAATTTGCATAACAAATAAAATACTAATAATAAGAACTATAAATCCTAAATGAATTGAATTCAACTAAATATGAATAAAAATATACTAAAGATGACAAGTATGATCCAATAATAATATTTGGTCAATACAAAAGAAGCCATTATTAGATTAAGTGACACGTGTATAGTCTATTTTGCACACTAGCTAAACTAGGTGTCCCAACCTCTCCTAAAAATAGAATCGAACTAAAATAATATTAAACTTAGTAATATATGTATAGAAATAGTTAACCACATCTTAGGGATGAATGGATAATAATTTTACCTAATTTAAGTGCACATCTAGTGAACTCCACTCTAATCGACATTTTTTGTCTAAAAATAAAAGAAGTCAAAAACTAGAATTCTAAAAGTAGATTTTACTATTGAACCGCCTTTATATTATAAATAATATAATACAAAGAGTTACATAGTAAGGAGGTGGATGGAAGTGGTCACATCCTCAAAAGAAATGAAGCCCATAGGGAAATACAACGAGCACCACATAGGCAAACATAAGAAGGCCACGAGGGCGAAAAAACACAACCACAAGGGTGAAAAAAACACTATATCAAAATAGACGTAGGAACAAAGAGAAAAAAACTTGGAGGTGGAGAAAATCATTCCTTGGCATAAATAAACCAAGTGTATGAGGCTCATCAAAAGGGGGTTGATTAACCAACCATCCTAGTTTTGCATTTGGACACTCAAAGGGTACCATGGTTCCCAAACACGGAGGAGGTGACCCGCCAAACCGAGACGCACCCCCTAGTGTAGGTTATTATTTATCATTTTATTTATTTATTAGATAATTATTACACTTGTGTTATCCCTACACTTGTTTGGCTAGCTTGCTTAGCTTACTAGTTGTGTTGAGTTAGCTTCTCGCTTATGTGGAGTTATCTTACAAAACTTATGGAGTTAACTTAACTACCAAGATTGAGGGTGGAGTTCTTCACCATTGATATAGGTAGTAGTTATACTTCCCTCCTCCTATATGTACATCTTTCTTATTGAATAATTAAAAGTCATTATATTGTGATGTATTGAGCATTATGGATTATGATGGATTTCCATATATGGTATTTTAGCTCTTCTGTTTTGCAAATCTAATGTGGTGTGTTATTATCATCGAGATCGTGGTTTGGAACAATATTATTATTGTTCCTTTCACCCCTAGGTAGAGATCCCTATTTCAAAGAACTAGAAATTATTTTGCCATGCGCGGGAGGGCTCCAACTAGGCCTAGAAGAGGAGGGGCTAGGGCGAGCCGGTGGTGGAGAGGGCCGATCACTTCATGATGACTCCAGAGTGGCTACGTGAGAAGCCACGGCGTATGGGTGGCGGCAGAGGAGGCGGAGGTCGCCGATCATCATCATTAGTAGGAACCCGACTCATGGTACATGGTGCGCTGCCCCAATGATCAAGTAGCTACTAGAGATGAGAAAACTCCAACGCCACCTTCTGGGCTTGGGCCTAAATCTGCATACATACGAAGACATAATTGCCACCTTCTCATTAATAGATATCTCCATAGAGAGCTCACAGTGCTGAAACAAAGCATTATTTCTAGCTTTCCAAAGTTGAAAGAGAATAACAGAGCGGAAAAAATGCCAAATGGAAGCAATGTAAGGAGGTTCATTATCCAAGAATTTACCCTCAAGGTAAATTCTATAACTTACACAATTTCTTTAAAATTGAACAAGAAGAAATAGTGAAAACAAAAAATTGGATTTTGGAGGCACCCCTTTTCTTTTCTATAACTTCCTTATTCAAGAAAAATCTAAGGAGTTAGTGAAAATTTGCTTAAATTTTTAGAGAAATGGGGAAAATCCTATTTTAATGTATTGTGGGTCTGGGGGTTGTGGGTGGAATGGCTACAGATAAAACTAGGGTTCTTCACCCTCAAATCGGGTCTGAAATGATAAAGAAATAATGATTTGTGGGTAAATTGAGTCCCGACATCCAGGTCCATTGGGCCACAAGTTCCCCGAAATCCCGATTTACCAATTTGTAAAGGAATTGAAGTAGGTTCATAGTATTGTGGAAAAGGTGGAAGTTCGGGGCCCAAATGACACAAGTGCCACAGAGAAATGAGTTCCCCATGGAGGTGAAATTTCCACACAACAAAGGAGGTAGATTCTATTGTGGATAAGGTGGAAGTTTGGGGCCCGAACAACACAAGTGTCGTAGAGACATGAGTTCCTCGTGGAGGTGAAATTGCCGCACAACAAATGAGGTAGAGTCTATTGCGGATAAGGTGGAATTTAGAGGCCCAAGTAGCCCTTGTACCCAAGTGCCTTATTTCTCCTACAAACCCAAAATACCTGTAATGCAAAGGGAAAAAGGTTTAGCACGGATTGTGAGAGCCCGCATGGAACACCCTGTCCATGATCTTAAAATGGGCATAACTTTTGACCCAGAGCATCAATTTTCACAAAATTGGACTTATCATAAAGGTCTCGACATCCTTTACGCCAAAATGGATTTCTTATTTTTAGTAAAGTTAGCTTGGTGAATAGTGATAGTGAACATCCACATCTCCAGAGATTAAATGTACAAATGTGGAAGTAACAATTAAACATGTGAAACTCAAAATGGCTATGATCACTTAGAAGGTCATAACTTGAGAAATTTTCAATGGATTTTCACAAAATTGTTCTAGTTGGAATTGTGGCTCTAAGTTCAATGCATAACAATCAAGAAATCTAGAAATTAATGAATTTTTATGGTGTTTTTAAGGAAAATGAGCCCAATTCTATTTGGTTCTTGAAAAGTGGTTGGAAAAACATTTAATGAGCATGGGCAATCATTATTTCACTGCTACAAGTTATAAGACACCTTGATATTGCTTTTCAGTCCAAAATCACCAACCACCCTTATTTATCATGGATTGTAATCAATTGGAAATGGAATTTTAGGAATTACATCCTCTCTCTCTCCTCTCAAAATTCTATAAATTGGAGTGTTGGGCTCATTTTTAAGGCTAGTTTTTGGGTAGAAAACTTTATCATTTTTGTTTTGTGAAGCCAATGTGCTTTGTAGGACCTTATAGTGGACTCCTTGCATGGTGATCTAGGCCTTTCATTTGTAAAAGTTTGAACTGTGCATATCAATGAAGTAATAGATGCAAGTTTTTGGATGTACCTTCCCTTCCTATGTTTGTTTGCATTCTTCTTGCCTCTTCAATCTTATTGTAGGTGTATTGTGTCTATTCTATGCTCTTACAAGATTCATTACTATTGTGTATGCATAGAAATGGTGTTGTGATTTCTATTTTTAGATTGTGGAGAACTATTATCACCCCTTCTAACCTGCATTTCATTCCTATTTTTACACATTGGGAAGTTATTCTCACACCCTCCTTTTCTAGTGTATCACCGTTGTTAGTGTAGGCTTTATTTTCATGCATTCTCTCTCCCTGGTCTCTTGGAAAGTCAGATTAGGAGATAGTCTTTCCTGCATAAGGAGTAGTTAGTGGTAGGTAGTTTAGGAAAAATAACCAACTTTCTCTGGAGGGTTATCTCAAGCCTACAAGTACCATAGCTTGAGAGATGACCCAATGTTACACAAGTTACACCAAATGCCCCATCCACAAATTAGGCCATTCGGATGAGCCAGTAATTTTGTGATAACAAGGCCAATTAAAATAGTACCCCAAAAATAGACTTTCAATCAAAAAATTTGGGTGATAAGGCTGAAAGAGAGAGTGAATCCAACGCCAAACACTTTGAGCATGGGGAAGAACTAGAAGACATGTTTGAAAGACTCTGGGCAACCACAACAAGGGCACTTGGGGTTTGGAATTCTATATGGCTTAACCATTCCCCCAATGGAAGACCTTGATAGATAAGACACCAGAGAAAAAAATTCAACTTAGGATCAAACAAAGGATTCCAAGCCCACTGGAGATGTCGAAGCCAGGTGGAAGGGGAGGAGTGCAAATTCCAGTGGGTGTTAAGCTTATCAATAGGAGAAGTGGGAGAAATAAAAGAGTAGATGACCCCAAATCATAATTTAGTAATGGAATATCCACATTCCATCTCTAGTCTTTCCACCAAGCAATAGGAGGTTAAAGCCCAAGTTTATGCAACATGACATCAGGAAAGAGATTGAATTCTCAAAATAGATGGGAGGTCTGAGTTTGCAAGCTGAAATTTTTGTTTCAAATCAGGCCAAGAGATCCAATCTTTTTGGTGACCAAGTCTCTTATGGTAGAAATTCCTTTCAGAAACAACCTCAAGGCCTTGATGACTGACAACTCTACTAAAGGTAGGCTATCAAAGACAATAAATGACCACCAAAAATTATGGTCATTGAAGGAGAGACCTGTTTTGAAGCCATCACCAACCCATCTCATCAAATGCTTCACAAATTTGAAGGCTTTCTAGATGCTTTTCACAACAAACGTACTAGGTATTTTTACTGGCACTCTTGTAACTAGTAATGTATGAAAGCCAATATTCTTCCAACAATTTTTACCATAAGGAGAACCAGATGAGATACAATGTCTTAGAAAATTTTCCAGGCCTTGTTTCTGTGAATACATCAAACAACCCATTTAGCACAAAGGGAGATACTCTTCCTATAAACATCAATAACACCCATACCACCCTGATCCCTAGGAAGCATGTAAATTTCCCAAGAAACTCTGTGAAACCCACCTGTCTAAAGCTTGACCAAAGAAAATATCTTAAAAGCTTGGTTAATTTATCAAAAGAATCTTGAGATGGACACCAACATGCATATTAATAAACCTGAGTAGCTACTAGAATCTTAGTAAAATTACAATTTCCCAGTAGCGATAAAGGGTGGGAGACCTATTTTTACACTTTCTGTTCAACATGATCAATCAAAAATTGCCACAAAATGGAAGAATCAATGTTAAAGGAAAAGGGGATCCCCAAAAACCTAAATATTTCCCCTCCCTGAATCCATTTCCATGGGTAAGATGTCAACCAATCTAGCATGGGCTAGGAAGTCTCAGTGAAAACTCAAAGATTTAATAAGTTTAACTTTAGACTCCCAAGAAGCAAGACAAAAATGTCAAGGCAAGAAAGGGTCTCTCGAATGTTCTGTTCTAATTCAGCAAGAGTGAGGAAGGAGTCATCGACAAAGTTCCCATTGACAATCTAGGTTTTATGATCAGGGAGATAAATCCCACGAATACGCCCTTGATCCACTTTGTTGGCGATAAGGTAGCCAAGAGAATCAACAACAAGAACAAAGAGAACTAGCACAAGAGGACACCCCTATCAAATGGAATGATATAACCCAATAGTAAAATACTGGTAACCATTAATGGTGAGGTAGAAGAAGTATCAGCAAAAAGAGTCTGAACAACATTGAGAAAAAAGTGCCAAATCCTAGAGCCTGAAGCATAACAAGAATAAAATATAACTTAATATGCTCCTTCTCAAAGTCTATTTTCAAAAACAAAACTCATTGCAAAGAAGTCTGGGCCCATTCCATGCCTTCCCAAACAACAATAAGATTATCCAGAATGTACCTTCCTTTAATAAAACTAGTATGCTTAGGATGCAAAATCTTAGGAAGTAAGGGGGTAATACAAAGAGAAAGCACCTTATCCAGAATATTATAGGACACATTTAGAAGGGTGATAATTCTCCAATTAGTGATAAACTCTAGGTTCCCAACTTTAGGAATGAATTTGATATTGCCTTTGTTAATAATACTTCCTAAAGATTGATTCTAAAGAGCCTCCTGATACAATTTCAATAAATATTGGCAAATAAAAGGCCAAGAAACTTTATAGAACTCACATGGGAAGCAATCTAAGCCTGGAGAATTTTCATCAACAAGAGACAAGAGGGCACCATAAATCTCTTCAATAGATAGAGAAGCATCACAATGCTTCCTATCATGCTGACTTAACTTATATGGAACCAACTCAATGTATTGATGAAGAACAACATTATTTTCATCTGTAGATTCCCTGGCTTCAAATACCAAGGTGTAATGCTCCACAAAATCTTAAGTAATCTCTGAGAGAGAAGTGACCTAGGAGTGATATATTTGAATAGCCTTGATTTACTCTTTTAACATGCCCGGATCTCGAGAAATTTGAAGAAGCTTTTAGATGTGTGATTGCAGTCTTCAACCAATGGATCCGAGCAAAAATATGTGCACCTTTGGTTCTCTGTGTTGTTTAATAAATTTGAGTTGGTGTTTGAGTTGCATGGCTCAAACTTGAGTTGGCACATCAAAAGGTTGGGATTCAAGAAACAAGGTAGTTCTTTGAAATTCTTGTTGAAGAGCCACATCAACTTTCTTTTGGACTTAGCCCACCTGCTTGCCAAAATGGTGGAGAAACTTGGCCATCCACTAAATATCTTCATTCCACCAGAAAATCTAGCTGGCAAAAAGCGAAGCACGTGAAACTATATTCAAGACCTACGCTATAAGATTTAAGACCCTCAGATGACTCAATAGATAAAAATTTAGATAAAACTACGTGTCTGGTACCTTGAGAGTTACACCATTCCACGCGATCATAAAAGAGATGGGAGAATGATCCAACAACAAAATATTTGGCTAGGTGATGATTGGAGAATAACTATTAGATGTCAACTCAAAGATTTGTTGCTAAGAAATCATGACACGATCGAGCCGTTTTGGAACACGCTTAGGTCCCTCTCCAAAATTGGGCCAAGTAAATCAATTTTAAGAAGTAAAGTCTCACCACCTTTTAAAAAGAGGGTCTTTAATGCTCCACCCATTTTAAAAATAAAACCAAGCTTCACTCTCTCCAATGCACCAATGTATAGGAAGGCCCCTCATCTTGTCCTCGGGATGTTCAACCATATTAAAATCTCCACATAAAATCCAATAAACAAGGGGTAAATCATCACCTAACCAATGCCATAACGCTGACCTTTCTGGGCCATCATTAGGTGCATAAATATTTAATATACCAAGAGAAAAACCATTAAGATTCAAAATAATCCACACGGCCCAATTTTCAGGATCGTGACCCATGGTTGTTATCATGGCAGAAAATCTAGGAGACACAAATAGAAATAACCACCTTTTCCTTCCAAATGAGAAGAAAAATAATGCATGTAATTTGGTGCAATACACATTAAGGAAGTATGAAGAAGGAAACCAATAATTTTAACCTCTTGTAAACAAATAACATCAAGACTACCAAGTAACCGACAAAAATGCTTCATAGAATAGTTTCGAGAGGATTTGTGAGACCTCTAACATTCCATGAGAGACAATTCATGGAAGGCCGACATGAAAAACTCATCTTCCCGCTCATCTTGCAACATATCTACCAAGCTTAAGATGCCAAAACTATTAGAAAGAAAAAGAGACTGGTTTGAACTGAGAGGCTCTATCGAGTTGAAAGGCACCTAGGCCCACCCGACCAAATCACCTCCACTGAGTTATCATGAGGAGGACTCCATGAATGGCATTGGGAGGATGACGTAGTAGCAACTATCACATAATTCTATTTTTGTGGAGTTGGATGGCTCTGCTCAGGCGAGAGAAGGTATAATTAGTTGAGCTTGCTGAAGTGACACAAGAGGTGAGGAAACCAGAGCTAATATTACCTAGAGGAGGGTGGGGGAACCGCAGAAGCGGATTTACCACTAGCACCCTTCTTGTTAGCTACAATGTTCCATTCCTTAGAAACAACCTTTTTGGAACCAAGAGCAGGTTGAGGGTTATCAAGTTTAGAACGTTGAGAAAGAGGACAACCATGAATACAATGATCAATGGCTTGAAAATGAAAGAAAGTATTGGGTAGGTTAAAATAGATAATTTTATGCGAGATACACATGGACCCAACTTGAATGTCTATGTGGTCCCACAGATCAGAGGCTAAATAAACCTCAACACAAACCCATTTATGTGGTTACGCATAAAATAAATGGTCGGAGTTCGTGAAAAAGCACATGGCTAAGGTGTCAGATGATGGCATTCAAAAATTCCAAAGTTGTAATGGTAGCCCCGATAACTCCACCTAGATAGGGACTCAAAGAGAGACCTGATTGGATGGACTAAAATCGGGGTCCATTTTGACAAAACAAGCAAAGTGTTACCGATATAATGGTAGGCGGAATGCTCAAGAACAAGATGGGCTTATGAAGACTCATGAAAAGTAAAAAAATAAAACCCTTTGGTGATATTCTGAACACCAATAACTTAGATGCCGAATGTCTCCCAATGGTTCTTAATCCTAGTATGTAAATACGACTCAGATGGGATGCGGCCACAAAACTACACTACCAAGAAATTATTTTGATAAAAATGAACAGGTTCAACAAAAGTAATATCAATAGAAACATCCACAGGGTCTTTAGAATCATTACCTTGTCATAAAATTTCGAAACAATTTTCCTCGCACATTTGGGAGCCATCTTCACAACCATTTGCAACAGATGTTACAACTGGAGGGTTAAAGGCCATTATAATGGAAAGTACCACCCAAAATGGGCAGAATAAATGTCCAAAGTGATATGAGAAAAAATCAAAGCTAGCAATGATAGGATACAAGCTTGATAAGACCTTAGGAAAAAACTAACACGAGAAAAGGCATGTAAGAAAGAACCTCACAGAGCCAAACACAACTACGAATCCAACAAGTTTTCCCGAATTAAAGTATATTTTTAAAAATAGAATTCTAAAAATATATTTTTGTTTGAGGTTAATTTTTACACTAAAAAAAAAAAAACCTTAAAAAAAAAAAAAACTAAAATTAATTTTAATAGTAACTAATTAGGTGCCCATATTGGCATCATACCCAACATTCTCCCCTTTGATACAAAGATTAAAATTGTGTATAATATCCTTAAGTCTTCCATAAATCATATTTATCCATCCCTTGGTGAAAATATCATAAATAATATCTTCACTCCTTAAATAATAAATGGAAAAATGTTTATCTTTGACCAAGTCTTCAATAAAATGATGTTTGAGTTCAATATGTTTGATTTTAGCATAGAAAATTAGATTATTGGATAATTGTATTTGCCCAATTGTTATCGCAAAAATTTTTTCTAGGACCAATATGAAATTATATAAAATAAACTAAGAGTATTCTTAACCACATACCTTGTGTGAAAGAATATTCATGATTTTCTTATTAAGCTTTAGTAGTGGATAAAGTAACTGCAATTTGCTCTTTGATGTCCATGAAACCAACCCACTTCTCAATATGAAGCAATAACCTGAAGTAGACTTCATTTCATCAAGAGAACCTCCCCAATATGAATCTACGTATAAAATTATACATAATTATTAATACCATGATTATAAGTACCTCTTTCATATATGATTTTTTCATTGTTCACAAATGCTTCAGTGATGGATTTCCCATAAATCTAAAAAGTGCTAAAACCCAATAACTATTAAATTTGGTCTTATAGAAAAAATTGTATCCAATGAAATATTTATCTACTAGAGGGATAAATGAGTGTCAATGTATCATTTCTTTGAACTTTCATATCGTCTACCCACTCTTCCCTTTGACTAGCTTATATATAACTTCTAGGCTTACTAGCCATATATGACAATCCAAACATAGTATTTTCATCACAAAGATAATATTATAAATTAAATTATTAATATTGAAGACTTGTTATCATATTCTAATAATTCCGATCTAACACTTGATTTGATGGATGTGGATTCAATAAATGCTTGTGCTTACTTATTATTGATGCGAGATGGATGACTAGTCTTTTGGGAAGAGTCGATATTATTTTTGTTAAAATAGAAACCTGTGTAGGACTTTTTAGGCCCTCAAAATATAATTAAATAGGTTTTACCCCTTCACTAATAACCTTTTATAAATATGTTCATGATCAACATACATATCATTTTAAAAAATAGAAACCCTAAAAATAATTTTGGATTTACTAGTAGGATTATAGAACTTAAATGCTTTACTTACATTCAAATATCCTATAAATCTATGTGTGCCGTGCACTCTTATTATCTAATTTTGGAAGACCTCTTACCATACCTTTATTTTTGATAAGTTTCATGTCACCCTTTCCTTCAACTTGGATGGACATTTCATCTCCCAATTGCACTTGTCTTTTGAAGGAATTATCTAACTTGTTCAAACCATATTTATGACTTGTCATCTGATTTGGGAAAACAAAATCAAGAACCTGAAAAATTATCTCCATCCTATAATACCACATTACATGATAGAAAATAATCTAAATCATCTGGGTTCTCTTTCTCCTCACCTTGTTCATCTTGGAAAGTATGTTGTTCACTCTCTTGATTAGCTTAACTTATACCAATATCCTACGCGTTTAATAAGTTGTTAGTTTTTTGAAATAATGATAAGTAAGGTTTATCTTGTTTTTACTTGTGAATTTATATTTATATTTCTCCTTATAAATAATTTCCTTAGATGCGAGTTCTTATTTTGAATTCATTTCTGAATCTCCTACATATAGTCTCATTTTATCCTCATGGGATAAGAGAGAACCAACTAATTCATCAAAACTTGTAGTGTTCATGTCCTTACAATCCCGAAGAGTGATGAAAATATGTAGCCATATTTTTGTCAAATATCTCAAAATTTTCCTAGAAATAAACTTATCTTCTATGATTTCTCCATAAACCCTCATTCTATGTATTAAATCATTTATCTTAATGCAATATTTTCCAACTCCTTCATTGTCTAACATTCTCAAATTTTCAAAATTCATATTAAGATTTTGATGTTTTACTTCTCTTACCTTAATAGAGCCTTAATATAAAGCCTCCAACAGAGTCCATGCCTCGTGGTAATTTTTTCGCCATCAATTCTCAAATAAATGCTTGGGTATATGAAACTCTAGTGACAAAAAAAGAATGCACATCTTCCTTTTCTTCTTCATTTTCCCTCTCTTTTCATTTTGAGAAAAATTATTCAAATCTATAGGTGGAGTGTATCGATGAGTTACATTCTTCCAAACTCCCTTCTAAACAAGAATTCTCTTCAAACGATCTCTCGAATAATCAAATTTGTCTCCTTTAAAGATGAAGATATTCATAGAAGTGAAATTCACTTAAGCCTCACTTCTCCTAATAATGGCTAAAACCCTTCTAAACCTCTATTGAACAATGATATGATTTAAAAATAAGGTTTTTGATGGGGAATTAAGTGTAAATTATAGTTTAAAGAACTTTTAAATGAAGCTAGTGATAATTTAATCTTTCCCAATATAATTAGAAAATAAACTAGTATAGTTGTAAGTGAGATTGATGAAAAAATATGCATTGAATAATCTATGAATAAAATCCTTAAGATTTTTTGTATTAATTTTTGAATACATAAAATAAAATCATAGAATTAAAAAAGTAAAATGTTTTTCTACTTGGAAATTTCACCCCAATATTGCTTATTAAATTAATCAAGAACCATGGCCCATGGGTATATAGACATTGTAACAAGACTTGTCTAAATTTGCATGATAAGTAAAAGACTAATAATAGGAACTAAAACTCATAAATGAACTAAATTCAACTAAATAAGAATAAAAATATACTCAAGATGAAAAGTATCATCCACTAATAGTATATGGTCAATATGCAAGAAGTCATTATTAGTTTAATTGACACATACATAGTCTATTTTACACACTACATAAACTAGGTGTTCCAAACTCTACTAAAAATATAAATAGACTAAAATAAGACTAAACTCAGTCATATACACATAGAAATGGCTCCCGACCTCTTGGGGATGAATGGATAATGATTTGACCTCATTCATGTGCACATCTAGTGAACTCCACTTAATTAGCACTTCTTGTCTAAAACAAAAAAATTGAAATAGAATTTCAAAACAAGAATTTTACAATCAACCAACAAATATACTAAAAAACAAAAACAGAAATAAAAATAATTCTAATAGTAACTAAACATGCGCCTATATTGGCATCATACCCAACATTCCCCCTTTGATGTAAAGAGTAGAAATGCATATCATCTCCTTAAGTCTTCCATGAATCTTCTACAGTCATCACTTGGTGAAAATATGAACAAGATGATCTTAAATTCTCACGTAATCAATCAAAAATGTTTATCATTGACAAAGTATCTTAAAAAATGATGCTTGAATTTAATATGTTTGATAATTGTATTGCCACATTATTATCACATTTTTTATTATGTAGGCTCAAGTTGAGATTCTCTAAAATAAAATAAGAGTCTTATCAACCACATACCTTGTGTGCAATAAAATGTAAGAGCCGCATATTCATTTTTAGTAGTATATAAAGTAACTGTAGCTTTCTTCTTTGATGACCATGAAACCAACCCACTTCACAATTTGAAACAATAACTTGAAATAGACTTCCTATCATTAAGAGAAACTCCACAATATGAATCTATGTATCCAATTAAACATAATTAAATTTATGGTATGAAATGAATACCATGATTATAATTACCTCTTACATATCTGAATATTTTTTTCACTATTTACAAATGCTTCAGTGATGAATTTCTCATAAATCTACAAACTAGTGAAACCCAATAACTATTAACTTTTCTCTTTTTCTCTTGCAAACCCACTTGGTTCCAATAACATATTTATCACATATTTTCTCTACAATAGTCCATGTATCACTCCTTTCAATTTGATCCATCTCAATTTTCATAGCATCAAGCCTCTCTTTCCTTTTACTAGCTTATGCATAACTTTTAGGTTCACTAACCATAAATGGAAATGCAAACATAGTATTTTCATAATAAGAATCATCAAATAATTTTCCTTATTAAGATTTAATCCTTGTGATCTTCCTTTGATAATTATAATCAACAACTTTATTTTATATAAGTAGATTCAAAAAATGCTTGTGCTTAGTCATTATTGATGTATATGGATGCCTATTATCTTGGGAAGAGCTAGTATTATTTCCTGTTGACCTATAAACATGTGAAGTAATTTTCAATAAATCAAAATATTATTCAATAGGCTTACCCACTTCACTGATGAGCCTCTTAGAAATATGATCATAATTAACATACTTCTCATTAAAAAAATGGAATCCCTAGAAATAATTATGGATTTACTAGTAGGATTATAAAACTTGTATGATTTACTTTCATTAGAATAACTTGTAAAAATGTGTGCCACACTCTTATTATGTAATTTGGGAAGAAAATTTACCAAACCTTGACTTGTTTCATACCACCTTTTATTTCAACTTAGATGGATTTTCCATCTCCCAATTACACTTGGATATTGAAGGAATCATCTAACATGTTGAAACCATCTTTTTGATTTGTCATTTGATTTGGGCAAGCCAAATAAAAAAACCAAAAATTATCTCCATAATATAATCCCAAATTACATGAGAACAATAATATGAATAATCCAAGTTATCTTTCTCCTTAATTTGTTTAGCTTGGAAAGTATTTTTTTCACCCTCTTGATTAACTTGATTTATAGTTGTTAGCATTTTGTAGTCTTTCATTAAGTGTCCTAGTTTTTGAAATAATGACAAGTAAGGTTTGTTTTATCTTTAGGTGTGAATTTATCTTGATCTTTCCCTTTAGAAATACTTTCCTTGGATGTAAATTCCTTTTTTGAAGTATATTATGAATCTTTTGCATATAGTCTCATTTTATCCTCAAACCAACATTTCATTAAATTTGGACATATTCCAGTCTAGATTAAAACCCAAATTGGACCTATGTTGGTTTTATTTGTATCAAATATTGGAATTTGATTTTACTATTATTGGAATCCAAATTAGAGATTTTTGGAATTACATATCATCTTTGTTGGAATTCAATTTTAGGGTTTATGGTTTTTAGTGTGAAAAGAATAATAAATTCTTATTGTTTTAAATTACATTCATTGAATGTTATTTATTTACATTTATGACTTTTTAATGCATAACAAAAATCTTCACAAAACCAATTAATAATCAATGTATTTTGCATATAAAATAAATGTATAACCTATCTCATCACATAACAATAACCTTTATTCTTCCTCCATTTTGAATTTATGAGATTGAATTTATTAGTCCTCTTCCAACTCTATAGAAGTTAAAAATGTATCATTTATTCTTCCTTTATATTTAATGTTTGAGAACAGGCATATGTTCATTCTATATAAAAAAAGAGATGAAACCTATATTAAGTAAGATTTATTTATTAATTAAAAGATAAAATGATGAGTAAAATTGACAACGAGATAAATAAAAGGTTTTTGGCACTTGTGAAGTACGAGGAAGGTAATAATTACAAGTGTGAGTGTGAAGAATGAACACTTGTGATGTGCAGTCCTCACACTTGTGATGTGCAAGTCCTCGCACTTGTGATGTGTGAGTCCTTGCACTTTGCAAAGTGCAAGTCCTCACATTTGTAAAGTGCAAGGCCTTGCACTTTGCAAGTGCGAGTCCTTGCACTTGCAAAGTGTGAGAAAGATGTAAGTAAAAATAATAGAAATATTGAAAAGAAAGATATAATTTTTTATTATTTCACATTTTCACTTCTGAACCTCTAACAAACCATATTATAATTTTTTACCTCCCACAAACCCTATTAAACTAAGCTCTGGGAAAGGCTTGAAAACAATTCAACATATGAATGCAATAAAAATTGACAAGATTATAATTATAACATGGATTCCAAATAGGGAAAAATTAGTGTTGAATATTCATAATTTGACGAATATTCCATATTTGGAAAATTTGAAAAGGAAAATTTTTCAGAGTACGATAGTGTACCTTTCACCTAAATTTTCTAGTATAAATTTTTTTAGGGGTCAGCTTCACCTACTATTGAAAACTCCTCCTATATAAAAGGGTGTGATTTTCCATGTACCTATTATCCAAATAAGCTCCCTTATTTATTTAGATCATATGATTAAGAAATACATGGCAGGTTAAGCCTCAAGAACAGGGGCAAGAAAAATGCCTAGCAATCGCTAGCCTCTAGAAACAGGGTATGAAAATTTCCCAACAATTGCTAGCCTCCAAAATAAGGGTATGACAAAATCCTAGTATCCCCTATCCTCCAAAAAAAGGGAGTAGGGGTAGGAAAATGTCTAACAATTGCTAGCCACCACAACAGGGGTAGGAAAAAATCCTAGTAGTCTATTAGCCTCCGTAATGTGGGGTATGAAAAATGCTTAGAACCGCTAGCCTCCAAAATAGGGGTATGAAAAATTCCTAGCATCCTCTAGCCTCTAAAACAAGGGTACGAAAAATGTCTAGGAGTCATTAGCCTCCAAAATAGGGATATGAAAAATGCCTAACAACTGTTAGCCTCCAGAACAAGGGTATGAAACTTCTTCACAAAAAATTCACCCATGTCATGAAAGTGATTCTAGGATATTTTCCAGGGAGTTTCCACCTCCAATTTCCCAGAGGCCTCTTAAAATTATCTCGATTCCAAATTATGATTAAAATTTATCTTATTGATTTCAAATGATGGAAAAAATAGAGGTTACAAATTTATTTGCATAAAATGAATATAACAAATGTATTTTATGTGATAGACTATAAAAGTAAACCAAATTGTTTGTATTTATTAATCAATCTCAAGTATTGCTCTTTTGTACATTTTCAAATAACGACACATATTATTTGGGTATGGCCCTACATGATTTAACCATGTACATAAGTGTGTGAATATTTTTCTATTGGAATGCATTGTGCCATCACATTTCTATCTTGCAGGTAATCCAAAGAAAGGGGCCTCAATTTTTTCATGAACAAAGCATGTTTTTTCACCTATAAACAATATGTTATCTGCTCCATATGTTTGAATGTACTTTTCTAGAACCTTTTGCATGTTTTTTTATGTAAACCAACACAATATTCCCCTTCTTTGATCTTAAAAATTTGTTGCTAATTTCACACTGCATTATGCCCCAACAAAAAATGAATTCAATATTTTGTAGCTAGTCAAATTTTTGAATGAAGGCACATTTTTCTCTTGAACGCAGGTATATGTAAACCACAATACAATATCAAAATGTTGTTGTGTTATCCTTAACAACATAGGGATAAATGTATGACTGAAGTATCAATAGCATGAATATGTAAAATCTGGTTGTATGGTCGACGATCTAAATTCAACGAATCCATGAAACTCCAAATATCAATTCTTCTACCCCCAAAACCAATAAATTCTTTCCATGTGGAACAAGATCTGAAAAACCAACCAATACACAACAATTATTTTTCAATAAATCAAATAATAGTTTATAGTATATGATTTTATTGATATAATTTTTTGTCAAAGCCTATCAAGGCTAGTTTTGAGCATTAGATAATAATAACTATCAATAACATTCTAAGCATTATATAGTAATCACACTATATGAAAAATGGTTAAAAGAACTCGATAATTGTAATAAATATAATTATATATATTTATTTATTTAACTATTGTCTTAAAAAAACTATATTTCTGTAAGAATCTTGGCGAGAAAATTTTTCACGTGGAAAAATTGGTTGTTATCTAGCCAACACTCGAGACTCTAGGTCCCTCTACATGGATAGTGTAACTCCACTTTATTGTGAATGAACATAAATAAAAATTCGTTATTGGTTAAGAGGCCGGGGATACAAAGAGCACACTCCGCTATGCCCATGGAAAGTGCTTACAATAAATTGCAAGGGAGGATTTTGCTGAAAGATGCGGAAAGGAGAGTGAGAAATCATACAAGGAGAATTAACTTTTAGGAAATCATATTCTCACCAAATCTAATTAGAAGGTTCACATCCACAATTTATAAGAAATAAACAACAAGTTTAGAGTGTCAACAATAAGAGGAAACCATGCACACAAAGTTTCACACATTTATGAATCTTGAAAAGAAACAATCCCTTTCTTTATCAACATTCTTCATCAAGTTGTACAATGATGGAAATAGAGGAAAAATAGTGAAAGAATTGCTATCTTTCTTACTTAGCTCAAAAAATATCTCTCTTGAGTGTACAAAATTGACAACCCTTAAGCAAGAGTATGCCATTACATTATATAGACCAAGAAATGACTCTTCATCTACCCCCACATGACCTTTCGTTGTCTCATTCAACTCGTGACTTTTCACCTTCCTAGGATCTAGGAAATTAAGTTCCCTTTTAAAAATCAAAGGGACTTTTACAATTCAACTTTATAAAGTCACTTTAATGAATAAGACAAACTATCATGATTACACAAAATAAAGAATTAGAAAGGGGTAGACAAGAGGATAAAGAATAAGAGAAGAGAAGGGAGAAGGAATGTTTGAAGAAGATGATGCATTACCGCCTTCACCTTGTTGCTGAATGATCTTATGAAATCTCCCAATGCGGCGAACTATAGATCTATAAAATTTTTACACCTTGAGAAACCTCCTTCAAATGATGCAAGAACACCTTGAACTAAGTGTTTGAAAACACTTTCGAATGATCACATTGGTGACTGTAGGCGTTGTTCATTGAGGTCCACTCCAAAGAATCTTGAGGATTGAAATCGATCTCTAATGAATTCAACTACATAGCCACACTTTTTTACTCATCGGTTAGATTTTATGAAGTTAATTTTTAACACTTGTTCCCAATAATGATGATCACAATTCCTCCCTGTACATGATGTATATACATATCGGTCACAAAATGAGTGTTGAGAAACACTATTTCAGACTTCCCAATGTGAGCTTGAGATGGACACATGCCCTACTCATGAATATTATCTTCGTTACTTTATTGATGAACCACTTCAACTCATTTAGATCTCCATGACTAAGTCATTTTGAATCAACCTACTCCCTAAGTGATGAAGATGGATCCACCTGCACACTTACGCGATGCCTTGCCTTGTCAAGGGACACAATTAGACTCAAGATGACGCTTTCAAGACCCTCGGGGAGTTCTCATTTCTATGTTTGAACCATGAAACCATCATACAAACCCAAAGAGAGACCAAAAAAGGAAATATGAGTAAAAATGAAGCCGTCTGTAACTTTCTACACTTGGAAATGAAAACTGCTATTTTTGAAACTTGGTCCTATGAGTTGCTATTTTGGGCAAGTGTTACTTTTTCACCTTGTTTCTTGCACTAAGGTGTTTCCTTCAAATTTTAGGATTGTAACATATGTCTTGGGGTAAATTTAAATAAATTTTTATTTTTGGAAAGTTGCTTTTTGGCTTTTTTTTGACTTTTTGACCCACATGCCCTAGTTTTCAGTTTGTGTGATTTTCACTATTCTTTCTTCTAGAGGAGTTTGCCATTTTTGGAAACTTACTAAAAATGGAAAGTGAAAACTACTAGAACTTACTTGTTCTATAATATCACCTTTGGGTCTTGGATTGATGAAAAAATGATGGATTATTTATGGGTTTTTTTCTTCAGATGCTCTATTCAGATTTTTGGCTCAATTCGCTTCACGTTTGATGGCAAATGATGAAAAGACACTCTAGGGATTTGTTTTTGATAGGGATTTGTTTTTGAAAGTAAACCATTAAAAAATTAGGTAGTATCTGAGATTTTTTTTTTTTCTCCAAGGTACTTGGGTGAGGGATATTTTCCCAAAATTTCATAGAGATTGGGTGCACGGTTTGGGAGATATGATCAATTTCTCATTTTGGAGCCTAAGGTTTCTACAACACATAGTTATGGTTTTTTTCTCAAAATTATTCATTATTTAATTGAAGAAGCATGTAATGGTGGAAGAAATATTTTTAATGTGGTATCAAGGTTCGAGAGGCAACAATAATGGATGGGTGAATAAATTCTGGTAGTTGGAGTTTTCTATGCGTGTGTGAAAAAGAACTGGAAACAACATGACAATAAGACTTACATATTTTCAATGATTGGGAAGGAGAGAAATTTTTGCAAAAAATTTCATAAGGTATTGGTGTACTTGGTGTAAAAAAATGTACCCCATCCCTATTGACTAAATGTCGCGATATGATTTGTAGTTGAGGATGAGAGGGGGCTAAGAAAAAGGCTATTAAAACACTCACTTGAGTCACATGGGTGAATGAGGGATGAAGAGGGAGGGGGGGAAATTTTCTTGGACCATCCATCCCAAATCTATAGGAAACTTGGTATAAAATATTTTTCCCCTTCCTGATTGGGCCATGTGGTAGAATCTGGTTGGTCGAGCGGGAGGCTAGGGGAAATGGAGCATGGGGGCTCAACTTTACAAAAGGAGCTTAACTAGGTCACTTTGGAGTCCAGGGGCTCAACTGAGAGGGGGAAAATTTTATTGAACCATCCTTCCCAAATAATTGGGAATTTTGGTGCAAAAAAGTATGCCACTCTCCCATTCGCTGGAATTTCAATGCCAGAAATTGGCTAACTCCTGAAGCTTTACCTTGGGGTGCCGCTTGTCGAGACCATAACTTAAGCTCTTGGAGGAGTTTTTGATGAAATTTTATATTATTACACCTAAAAATGACCTTATGAATCCAATTGTGGGGGTATCAACTCTTGATTATGACATTTAGTCCCTGAAAAATAGGATTTTTATTCTGGATCCAAGGTTGTGAATGCCAAAACAAGTTGTAGACAAAGTGCACCTAGGTGTTGTAAAAAAATGAAATCACCATATTGTAGGGATATGAATTAGATTTCAAAAGATATTTATTTTGACTACTAACTCCTCACAGAACTCCTGGAATTTCTTCTCGAAGCTCGGGAGATGTTTTGGCACTATGCACTACTTAGGCCTTTAAGACCCATTTTTGCTGAAAATGCTCCAAGACTTCTAAAACCTCCCAAAATATTCCAAAACTGATTGCAAATTTTTCTTAGCTCTCTAATACACCTCCATGATGAGTTTAGGACCTTCATTCTACTCACGAGGGTGTGTACCATCTTTAAGAATACTAGGGAAAAACCTTTCCTAAAGCTTGTCAAAGAACTTATCTTGATGGATCTTGCCTTGGAAGCATTTGAAATGAATGGATACCTCTAAATAACCTATGGGCACACTAACACAAAACATGAGAATTATTTATATAGATGGGATAGGACTGACTCAAGGATTAGGGTGATATGAAGGAGGGCTCAAAATGACCTTTGAGTAAATTTTTTTAGGTAAGGTATGGTTGTCATGCTTGAAAATTGGGAATTTTCCTGTTGCATATTTGCATGAAAACAACTAGCTATATCTTGGGAACATGTCATGGATCGATCACAATGAGGACATCACATGAGAAATCCAGAATATTTGTACATAACATTGACCAATTCCTTTTCTATTGGGCCTTTTAGAATAGATACAACTCTTAAGAGATAGATAGAAAGAGATAACACACAAAAACACACTATTGAAGGGAAACACACCACACAACTAAAGGGAAATAAACCACACAACATGAAAAGGAGAAAAATAACCTAAATCACCTATAACATAATGTGGGGGATATCCCACTTTCACTGAAGTGATTTCCTTGTTAGAAGTTGCCCCATAAAGGGTAATACTAAATGATGGAGCTCTACGAATCCATTGACTGGTTCTAGAAAGTAGCCTCCTTTCCTCAACTACTTATGAAATCCAGGTTCTTTCATGATTGTCTATGTAATTTGTAGGAGTGAACCTACATGAGCTTCTTGATGCTCAAACCTTCGCTCAGAAAGTCCATTACCTTCATTCTCTTTGAAATCCATTTCATAGTGTCAGTTGCCTTCCAAGCTTACCCACATTGCTGATTTATTATTTAGCATCTCATCGCTGCCCCGAGACTAGTTCTTATTTGAATTTCTTGAATTTCCTTCTTCCATGCATTCATGGTTATTGACATCCCTTCCACAAGAAATCATGAATTCATCCTTTTGCTCCATTCCACTATGAGGTGTTTGAATACTGATTGGAGGATTAGAAGTAACCTCATACCTATCTTGTATGGCCATGGCATGAGCTAAGAGGTCAAGACTTAGCTTGGGATCTTCCACATTTTCTACCACATCTAATATTTATTACACAAAGTTCTCTTTTGAAATTTCCAATAGTTCACCTTTGCATTCATTCAAAGCATCCTCATCTTGAAGTTCAAGGAAATCATTGGGAGGGATTGCTTCATCATCTTGGGACTCACTGCATTCTATCACTCCTTTGTCAAGGGAGACTCAACTTCAAGGGCCTTAAAAATCCTTTCTTCAATTTCTTCATCATGGAAAGAGTCTTCCTCTTCAAATGGGAAAGAAAATACCTCTATTTCATCATTGTATCCCTCAACTATTGGCTCAGGAGGGACATCAAATTTCTCATCTCAATTTATTTCAACATGGCCAATCTTAACACTTTGGTTGAGGCTTCCAAATCAGATTCATGCTTGTCTTATAGATTCATGGCTTGCATCGGGGTTCAAGACTCGAGATCTGGATATTCTATTTCTTTAGCAGCTCTTAGGAGATCTTGCACTAAATTGTTCTTTCAAACCTTTTGAGGGCTCATCATAGGCTGGATTTGTCTCTCCATGGATGAAATTATCAAGATCATCTTCATCCCCAAATGGGAATTAGAATATCTCCTCCTCCTAGGTAAGCATACAAGCTGGTTTCTCCATTTGAGATTCACCAAGAACCATTTCTTCTTCTTCATGGCTTGCATCATCCAAAAATTCAGGGCTATCCTCTTACAACTCAAAGTTCCTCAATGCTTCTTCAAGATCCATACCCCTCTAGGAAGGAATGCTTGGTCCTATCAAGATGGGAATCTCATCCTCCTCCTTAGTTGTTACAAAAAGGTTCATCCTCTTGTTGCTTTGGTATAAGATGGAGTTCTTGCCTTTTGTATTGTGTACCTCATCTTTTTCCAAGCTAGCAATTTTTCCATGTCTCCTTTCACTAGAATGGTCACAGAGTCCAATTCATC
Organism: Taxus wallichiana var. yunnanensis; assembly: GCA_018340775.1. NCBI lineage: Eukaryota > Viridiplantae > Streptophyta > Pinopsida > Cupressales > Taxaceae > Taxus > Taxus wallichiana. The sequence continues at coordinate 798,776,856 of CM031240.1, read as the reverse complement.
TAGATTTTACCTCCCAACTGTTAGAAGAAAATTCTACTTAGCAACATTCCAAATGAATCCGGAACGTTTGCTACAAAGATCATTATTGAAACCTTATTGTCTGGAAATTTGGCAATGGCCACCTGTGTATCATTGACCTTTCCAAAAAGTGGGACTTATTTGGACTCCATGGAGTGACACAAGCCACTAGGCGGAGTCATGGTGAGTTTAAGATCCATGATGACCTTCACATGCATCACATTGTCAAAGGCAACTGAATCTATTATGCAACTATTCAATACATATTCTCCAATGAGAAGGGAGACATAGAAAGGGTTGACCTTATCGATCTTTGATGCACTCAAAGAAAACATGTTCTGTGATGGAGGTGTAGGTGGGTTTGGTAGTAGTCCTTTAGAAATAGGATTTGATGTAGTAGGGTTTGTGGTGCTAGCAATTTGGACTACTACTCTTGATATGCTAGAAAAATATCTCATATTGCTCAAGATGATTCCGTAAATATTCAATTTTAGAAATTGACACCTTCGTATTGTTTGCATCTTCAACATAATTAAAAGGAGTAGATGCGGATAAGGGGGATGAAGGGGCTTATTTTAGAGTCGGGATATGCTTGGAAGTAGGGGTATATATTTGGGGAATGGAGGGTGTTTTGAAAGGTACACTAGGAAATTTTGAAGCATTAGATTTTACAGGAGTAAATTTAAATTTATAACTGGAAGAAGCATTAGAAGACTTACTTGGAATTGTGGGTGACCTCTCACTTGTCACAAGATCAGGTTTCTCCAATGCAGACTCCTTACATGGCAAAAGAAGAGACCTTGAATAATTATTTTATTTTACGGAGTCGCCACAAGAGGATCTTCAGTCTTCTTTTTCTTTTTAGCAGTGGAGGGAGATGCTCCTTTCTCTGACTGAGAATGGATGAACACCGCACATGAGAGACTAGGTGCATCTATGTCTTCATCTTCATCATCTCCATATTACTCACATAATATGATTTGTGTGTCATTCTCTATTGCCTTGACTTATATAAAATCATCTTCTATGCCTTCTTATTCAATATCTTCTTCATCTTCTTGAATCCTACAACTTGTATTGACAGGTGGGTCCTCCAATGCAAGCCTTCATGGTACTCCAACAATCTAATTTTTTTTGAACTCTAACGGGATCCTCATTGGAAAATTTCCCTCTTTAATGATGCCATTTCATTTTCCAATTTTTGTAGAAATGGATTTGTTCTCTCATCTTTAGGATGTTGAGACTTACCCTTCGAAGGGTTCTTGATCTTTCCAGAAAGGATGAGATCATGTTAAACTTCAATGGCCAATCCTTGTGCTTATGCAAGATTCCTTGGTTGAACCCTCCAAAGAAATAATCCTACCTATAGAGGTTGCACATTGATGAAGAATCTCTTGACATTGTTCTCAAATGGTGAATCATCGTCTGGTATTCGTGGAGTAGTCAGTCAAAATGGGTCATGAAGTCTCTCATAGTTTCATTTTCTTCCTTCTTCATTTGTGATATTGAACAAGGAGATCTTAACAGTTCTCAATAGATTTGAATCTTTCTTCAAAATTTGACTTGAAATCATTCCACGTCACCTCATTTCCTCTCCACTCCATGTCACTTGGTCAACCTCATATTCCAAAGCATAATTAATAAGTGTTTGGAGGAATGACAAGAACCTTACACACTCTATCTAAGCCCACTGCTGCAAAGGACAAAATTAAATATTTGAAAGAAGTGCAATCAACATTTCACCTTTTTCACTACCCAAAACACCTAAAAGAGCCTAAAATTGACCCCAACCCATAGGTAGGGTTGGCATGGGCATTTAAGAGGTGTGGGACAAGTTTGACTTGTCCCACAAGCTTCCAAATTTGGCCTCTAAGGCAAAATTCGAGTTTCCCATGAAGGGTAGAGTGTGCTACACTCAAGACTCAAATACACTTCACTTAACACAAAAACCAAAAGTAAATAAAGCATAATAAATGAACTCCTTTTCGTCACATCTTTAATTAGTTTAGGACAAATTTAAATTAGCTTAATTAAGAAACTTCAACCCATGACTAACAAAGGGGTAAACACAAATCCAAAAATCTAAATAATAAAACATGTAAATTTCATTACTAAAGGAAACACATACCAACCTTATAAAAAAGGAAAAATAAGACAAAACAACACATGACCCTAGGTCACAATTTCTCCTAACCAAATAATTCTAACACACACACACATTTACATGTTGTCATGGTGACCCTAGTTGTATTCTTTTCGAATTCCGATGTGGTTGGTCTCCAATCCCCCGATATTGTTTGAATATAATATACCTACAAAATAGAGAATACCTCCTTCGGCCTCGTGGCCGCATTAAAACATCCATGTCAAAATATGTGATATAAATCTAAAATTGACTATATATGAATTAATATCATCTATGCAATTGCGATATCACTTACAATTTCTAGCACATTTCTATTCCACATTTCATTTATGTCAAAATGATCATCACATTAATCCAATTATCAAGATCTACTCAATATGACTAAATATATCACATGTCAGAATTACAGATAAATAACCATGTCAAAAGTATATCAATATCAACATCAAATGTCTCCAGTAGTCCATATGCATCATATAAGAATCAAATCAATAACAGTTTAGTATCTCTGATATCTACTAACATGCTATATCAAAAACTATAATATCCATAAGTACAGACGTCAGTGTCGCAAAACAATAATCAAAAGGGTGTCGAAGGGAAGTGGGCACTACAAAATATGTCTTACCAGATGGACTCACACTGTCCTTCATGCCACGAATCACCCAAATCTCAATAATGTGATGCATGCTCCATTCCAGTGCAAGATTACCCCTCTCAAGCTTCTGATCATTAGTTTGCTTCTTGTCTGTCATGTAGTTGTTACCCCCTTTCCCTATATATGTTTTTTCAACACAAGATTAAGTTTTTTGGAACAATGTTTTGTTGTGAATTGAATTGAGATGGTTTAATTTTAAGTAGACATCATGATCAAGTGTTGTAGGATAATTTTTTCATGGTTCAAATCTATTTTTGATTTTCTTTACTGTTTAAATCCAAATGCATCTCATTTTGTTTCCCACATTTCTCACTCCTCTTTTGGTAAAAAAATTAGATCACCATAACATGCAAATTAATTGTGGGGTGAAAACAAGCCACCCTTGGAAGATTGTCTTGGCTCTTTCCCATACTTCATCTTATGTTTAATTATTTTCCTTGTGGAGCTCGGATTAATAGTCAGATATTATGTCATAAGCAAGAGATGGAAATATCTTGACAACAATCTACCTCAATTGAATTTGATCCCAATGAACTGTTTATTTCTAATGGTGAGAAGCCAAAGACAAAATGCATAATTGAAGACATCATTTTGATTATTGATGATTCATCTCAATTATAAATTCAAGGAATTTGAACGGAAATAGATGAATAGGTTTTTTCCAGAGGACTTTGCAAATCTGAGTATAGTGGATATGTAAGTTCTTTATACCAAAAATCTGATTATTTATCTCACAAGGTCATGTTTTTGGATTTATATGCTATTTATTTTCATTTCAACAGAAATTGTTACGTGTGTGTTTTTTGATTCTAACTCTAGCCTGAAAAAAACCCTACAGGTCATCCAGAAAATTCAACCTCTCTATTTCAGTTGAAGGGCTTATTTATCCAATGGGTAAATTACTCTTATACCTATCAAATTAGTGAATTTCAAGATAACAGGATTTTTTTCTATTTCCTTCAAGTTCATTTATTAGCTAGAATTTTAGGTGAATGTATTTTGAAATTTCAATCAGTATGGGCCAAGCTAGCTACGGAATTTTTAGTGGCACGTCACGCGTCAAATTTTTGATTGGTTATAGTTAGAATGGGGATTAAGAATTGTGTTTGGAGTGAAATTTACTGTCTAGATGACGGTTTTGAAAGACTTCCAAATGTTTTATTGATCTCTAATCTGGCATTAAATCCTTAAGGCCTCTCTGATAATAAACTTTTTGGACCCATTTCAGGATCTCTTGATCAAATTGATTGGGTTGCAATTTGTTTTTGGAGGAAAATTTTCATTTCTAATTTTGATTAGAAAATCCTCGGCATTTTGTTCATTTTCCACTTTCCTAAGAGAAATGTTTTTGTCAAAGTTTATTCAAACCACTTCCGATACTAGTAGTGGTACACTCTTATGCTACTACTTGCTCTAATTGTATAAGGTTCCATAAGAAAAATAGTTGCATCAAATGACATCAAGCAAGCTTGTGTTGATATAATTTATGCTACATTGACAGAGAGCATCGTGTGTAGTTCAACCTAATATTAAAAAAATTTGTAGTAGATATAATTAAAAATAAATGAAAATAATAATATGTTTATTGGGTTTGTGTTCTCTTTAAATGCTTATGTTGACATGGAAAATCATAAATTTAGGTCCAATCTTAATCTTGTGATAAACTTCCACCTAGTTGGAGGATTGAACATATATAACAAGAAAATGTATAGTAGTTGATTATTGTATTAATTATGTGAAGTGAACTACATACAAATATCTACCCTATAAACATGCTAGAAGTCTGGTTTCTTTATGTGATGCTTGTAGCTTTTATTGTCAAACATTTTATGAGAATGATTCATTATGTGATTGGTTAGATGGAGGCCTGGCTCTTTATTCCCCTATTTAGAGGTTTGTTTGCGCCAGTTTTAGATGTTGATGTATGTGAGGATCATGTTGTGTTTGGGTCTGTATGATGGCTACAAGCCTGGTTCCACATTCATTAAGTGTTGCAAATACTTATATAATAGGCAACAAGGTCTTCTAAATACTGGCATGAAATTGCAATAACATGTATGTGAACCCAGAAATTTGCCTTATGCATTCCTTTGTATCATCTAAACTGCGTGAAGTGTTGAGCTCAGCCAACAAAAGAAGACCTCAACATATACCTCTAGAGGGACACTTTGTTTAGCTCTCTCTTCAAACCTTAAAGAGGAACACCGATGCAACCAAATAATCAGTTCAGATCTATGAAATTGATGCATACCAATCTTATATTGTATGTAGATCCTTCTAAATTTCTGATTCAAACTTATGTAATATTGCAACAAATAATTTAAAGTGAAGCTACAAATGACACTTATGAAGTTAAGGTGTTGAAATCTGGATCGGATTACTCTTTGCTATCAATTTGTTTTGTGTTTCAACTTCGTTTAAGCAACAAGGTTGAATTTCAAATTTAATTGAGAGATGGAATGTTTAGTAATTACAGACGTTAAAAATTTAAAACATTTAGCAGTTAGTGTTTGATTGCAAGTTTGATAGTGAAGATTCTATTTTTGGATTTCTTGTTGCAAATTGTATTTGGGAAAATAATATCAAAATTTTGGAAGTTGGATGTTCTACAACTAAGATTCTGAAATCTTGATCGTGATGGTGGGATGCCATTTTAACCATTCAGATATAATATAAAAGATCTTCTTCAAAATTCGGGAAACTTAAAGACTGATATGCTACTAATGGAAAATCATTCAATAAGATTAAGCATAAATAAGATTATGCAAAATATAAGGATCTTTTGTTACGAGTCATGACCAAGCACAAGACCACATCAAAGAGATGGAACTATGCATGGACCTTTCAAATAAATAAGAATTAGCAATTGGACTCGAGATTTGATTCAAAATTTCAACAATGTCAGCATTGTTCATGACTACTGAACAACGTAACACAACTACCACTTAACAACCAATTCGGGTATAAACCTGTATGAGAGTGTGGTGATATCACTCTTGCTACCAATTCGACAAAGTCGACACTGGTTTGACTTGAAAATTTATCTCAGTTGGAAAGGGAAAACCAAGGTGATAATAACTGACAAAGTATTACACCATGAGCATTCTACTTGATATGACGACAAGGGGTGGGTTTTTTTCCTTCAAATATTGATTAAAAGATTTTTGACTCATGCTAGACATAACATTTTGTTGACTGAAATGAGGAGGAACATTCACCTAAAAAATATAATACAGTGGTATTACAAGTCACACATTGGCTCAAGCTTATGATCCCAACAACAGGTCTCCTTGTATAAGTTCATGGTTCAAAATCATCCCGAATGTCACTTTGTAGGTACCATTTATTCCTTGAAATTTAGCAATATTTTAGAGTATCTAAATAACTACTTGTAGGGATGGTAATGTCAAGACTTCACATGATTCGAAATTAGGTTGAGAGTGATGAAATAATGTGAATTTTTTAAGGCTTGTCCAATTCCTCTTATATCTTGAGAGCACTGAATAATTAAGAAGGAAAAAGTAGATTTGCACTAGATTAGTATTCTTGTGCAAAGGAGGCATTAAAAGTCTCTTCTAAGAAGCTTCACAATTTCTCACATGCTTATATGTTTGCCCAAATTGTTTCGGTATATCCGGTTGGCCTTTTCTAAAGCAGGGCTTGTCACATTTAGTAACTATTGTAAATCTTCCTGGTTGTAACATGCTTTACTAAATTACATCATCTGTATCCCTTTTTTTTATTTTCTAAAATTTGGTAGTCATAGAATTTGAAATTCTTTTTATTCTAATTTTGAAGCATGGTAACATGACTGGTCAAAAATTAATAGGGTGTGAGTCTTGTAGACTACATGGCAGGTTCTCATCTTGTCATGAAGAGATAAGGTGGGATTTTAAAAGCATGGGATTTTACTAGCTATGTATTCCAGAATCCACATGCTCTGAAAACATTGAAATCATCTCCCTAAAAGCTTAACCGTAGTTTTTCGAGACTCCATTGTAAGCCCTTGGATAATAGGGGTTGTGAAGTCCTCCTACAACTTTGGCATCGTATTTTCATTTGTTAGATTGTATGTGTTAGCAGAAAGTAATTTATGTTTTCTTGATTTTAGTTTATAGCTTTACTTTTCTCTTCCCAACATACATTACCTCTGCTTCCTTTCCTTTGAGGAAGAACGCGGGACTGCATTGCCTGATAAGTTCTAAAAATTTCTAAGTAGCAGTCTGAGAAAATTCATAACTTCCTCTATTACCAGCAATTGATAGGATCATGATGGAAAACGTATATAAGATTTTATCTTTACAATTGTGAGGAGTATACAGTCTTGAGAAACATGAATATAGCATTATCCAAGATGCAAATTTGGTGTACGCTACACTGTAAGAGAAATACCCATGAGAATAGAATTGGTGAGAGGTGTCTTTCAAAGGGGAAATACAATTATGGCATAAGACACATTTTGCCTGACAACTAGAGTCCAAGCCTAACCTGTTCAGAAGCGTACTAAATAATTGTGTAATGTCATTTTTCCCCTCTATCTTTATCAGTTAAGCTTATTTCTTTCTTTCTTTCTTTTCCCTTCAAAGCCCATGTGTGTCTTGAATAATTGGGATTATCAAAAGAGGGAGCTTGATTGCAAGGGAGTAGAGGTTGACTCTTTTTCATCTAGGGTAAGTAATGATTATATGCTTGCTAATTGAGCTTAAGGTAAAGGCACACATGAAAATTTGTTTAAATGTAATGCTTCATCTATATTCCTACACTTACAAAATCAATCACACCCCTTATCAACATCAACTACAAAAGTAATAACTATCCCTCTAAATCAAATAACATATACCATTCGGCATTCACATTGCATTGTACACAAGTGATTGCTAGTATAAAAGATGTTGTAATGTCCAAATCCAAATGAAAAACTTCCCTTCATATGGGTTCAACTATTTTCTTAAAGTTATGATTGATAAGATGTAAATTTGTAACACGTCTATTGACTTTTTAGTTATAATTTTTTCTTAATTGACAAATCGGGATAGATATATTGCAAGTGTTTTGGATGTTAGATTTATTGAAGAGTTATTTTGTGCTCTCAACAATTAAGTAATTAATTTTTTTATTTTATTTTTTAGAAACAAATTTTGAGTATTTTTAGTTTTTCTTTAAAATATGTAAATAACACTCTAGTTTAATTTTTGTTTTAGATTAGTTATATTAATTTAGATATTTATGATTATATTTTAATTAATTACGTGAGATTTTATTTATGTATTTAATTTTTATTTTTATTTTGGAAGATATGTTTTTTATTTTGAATTTTTTTCGAAGATATATTTTTATTTTGAAAATATTATAAATAATTGAAAGTGAGATGAATAATTAACCAATAAGCTATATTATGTGAATTTTGAAAAAACATTCCCCCAAATTCTCAAATATGGGGAAAACTTCACTCGAATACCTCATCATCATCAAGTAAAATTTTAATGGATTCAATCCTCATGAACAGAAAGTTACAATTACTTCCTTTGTGCATGAGGCTTCTTCATAGTCATCTTCATGAACTAGAGGATTATTAGAGGGTAATTGAAGAGGTCTTTGGTTCTGGGGATTAGCGGGGCTTTTTACTACCCCATGGTTTCCAAAGTTTGATCCAAATACCTTCTCCATCACACATGTTCTAGTTTGGGTGAGATTGCCTCATTTTCCCCTTCATTTTTTCTATCATATGGAGGAAATTAGAAACCTTCTAGGGTGGTTTATCAAAGATGACAACAAGATCTTGCGAGCGGTCTGCATACTTTTGTTAGGATTTGTGTTGAAGTTGATCTAAGTAAGGGAATGTTTGATAGGATGACCCTCAAGAAGGGAGAGACAAGATATACTCATTCTTGACTATGAAAATAGAACTATTAAATGTCGAAATTGCAGGACTCTGGGTCACCGCTAAGTTGTTTGTCCTCAAAATAAATCCCAAGCTCATAGGTAAAAGGGTTCTTCTCCCAAGCATTGGAGTCCTCTAGATCTCAAGGATGAAGATGATTCTGAATCAAAAGATCAAGCTACTGTAACTATTGCTCCAACAGTTATAGCTACAATGCCATCAATTGTAGCATAATCAGATTCAGTTCCTTCTAAAGAGGTTGGGATGTCTTTAGTTCCTCCTGCCTCTTTGGAAATTCCCTCTTTGGGAACTAAGCAGCCCCATGAATCTGATCACTCTTATTCGGATAAGGATGTTGCCCATCCTCTTGCAAAGGAGTCTCAAAACTCCACTCCCTTGGACTTATATGAATACAATCCTCTCATCTCAGAGATGATTTCATAGGACAAGTGGAAGGTTGTGCGCTCGAAGAAGGGAAAGAAGGGAAAACACTAAGCATCCTCTTTCTCGTTCTTGTTCACCCTCCTTCTCATCTTCACTTCATCTTTTCGATCCTGTGGCTTTTTGAGGTGCATCTCCCTTTCCTTTTCATCTTCTTTCTCGATTGCATATTTCGTAGCTGGTTTAGGGTTATTTCTTCCCCTCCTCTATGGTTGTAGTTTTGTTACAATTGGGTCAGTAGTAGCTCCTCTTTTCTCTTTGTTTATGGTCCCCCATCTTCTTTTCTTCGCTCGGTTTGGTCTTTTTGGTCTTTTGTTCCTTGGGTGGATTTTCCACTTTCTCACTTCATTGCTTTATTTGGTCTTTTGGGCCTTTGTATAAGGATGTGGGTCCTTTCAAAACCCCCACTTTTACCCTTTTCAAAAAAAACATTAAGTAAAATTTCAATTTTGTAAGTTAGACACATTTTTAAAAAGTAAATTGGGCTTAATGTAAATGATAAGTCCCTATTTTAAAATTGCATTAAATGAGGGTTGGTGGACTTCTCCATGGAAGAAACAATGACCTATATGATTTAACATTATGATAATTTATATGAAAACTTATTATGAAGTGTATATAACACAAGAAAATCAAATTTTCATCATAAAGGAAATACATTCTTCGATAAGAGAATTATTCAAGTCATTATTATTGTTATAAGGCAAAACCATTGATATAAAGGAAATACATTCTTCGAGTGTTAATAAGAGAATTATTATTGTTATAAGGAAAACCATGTTGATAATATTTTCACAATAATTAAAAGGTGGGTGAGTAGAGTTAAATACAATACATCCTCCTTTTAGTGGTAGGTTGGTGATGTCAATTAAGTGCATCTTGGAATTGCTTTTATGACTCCAAAAATCTACATTCAAGCAAACATCAATTGCACCTTAGTTAGTTGGTTTGTTCCGCTTTTCTGAGTCTAGTTTTTAATAAATTATAATCCTTATGTCAATAAGGCAAAGTCACACTTTAGTATTTTTCAGAGGTGACCCTCTCACTATCATAATGGCCAATTGGGTGTAGTATACATATGTTTGTTTAGTAAATAATATGCCTACTCAAGTCAATTATACCTCTTTAGTACATCTTGCAATTGTTTTTCAAAAACACTCAAAATCTCTCATTTTTGTTGCGGATCATATTTTGCTATCAACATAACCATTACATCTCCTTTTAGTGTAAATGCTAATAAATATAATTGATACTTTTAGCTTCTCACTTTCTAAATTTATTTCTCAATTACTCAAAACTACATATATATTTTAACTTTTGTAATCTTATATAAAATTTAAAAAAATTAATATTCTTGCCTATATCATTATTATAGAACAATTATTATTAATTAAAAAATTAATTATTTATATATTTTAGAGATTTTCCAAGTTTAAACTTTATATTTAATAAAATTGTTGCATTCCATTTTTCCTTTAATAGAATAATTGGCCAATAGGCCTTTCTAAACTCATTTTTCTTGATAATTTGTTGTTTGAATTGTCATAGTTGTTTCCTCACATTTGAAATTAATTTCATTTAACTAGATAAATTTTCTTGATAACTATTGCTTGAATTGTCATAGTCGATGCTTCTCTTAGGTTTTGAGGTTGCTCGTGTTATTGCCAACCTATGTGGTCCTTAGTAAAATGTATTCGGGATATTTTTATGATTTTCTGATGTAATTTTACTTATGAAGGCTGGCCTAGTTGTATTAGGATCCTAATTCATGTATAAAAGCAAGTAAAGAAAGGTTATTTTGGATGCATGGTGTGTGTATGAAAAGTGTGAGCTAAAGGGTAGATTGTGGAGTTGTAAGAGGTCTTTGTAACCATCAAGAGAGGGAAAAGAGTGTGCGGTGTCTAGAGTGTGAGAATATATTAAAAAGATAGTTCATTAGGCATAATCATCTTGGTGAAGAAGTTCATGACCCAAATACCCTAGAGAGAAGATTTGAAGAAGGAAGAAGGAAAGAGAGATTCATAGTGTCATCATCATTTGTTGGTACAACATTTTAGGGGTGAAAAACACATTGGGTGGCTTTAGTTAGTGTTGAGTCATCTATACAGTAGTTCCTCCTTGTAGAGTTTGTGCTCTACTAAATCTAGGGATTGGTGCTCCTTGTGGGGTTGGTGCCTCACTAAACCTAGGGGTTGGTGATCTTTATTGGGTTGGTGCTCAACTAAATTTGAATTATTTCTCTAATAAAGTTTTTTTTTCAGTGGGTTTTCTTCCCCTTGAGGGTTTCCCACTTCTATTTGGTGTTTTTGTGTACTTGTGTTCTCGTTTTCTCTTATATGGTTATGGTTCTTAATGTATGCATGTTTAATAGCTAATTTGAATTCAATAATTGATGGATGTAAATGTCTAAAGTGTTTGAAATTTTTTCCCCATTGATTCAACCCCCCTCTTAATGGTTGTGCTTCTAACAATTGGTATCATACTATGTGCTCTAAGACAACCTTAACAAGTTTGAGGAGATCCTTTGAAGCATAGAAATGGTGAGTCATCATAGTGGTTCCTCTACTAGCAAATCTCCTATGTTTGATAGGAAAAATTATGAATTTTGGAGTATCAAGATGAGAACTCATATTATTCCTCGGGATGTGATATATGGTAGTGATTTGTAAGTGGCTTCACCATTCCTCAAAATCTCCCAACTGATGTAGTAGGTAACAATGCTAGTAATGATAATTCTAAAGCTATGAATGTTATTTTGTGTAGATTGGAAAAGTCAAAGTTTGTCAAGGTGATGCAATGTGTTACTACTAAGGCTACGTGGGATAAGCTACGAGTGATCTATAAAGGTGACTCCAAGGTGAATTCTCGTAATGTTCCGGATCTACGAAATCAATTTGAAAGTTTAAAGCTGAAATAAGAAGAACCCATGGTTGCATATCTTATCGAGTAGATCAAGTTGTCAATACTATTAGAGGATTAGGAGAAGAAGTGAAAGAATCTTTGGTGGTGCAAAAGACGTGATAAGATCCCTCACTCCTAAGTTTGATCCTAAATTCTCAACTATAAGAGAATCCAAGGACACAGTACTTTTTTATGGATGAACTCCATGGTATCTTGACTGCTTATATGAGATGAGGATAGGTGTGGATAAACCTCCCAAGAAGGAAGCAACCTACAAATTTGAAAGGAAGTCAAAAGGTAAGAAGATCTTAGATGATGATGTTTTTGATATTAATGATGATGAATTGATTTCTAAGTTTTCTAGAAAGTTAAAGACACGTTCAGGGAAATCATAAGGGAAAGTTTCCTTTCAAGTGTTTCAACTGGGGTGATTTTAGACATTTTGAAAACAAATTTCTTCAAAAACATAAGGGAAAAGAGCATGATGATAAGAATTCCCACAGTCGATAAGAGTAAGAAGAAATTCAAAAGTTTGAGGACAAGAATTCCAAGAGAATCTTTTACTCCAAGGAGGATTGTAGCTCATCAGAGGTAAGTAGTGAAGCTTTTGATTTTGATTTTGATTCTGATCATGATGATGTTGGCAATGAAGTCCTATTCATGGCCAAAGGAGATGGGAGTTCTAAAAATTAAGGTTCCATATATGGAGGCTCATGTATGGATTCATATGAAGAATAAGTTGATCTTGAAACTAAGTTGATGTGTCTCCAAGAATATTTGAAGTGTGGAGAGAAGAAGAACAAGAAACTAAAGGCACAAATCAAGGATTATGAAGAAAATAATCATGTTCTTGAAGAAATACATTGGATTAACAAAGAACAAGTATGATGATATTTTCAAACATTTAGAAACTCAAATGGAGACTGTAATGACAAGCCTAAATTCTAAAGATGAAGAATGGATCGGGCATGAGAAAGAGAAAGAGTCCCTAAACATATATGTAATCAAGCAGCTAGCAAGGTACTATCATTTCAAAGTTTTAAGAATAGTTCCAAGGATCTAGATGATCTCTTAGACAGCCAGAAGTCTACAGGTGATAGGATTAGTCTAGGATTCAAGGAGAACCTAAAGGGTAAAGAGGTGATTCAAGAGGGTGATGTTCAAAACAAGGATAATACTAGCCCAAGTTCTAAAGAATATTAGAACGTGAACAACCTTAAGATAAATATGAAGACAAGGTCTATTAGGAAACCAAATGTAACAAGGTATGAAAAGTCTTTTAATGGATATTTTTATGCATGCAATAAATTTGGACATAGAGGAAATGAATTTGGAAGGTCTTTCATGAATGAGGGTTCATGGGATCATGGAAGGATGTTTAGCTCTTATCGAAGAGAGTTAAGAATGAAGTTGTTTGTTATAACGGTAATCATGTTGGTCGTATTGCAATTTTTTGTTTTCATGGTCCTTTAAGGAAAAACAAGAAGTTTTAGGCTTCTAGAGTACAAGAGAATAGAAAAAGTAAGGCATGGGAACCAAGGATGAATTAGGGCAGTCCATCTAAGCATAATTTAAATGAAGGAGAATGTCAAGGATACTCACAGATCCTAATCATAAGAAGGTTGAAGAGGTTAACCCATAGGTACGAAGGAGGTATTGGAATCTCCTCAAAATGTTGTTTTAGATTCCCATGGTTTGGGATGTCTCTACTAAGCTTCTTAAATTTGTTCATAAATCGGAAGAATCATATGGTTAGGGGAGCTTAAATAGATGCAATGAAGAAGGGTCTTAATGTATGTATCTCGTGTTTTGTCTTTTGTTTGAAGGTACAGTCATGAATCATGTTTCAAGAAGGTTTGTTATTGTCGGCATGAGTTTGATGACAGCTATTATAGTGCCCACTTCCCTTTGACACCTTTTGATACTGATCATGACACTGTTGACTATATCATGGACATTATTATAGTTTTGATTTAGTATGATGTTAGATGTTTGATCATGGATTATTGTTGACTTTGATTCTTATATGATGCATGATGATTATTAGAGACATTTTTATATATTGATGTTGATATATTGTTTGACATGGTTATATTATAGATGTTGTTTAGACTTGTGATAATTGGATATTTTGAGTAGACCTAGAAAATGAAAATTAGATTAAAATTGATGATGATATAGTTGTTGATGAAATTGTAAGTGATACTGTTGATTGTCTTGATGATTGTTGTGATTCACATATATATTGATGATCTTGAAATTATATTTATATTCATTTGGATGTTCTGATATGGCCACAAGGCCAAAGGAGGTATTTGTATTTTGCAGGTTTAAAATATCACAACAAACATCGAGGGATTGGAGACCAACCACTTTGAAATTCTAGATGAATTCAACAAGGTCACCATGGAAACTATATTTGTTTGTGTGTGTTTGATTGTGTTAGGGATTCCCATGGGGGTCACCTTTAAATGTGACCAAGGGATTTTATGTATTTTCTTTTATTTGGTCCCTTTGTTAATGTTTGCATGTGTTTATTTTGTGGTGCATTGACCCTTTCATTATTTATTAAATGGTATGTTATTATTGTGGGTAATCATGTTGTTAAGTTAATTAATTAAAATATGTCATAAGAAAGTAATTAATAGAGTTGTTGGCCTTGAATTAAAATGTTGTAAGAAATGTGTAAGTAATGTGTAAGAGATATGTAAGTTGATTTTGGAGTAAGAAACACTTCATCTTCTTTGAAATTCGAATTTTTCCTTGGAGGCTAATTTTGGAGACTTGTGGGACAAGTTAAACTTGTCCCATGCCTCTTAAATTTGTATACCAACCTTACCTATGGTTGGAGAGTTAAATTTAGACTTTATTTATGAATTTTTTGTAAGTCATGTTGAATTTTTATCGCACTTTTCTTACATGTTTTAAGTTCAATCTTTTGGGGTGTGGGTCTAATTGGAGTGTGTAAGTAAAATTGTCATATTATTCACCCACCTATTGATTATGCATTGGAGAGTGAAGTTGACTTTGGTGTTGGGGTTGAGGATGTGTGAAGTGGTATCCTACATAGATCCACCTCATCCTCTTCTCTTTCCTCTTCTATTTATTGAAATTCCTTAGCTTGTTTTTGGGTTGCTTCACTTTTATCACTTCTTTTTGGGGATATTTATTTTTGGTTTGGAGAACTCTTGCTTTTGGAGAAGATTGGAGATGGTTGCATGCTTGTAGATTGTTGATCTCTTGGACTATTTTGCATTGGAAAGATTGTTGTTTTACAACCTTGAAACAAACTCCATTATGGAGAGGTAGGAGCTTGGCTCTTGAAATGCTCTTCTTTTATTTTATGCATATGTAAATGGTTGAATGTTTGAATGTGTTGTTTTATTTGTTGGTTGGTTGGGTAGATGGCTTAGGGATGGTGTAGGAGAAGACTATGGGGTACTCTTGAGGGAGGCATAAGTGTTTTGGGAGGTATAAGTGTGGAGGGAGTTGGGATTTGGGTTCTACCTTGTAAAAAAGAAATAGCTTGCATTTCTTTACTCATTATGGGGTGCCATAAGAGGTTAGGGAGGCATAAGGAAATGTGAGGAATAAGGGGTACTTGGGGAGGCATAAGGGTATGTTAGGGATTTGAAATGATATGTATTTTGGTGGTTTGTTCTTAGGTGGTGATACCCATTTCCCCTTTGGGAGGCATAAGTAGCATCCCCCATAGTTTCTTGCTCCTTTGGCTTGCATGAAGAAGCCTAAGTTTTGTTTTTTGTCTTTCATGTGGTTGTAAACTGTTGTTTTGTTTTGGACTGTGTTTTAATATGAAATGTGCATGTTGAAAGATTGCCTTTATGATGTGGAAGCCTATTGTTTCCATGAGTTGAGTCACATTTCTTATTGCATTGTGGTTGGGGCTCAGGGGCCAATGAAGAAGGATGGCTTCTCCTTTCATTAGATGTCTTGGTTGGGTGGAGAGCATTGCCTTTCCCCTACCTTTGTTGTGATCAAAATTGAAAAAGATGGAGGATCTTCATGTTGTTGTTCTGGAGCAGAGGAAAAGATAGTTTTGACAGTCCTTGTTGGGATCATTATTTATTGTAACCCTTTCCCACTTTGAAGTGGATGACCTTGTATATTATTGGTGATGGAAAGATGTTTTGTATTGGTTATGAAAGTTGTAATTTGAAATGTGAAAGAGATGTACTTTGTTTTCTATTTTTGGATGAAAGAAAAGAAAGATTTATATCTTGTAAGTTGTATTTGATCAATGGAAAAGAAATTTGTAAAAGAATCATACAAGTCAATAGAATTTATTTAGTTTTGTTAAGATGATATTGTCTTCATTGGAAATCTGTGTTTGCAATGTATTTGAAATCTCTGTTTGGAAAATTGAAAAGGGAATACGTATGAAGAGAATATATTACTCTTTTCCTTTGGAATGCATGATTTGAAGGAAACAAAATATTGTAGTGATTGGATTAGAATGAATTCATAAATTTATGTTGGTAAATGTAAATGGATCAAATCGAAATTGAAGTTGTAGAACTCTGTTAGAGAATTTTCAAATTGGAAATTAGTTTACTCAAATGTATAGAATGACCCCTACAACAATGAATAATAAAATGAAACATTAAATTGAACTTAGTATGGTTAAAATGACCCCAAACAAACTAAAATACTTAAGAAATTTTTAAAGAACCGTTCAAATCGAGCAAAGGAAAAATTGCAATTGTTTTCTTTGTCAAAAGTTGCAAATTCCGAATTGTTAATCAACCAAATAAATTTTACCTTGAAATCCATCCTAAACTCCTCTAAGAAAAACCCTCCATGTTTTTTTGGCATGTTGAGAAAGGAAGGAAGTCGAATGTTACCAGTTTTCATTTTATAAGCCTGCAGATCATTTTCTCAAAATTGACCCTTAAAAATTTATCCAAATTAAATTATTAAGGTTTCGTGTAAAGATGATGTCGAGATATTTCTGAAAAGTCATCGTTTTCCATAAACCGAGTTCCATAGAAAAAGTTATGGCCTTCTGAAGTTCGCGAGAAAGGTAAAACTTCATACACGCGCGTCTTGCGTGCCTAAAGCCTCTTGCGCACCCATCTTGCATGCCCATGAGAAAATGAGTCTCTTCCACACTTGTCTTGCGCACCCATGAGAAAATTAGTCTCTTTTGCACCCGTCTTGTGCGCCCATGAGAAAATGAGTCTCTTTCGCCCCCGTCTTGTGCACTCGGAAGAAAAAGAGTTTCTTTCCGCGCCTCTCTTCCGCACCTGGGAAATTTCTTCCGCGCACCCCGCAAGAAGATAATCTATCTATGTTAGGGATGACTTTCTCCCTCCTAGTGTTGTGTAGGATGTTTCAATATCTGTTGAAATAGATCTAGAATTCTTGTTGGGAACACTTTTTAAAATATATATATTTCTTAACTTTTCCTAACTAAACCTAGGTTGTTCTTGGTCTTGAGTGGTTTTTTTAGGTGGTATTACACTTGGTATTAGAGTCATAGGTTCAAAATATTAGACCCTTGGGCACACTAGAAGACTTGAGACACAAATTTTAAACTTAGTACAATATTAAACCTAGCAAACTTTTAAATATAGAGAACAACGTTTTTTGAAATGAAATTTTTAGTGAACATGGAAAATTGAATAAAATCTAGAAATAATGAAGTAACTCTCGCATTGGTCTATGCAGGAGGCGTAGACAAGACGAGGGGTCATTTCACATAGACCTAAACTTACCACCACCAGATCATGTTGTAGAAACTATCCTACCACAGGTTTTACAGACACTTCAGGATGTTAATGCCGCTCTACGTGAAGGGACCATAGGAGCACGTTCAGTCGGACATGATAGGGTGACATCCATTGAGGCTCGTGCATCTCCTTGACATAGTGAGGAGCATAGAGGAGATAACTCCCATGTGGAGTCAGTCAGAGCAGAGTCACCACAAGAGGGACAGGGAGACTGAGTTTTAGGACACAGAGATAGGTCTCGAGCCCTAGGCTTAGAGATGAGCATGTAGGGAGGCCTAGGGGTTGTCAAACTACAGCTTCAGACCACATCAGGGAGATCCTGAAGCTACGGCCATCACATTATTCTGGTGACATAGGAGATCCTAAAGTGGGAAAAAGGTTCATGAAAAGAAGTCTCACAAAAGACTATCAAAACTATCTTCTTTCTCACTCCAAAATAGCAGTATGAATTTCCAACATTCTCTCGATTTGATCACAACAGAAAGCGGGGAAAGGAAATGCTCTCCACCCAACCAAGACATCCAATAAAAAGGAGAAGCTTCACTCTTCATTGGCCCCGAGCCCCAACCAAATTGCAATAAGAAATGCGATTCAACACATGGCAACAATAGGCTTCCACACAGAGGCAATCTTTCACATGTAAATATCATATTTAAAACATAGTCAAACACAAAATAGTAGTCTTAGCAACCACAAGATAAACACACACCAATACTCAGGCTTCATCAAGCAAGCCAAAGGAGCAAGAAACTATGGGGGATGTTGTTTATGCCTCCCAAGGGAAATGGGTATCACCACCTGAGAACAAACCACCAAAATATATATCATTTTGAATTCCCGACATGCCCTTATGCCTCCCCTAAGTACCCCTTATTCCTCACAATTTCTTATACCTCCCCAACCTCTTATGGCACCCCATAACAAGTAAAGAAATGTAATCTATTTCTTTTTACAATGTGGAACCAAAATCCCCACTCCCTCCACACTTATACCTCCCAAAGCACTTATTCCTACCACTAGAACACCCCATAGTCTTCTCCTACACCATCCCTAAGCCATCTACCCAACCATCCCAAAAATAAAAACACATTCAAGCATTCAACCATTCACATATGCATAAAAATAAAGGAAGAGCATTTCAAGATCCAAGATCCTACCTCTCCATAATGGAGTTTTGTTCTAAGGTTGCAAAATAGCTAGCTTTCCAATGCAAAACAATCCAAGAGATCAACAATCTACAAGTATGCAACAATATCCAATCTTCCTTCAAATTTACAAGAGCTTAAACACCCCAAAAGAAGTCACCCAAAATGAAGTGATGAAAGTGAAGCAACCCAAAAACAAGCTAAGGAATTCGAATATATAGAAGAGGGAAGAGAAGAGGATGAGGTGGATCCATGTAGGATGCCACTTCACACATCCTCAACTCCACCTCATAAGTCAACTTCAATCTCCAAGGCATAATAAATAAGTAGGTGAATAATATGACAGTTTTACTTACACACTCAAATCAAGCCCACACCCCATAAGGACTGAAATTTAAAACATGAAGAAAGTGCAATTAAAACATACAACTTGACTTACAAAAATGCATAATAAAGGCTAATTTTAACTCTCCAACCATAGGTAAGGTTGGTATGTAAATTTAAGAGGTATGGGACAAGTTTAACTTGTCCCACAAGCCTCCAAAATCAGCCTCTAAGGACAAATTCGAATTTCAAAAGAAGGTGGAGTGTTTCATACTCCAAAATTAACTTACATATCTCTTACACATTACTTACAACATTTAATACAAGAGCCAACAACTCTAATAATTACTTTCTTATGACCCAATTTGATTAATTAATTTAACAATATGATTACTCACATTACTTTACCACAATTTATTTAGTTAAAAGGGGAAACACATCACTTATAAAACACATACTAACTTAAACAAAGGAACCAAATAAAATAAATACACAAAGTCCCTTGGTCACAATCGAAGGTGATCCCCCATGGGAATCCCTAACAACAAAAAATACACACAAAAAATACAAGTTACCATGGTGACCTTGTTGAATTCATCTAGAATTCCAATGTGGTTGGTCTCCAATCCCCCGATGTTTGTTGTGATATTTTTTACCTGCAAAATACAAAATACCTCCTTCGGCCTCGTGGCCACATCAGACATCCAAAATGAATATAAATATAATTCCAAAATCATCTATATATAAATCACAACAACATCAAGGAAAACAACAATATCATTTGTAATTTTATCAACAACTATATCATCATCAAATAATTTTCATTTTCTAGGTCTACTCAAAATATCCAAATATCACATGTCTGAACAACATCTATAATATAACCATGTCAAACAATATATCAACATCAATATATAAAATGTCTCTAATAATCATCATGCATCATATAAGAATCAAGTCAACAATAATCTATGCTCTAACATCTAACATCATACTAAATTAAAACTATAATAATGCCCATAATATAGTCAAGTATCAGGATCAATATCAAAAGGTGTCGAAGGGAAGTGGGCACTACAAGTGGCCTCAATGAGCTTTACACGACACAAAAATGCATGCAAGGGTAGGAGGAAAAATAAACGCAAGGCCCAGGGGAGAAAAAGCAATGAAAGCTAACACAAATCTTGAAATCAAAACAAAGGTGAACGGAAAGAGCTTGCGGTGAAAGCCAAGGCAATGAACGATGAGTTCAGAATGTAAACAACCACCGAAAAATGTCATTAAAAACACCCTAATGGACAAGGGAAGGGTAGAGAACATGGCACAACACGACCAAGGAAAGGAAAAACCCACCTAGGGCATAAGGAAAACATGCATCAAGTAGGAAAAACAAATGACAACAAACCTTATTCACACCAAAAGCAACACAGGCGCGGAAGGTAAAGTAGGCAAAAACATGACTCAAGAAATCCAAAGGGCTCGGTGAACGAGATAGAAAAGAACTGGACCCCTATAAAAAGGTGCATCCCGATGAAGAAAAATAGAGTAACATGCAACAGAAATTCAAAACTAGATAGGAGGAAGGGCATGGACAAGTTTGGAAACCAGAAAATTTAAAAAAAAAAATCACTTGCAAACCAACAAAGTGAAGAATAAATAAACTAGAGATCTAAAAATAATAACTTTCAATTTAATTTAAAAACTAGAGATGAAGATCCAACCTCTAAATTTAGTAGTGCATCCAAATGTAGTTGTAGCCAGCCATTTTTAGCTTAAAAACTCCAAAAAGCACCTGCAAATGCACCAAAACAAACAAAAATGAATTTAATAACTCCACAATCCGAAGGTTAGATTTGTTAATAGGATTCAAAAAACTAAAATCATGCATAAGAAGCATAAAAACTAGAAAATGAAGTAATACAACCAGATTCAAATGAGTGCACGATTACCAAACCCAAGATTTGATACCATGTTGGATTGGAGTATGATGATTAACTTGTAAATATGTGCACATCAAGCAAGGTCGCACTTGAATGGAGTTGTGAATGATTCACGCAATAAGCAAGAAATTGAATCAAAATAAGAATCAAGTAGAGAAAGACAATGGAGTGTCTAAAGCATACTCATAGATAGAAAAAAAAGAAGAGGTACATATAGGATTGTTGTGTAACTCTTGTACATGAAATGTGTACATTAACCCTATTGACCTATTCAACTATGACTTATTCAACCTATGACCTATTCTCACTAGGTGAGATGAATAACTAATTAGGTGGGCAAGATGTCGAATGAGGACAAGTCTAGTCATATATACCAACAATAGGTAGTTTGGAACCGATTAGAGGGATAGTAACCACCATGATTTAGTAAAGCATAAAAACAAGACATGATCACACATAAATGCATAGAAAAAAACTACACATGCACCCTAAAGAAGATCTAGGGTTTTGAAATAAGCAGGGCTAACCTACGGACTCTAGGAAAAATATTGGATCAAGTGAAGGATTCTCTTAAATACGTTAACCAAATGTTTTCACCATTTTTAGATTTGATTAAGATCTACACATAACCAAAAAGGAATGAAATAAAAGCTACATGGTTTTATTATGATTAATTAACTTCAAATATTAACCATTCAATATCAAACTAATATATTAATACTTTACAACAAATCTATATGATGCAATACAAGTTCATAAATATATAGGATTTAGTGCACTTAGCTGATTACGATGATTTTGGGAAATTTTTGGTGATCGTGAATGATGGAAAATGGAGATATGGACATAAGAATACCTCAAAACTAGAACTATGACCTAAAGATGCTCTAAATAAGACCATATAATAGGGACATGAACATTTGTATAGTATTAACCTATTCGTATAGTCTTGGCGCTACTTAGAACTAAGATCTTTAACTTTCCAAGTTTGTCGCTTGTCTAAATATACTAATCTCTTTGTATCAGTCATTATCGGTCACATTGTGGGGCCCTCGAAATGCTCTTTTAAACCTTTGAAACCCTAATCATGGATAGAGAGTCCTAAAAAAAAACATTCTAGTTGTGTTGTGGACACCCCCATGCACTATTGATGTTGGAACTACTCTAAATAGGCATCAAACCGCATGTCATTCTCCATCTATCATGTGATATCTAAATGTAGTGCATTCATATGTGGCATTTATTTTTTTGTAAAATCTTGACTTTAGTTTCTCTCTTGCAAATCTACTTGAGTGGGTGACTTTGGATGCTTACAAATGTGGAAAGAAGTCCCCTAGACCTAGTGGGAAGCTTCAAAATTGTAGATAGTGCTGCCCTAATGAATGTACAGAGGTATTTGCAAAGTTTAGGGAGATTTGTGTGCCTTTGTGCTAGATTTTACAATAGAATTCTATAAGAGTGTTGGGTTCTAAATGAAGTGAGATTCACTTACTTATATATTCTTTTGAAGATGATTTAAGTTACAAAATTAGTTGAGAAGTAAATGACCCAAAGACTAATATGGAAAGTTCAAGATCAAAGTGAGTAAGGGAAAAAGCTGTACACTAGGATCGGGATCGTATGACACAAATTGACCTTGGTGTAAATTTTCTACCCTAGAGGAGAAATAAGATTTTTGTGATTTGAAATATGACAAGTGGAGTTTCTAAATGAATTTCATGCATTTGATTCTCATAAACTATCGAAAAATGAATGTGTATGACTCGTAGAAGATAGACAAGATACCTAGAGATGTACATGGTGAGTATGGGTAAAGAGAACTTGTTTTAGCAAGAGAGTAATTTAAAAACAAGTGGTGTCAAGGAGTAAAATTACAAAAATTGAGTATCTATTGTGCCATTAGTGGTACTCTAATCAAAGCAAAATCAAAATACACTTTTATTTACAACAACATGAGTAATAGAATAAAGAAATATCTCGGATGAAACAATGGAGGAAATTATGTTCTAAGGCCTATTTTATGGTATTAAGATGAAGGTGATTCTCTCCCTAAGGAATTTTCAATTTTTACCAACAAAATGTAGAGAAACTACTATATTAAGTTATTTCTAATATACAATCTCCCAATATGCCTTTCAGTTAGGTAAATAAAAAAATTATTTGAAGATTTCTTTTTGATTTGAAATCATTTTAACTGTGGATAAATAGTGGAATGTCTAAAAATAGGTTTTATCATAAATCTTACCTAATCATGTTTGAAAAATTGTTCGTATAAATTTTAAAAAATTATAAAAGGGTTAACAATTGTACTTTGTATACCAATTGAAGGTCAATAAGTAATGGTTTTATGGAAATTGTACTTTAAGTAATTAAGTATTTTCATAAGAATATTGACCATGCAAGCATAAATCCATAGAAGTATAATCTTTAAACCCCATGTCCACTCTAATTTTCTCTACAAATAAACTTTCTTATATACCCAAAATCGATCCACAGACAAGGGTATACAATTCACTTCTTGCCCGATTATTTGCAAAAATATATCCAAATGATGAACGAGTTAGAAAACACAAAATAAACATATATTAATGGCTTATAATTTCTCACCTTAAAATGTGAGATATATTTAATACATATTCAATTAACGTATACCTAACCACAACCTTCCTACAAACATACAAAGTATTGTATGCACTAAAATCTACATGTTTACTTATTAACTAGTTCAAAAATGATTATGAAAGATAAAGAAATAGTCCTCAACAAACAAGTGAAGAATAATTTTTTAAAAGCATTTTTTTCCAGTTCGCAAAATATATTAGGACACAAGGTAGATGAAAAAGGTTGGTGTAAGAATCCCCACTACAATCATTGTCACACTCATCAATGTCATGATGATTTGATATCCACTCATCTAACTTCCATTGTTCAAGTTCTTCCATCGGCATTCAACATCCCCCACCATGCAAGGATGTCTTAAGATAAATGATGTCATATTCCATTTGTAAATGGGCATGTATTAAAATGGAAAACTTTGATATCTGTCTAAGGTAGGTTGTCCATGGAATTAAAAAGATATTTTTTAAATCCATTTTCTCATGACAACATATGTACTTGTGAGCCGCAACTCCATGATGACAATGACTACCATGCCAAACATAACAAACATATATGTAGCTTTCATATTTCTTCATGACTATTCTCTATGGAATATTTGTAATTTCAACCTATTTACCTTATTAGGTGCAACTTAATAGTATAGGGGTGATGGGCTCACAATTTTTATGAGAGTAATGTATACATTGTGAAGTTGATTGGAATCCATTTTTGGGATGTTGTGTAAGAGTGTCCACATTTTATTTGTCCACTCATTCATCTTCATAATATGAAAATAATATGCTATACAAACATCATATCCATGTAAATAATTCAATTTTCAATCAATGTTGATACAAACAATTATTTGCTTCTACTGCAAATAGCAGAAATTTAAAACGGGGATTTTAATATTTGGTTATCTATTCACAACATAGACTTAAACTAAAGTTTATTTGGATGTACTACATATACAAATATATGTCATTGGTACATAATTGCAACATTTAAGGACAAGAGTCCACATAAATAAAGTTAGTCGTGTCTAGGAGGATGGAAAAAAATTTAGCATTTCTATGTCTAAAATTGCATTAGAAAAGATTTTAGCTTGCACAAGAAACATGCACAATTTTCAAGTTTACACAATCACAAAATTCACCCAATTGTTTTCAGTCCTTACATATCATAGTATTTTCTCATAAATTGTTGCATATTATTATATTTATAACAAAAACTACATTTTCCCCATGGAATGGTCATGAATTAAGCTTTTTTAGGTAAAATGGCCCAAATTCCCACACCTCGGAAATATCCTATAGATTCTTCACTCTATTTCTTAGAGTGTATAGTGTACTGGGACCAAAATGTCAAATTTAAACTTAATCGTCAAACTTTGTTTGCTAGTGAATCTATCTAGGAAGATGATATCATTCTACAATTTTATGCTCTCTTTTGACTAGTTCTAATGCCTCAATGTAAGATTTTAAGTCTCAAAAATGTGTAAAACCCTATGTAATCAACTGAAAAGACCAAAACCCCGAACATGGGTTAAACCCATACACAAAGGTTAGTGTTTGGGTTGAATTACAATCCATATGCCGCCTATGTTGGTACTAATCTAAAGAAGCATATGCGCTTCTCCACCTAAATATGTGATATATGTATGGATGCAACTATATTTGAAAATTAGATCACTTGATAATGTTTTTGTAGCTTTCTTGTTTGGTGTTTTACTTTTCTTTGATGGTCTTTGGCTTGAGAATCTTGACACTAGAAACTAGTTTGGAGTGCCTTAGACCTATGTAGGGGCTAATTCTAATGTGTTCTGCTACTTTAGGGATTTTTACAAGATTTTTGTGTACTTATTGAGAGATATTTTCTTTAAAATGCTTGAAAGTGTCAAGGAATAGCCAGTGAGTAAATGAGTGATTTTAACTTGCTTACATATAGGGTTCTAAAGGCAATAAGTCCACATTAAGGCCAAGCCATGAGGAAATTAATGACCCATAAAAGATATTAAATTGAGAAAATTATCATTCGAAGGCTTGAGATGAAATTTACGCTTTAGAAAAAGCATTTGGTGTGGTTTTGTCCCCTGTTTGGAAATTTTGTCCACAAGGGATATGCAATGCTATAAAGTTATGTGTAACAACTTGGATGACTAGATTAGTTTGAATTGTAAGATTTTCTATGAGTGATTGAGCATTTCAATAAGGAGACCCGAGTCTTGCAATAAAATTAAGAATATAAAAATTAGAATTGACATAGGTGCAAAATACATGATAGGAATAATGCCAATATTAATACTATAAAGTAATTAATTGTCAAATTTATGTATCTAAATGTATAATCTCCCGAGTCTAATTCCTTCTACTACCACTTTGTAGTGATTTTGCATATCCTCCACATAACAACCGAACTTTTCATATTAGAGTTTAGAACCTTAATCCATCCATGATACATGTATCACATTTTTAATTTGTTTCATATTCCCATTTGGAAATTTTACTCATATATCACTATATCCTTTTATTTCACAAGATTTATTTTCACCTAGATATATTTTAGTGCCATCTATTTCTCACTAGAAAGTTTTAAACCAACTTCTTTTACAAGTCATGTGAACACATGATTCACCTAGAAAGTCATGTGAACGCATTTCGTACATTCCTAAATTTAAAATAAACGACTTTTGATTATCAAAAAGTTATTTACCATGCATTTTAACTCGCTTCTCTATAAACAAAGTTATTTACCGGCTAAGCCTATCTCTCAACTCTGCAAAATACAAGGCAGGAGGCCCACCACTCTGCCACAAAGATTGGTTACTCAAAATTTTGATCCTTTTTAATTAAATATTCCCCATGAACGTGCATCCGTTATTTACCATGCATTTTAATCATTGAAATTAACAACTTTTGATTATATAAATCATATTTTAACTATTCTTTTCTATCAAAAAGGTTATTTTCTTGTCTATTATATTTGGAAGTTCACACAAAATTACTTTTTATTATTCAAATTATATTTTGTTCTTTTCTCTCTATCAATAGAGTTATTTTCTTATCATATATTCGAAAGTTCATTAAACTTCTTACATCCATAAGAATAATGGCCAAACTTACCACAGTAATTATAGTTATAACCATTCGTCTTCACACTTTCACATAAATAGAATAATTTTTAGAAATATAACTCTATTTGTATAAATCTTTTAATACTTGACCATGTCTTAATATGAAGAATGATCATCTATTTGATAAACATTCTCAAAAGAATCTTTTCCTTTCTCTCTGTTTTACCTCGGTGCAATTCACAATGGTCCAGAATTACATGATCCTCCCATTAATGTCTACAATTTCTACTTGAGATACTTAACAACATTTAATTTATTTGCTTCGGTGAATTAGAAATCCATCATATTTGACATATTGGACATGTTAAAGTAACACAAATAAAACCATACAGTGGTACTCCCACTCAATCAGTAGTGGCAACAAATTGGCAACATTAAATTTCTTCAACAAACCAATCACAACACTTATTTTCAATCACTTCTTTCTTCAAGTAGATACCAAATTAGAGAAAAAAACTAAACATATTCCAAGACTATTACAAGACTTCAATAGTACCAACAAACTCATATAGTTTTTCCGGCTAATTATAACTAATTCTTCAACCTATCAAACATGATAACTCTTAATACAACTGCTGAATTACACTTTTATTTATGTAAAAGCTCTAACATTTTGTAGAAATGAAGTTTATCTCTGCATGGAATATGATGTAACACTTACTATATCTGATCCAATTTGGATTGGTTAGGAACATTTATTCTCGCTTCTTGAAATTTTGTGCATATTGTCATATGAGAGAATTTTGATCCACCCCTCTTGGTACTTGGTGTTCCATTTCAAAATGTAATAATGATTATAAAAAGATAAGATATTTTTGTCTACATATTATTGTGGTTGCACATTTTTAAATATGTTGGTGAGTAATTCTCCTCAACTTTTTAGTTGTTTTATAAAAAAATTTGGTTGGAGTAGGCCTCATATATTCGGATTAATAGTATATTTTTTCCATCTATATTAGATTTTTTTGTGTATTAAATAATAAGAATCAAATTGGAGTTGTTAACAATATGTTTTATGTTAGATATATATAAATTTTATATTAAGATAAATTATTTACTAGATGAGTTAGTATTGTTTCAAATTGTAAAGTTTTAATTATTATATTTTCTCTATGCTAAGAGAATATACCTATTTCACATTAGAAACACCAAATTCTCAATAATAATTAACAAATAAATAATAAAGAAAACATCCCAATATATTATAATTTTTCATTAAGGAAAGTTTAATAACAATCTACTACGAAAAAGACTAGTTACTTAGTAATTCTTGTAATTATAGAAAAGAAAGGGTATTCTCATAAGAATGAGATAATCCTTCATATAAACACCACTTACAAATCTTTTGTAAGATAAACAAAAGTGATAGTGAGAACAATGGAAGCAACTAGAAGTGTGGAAATGAGAATTGATTATTTTAGATGCCACTTAAGTAGAGCTTGTTCCTCATTAGTTACATAGAAGTTGTATTCACCACTTATAAGTATTTTGCAAGATAAACAAAAGTGATAGTGAGGACAATTGCAGCAACTGGAAGTGTGGAAATGAGAACTCGTTTCAGCTGCCACTTAAGTCGAGCTTGTCGCTCATTAGTCGCATGGAAGTTGTATTCAAATACCCATGCTAATGACAGAATACAACTGCAAGTAATGGTGCTGCATATGCTATTAGGATCTCACCAAGAACATCAATCGATACTCCTTGAGATCCTTAGGGTCACTCTTATACACTTCTTCAAAATTACGCGCACCGTGACAAGAATGGTTGCGCTTAAGAAAGCAAGGCCAGAGAGATTATGGAGGTTCCTAAGCTTAGCATTGAAAATTTGGCGAGTGGTGAATGATTTGCAATAATCCTAGTTTGTAATCGTTCTCGAAAAAGCCAAGCAATCACCACAGTCATGGATGCAAAAAAGGCAAGGCAGTCTGAAAATAAAAACACTTGAAATACTGTTTCTAATGACATCCTAGCAACTCCAATATGATTTTTGATGTCGTTTGATTCGTTGGTGCCACTTTGGTACTTGGAATATAGCTGCAAATGTCACTGTGGCAATAAGGGATGCCACCAGGGTGTCCACATCCAATATTTTATCATCCCGCACGCTACCATTATCTTTGCTATTGTTACGTTGTGAATGTTTCCAAGGTTTAGAATGGCGAATCAAACTACGAGTTGCACCAACACCTTCAAATATTCTTACAATCTCACCAAAATCTGAGGTGTTTTGAGATGCAGCTTCTACTGCTATGTCAAGTGGACTCAAGCCTTTATTGTTGATGGCATGCAAGTTTACATTAGGAAATGACAGTAAATATTCCAGGAGCTGCACAGCAAACGAATATTATTAAAAATACAAATATTATGAGCAAGAAGACAAACTGTAAAAAATACATTGATGTCCTATCCTTGAGCCTCACAATGGCATTATAATATTCCCAAGAAAGAGAAGCTTATATCTTTATAAACCATCATCAATAAAATATGCCTTCCTATACTTAAATTATTGAAAATTATAATTTAAAGATTAAATTTAATAGATATTTAATTTTTGTTATTGTTGTATGCATACACACATGCAAACATGCATACAGACACACATACATAAAAGAGTAACATAACAACCTACATACTTTGAAAAAGAAAGTATAAAACCATGAGAAAATGTTTAAGGAAGAAGGGAATAAAGCTAACCTCAGGGTCCACTGAGTTCATGGCTGCCATATGCAAAGCTGTGTTCCCACTAAGGTCGAAGTCACAGCTCACTAATTTTGCAGTTATTTCATCTTCGTTCTCAGAAACTAGCCTTTTCACTATGCCAATCTGATTATATTCCACAGCAAAGTGCACGGCAGTTTTAAGGCAAGAGCTTCGAATTTCAACACAGTCTGGCATTATCGAAATGAACAAATCAACTATGTTTCCATAGCCCTTCATAGCTGCTATGTGGATTGCACACCTTCCAAGGTCATCCTTCTTTGTCATTAAGCTTTTGTCACAGCAATTCATACCACAAAACCAATTCAATGGAGTGTTCAATATCTCGCGCACAATCTCCAGATGCCCTCCATGGACAGCAGCATGCAGTGGAGTCACCCCATTTACATCCCCAACCAGTAGAATAAGATGTATCATATTCAAGCAGCTCGGCTTCTCGTTCAGAATCAACTTCACCACTTCTACATTACATACAATACGATACGTTGAGCTAAACCTCACATATATTAATAAATTTTCTTTAAAGGATATAAAATGTTACCAAGATGTCCTCCGTGAGCTGCAGCGTTAAGACATGTTTGGTGGTCTACCCCCGGCCAGAAAACGAGAAACAACGGCGTGGCCGCCAACAGCAGCCTCGCTGCATCCACGTGACCGTGCTGCGAAGCTATTATCAGCGCCGTCTCTCCAAACTGATTGCGCCTGTACACAGCATACTTGTTATATTTAAGCAGAATTCTGACTACCTCTGGATTGCCCTTCTTTGCAGCTTCATGTAATGGCGTATTCTTATCAGGAATTGCGAGCCCCAGCCAATATGGAGGGGCATTTAGCATTCTGAAGAATCCATGTAACGAGCTCCAAATGGCCTTCCCTTGCAACAATGTGCAGAACAGTGTTCCTCTCAAATGTAACCTCAGATTGCATTCTACACCTCCCATTTGCATTCTCTCTGCATAAAATTTGAAGGGCCTTGAGATTGCCCTTCTTGGCAGCGATGAAAAGATCAGACCTCATCTTGGACTTCTTCTTTTCTCCTTGTGTTGTTCTGTCATCATTCAACCCTTCTTATAAGGTTACAATACAAAATTTACTGGAAGAAAGATTGGGCGTCACTCAATATATGTTTATACGCTTGTCCAATTTCACTTCATGTTATTGGCGATAAAGGTGTTATATTCTTCGTTCATTTTTACTCTTCACAGCTGTGCTAAAGTTTCTCATAAGCTTTTTGTCATCCCATTTCCACAAAATTTCCACAGAATTGGACTACAAAAGCAAAGAGCATCTCATTTTTATTTTTTTTTTTTGGAACAAATTTGGACCACAAACAAAGGGCGTCACTTTTAATAAACTTATGTTTATATTTTAAGACCGCAAATGAGATTTGATCATGTTATTGGCAATCAAATGTGTTTTTAGGGCATTTGATCTTATGTGTCGTCTTGTTTTTATTATATTTTACATATTATTAGTATATTTGAAGATTTTACCATTGAAAAATTATAATATTTTAATTGATGGTAATTAAAAAATTTATCAAAGATGTACAAATAAAATAAGCATTGCTCATAAAGGATTTTACTATCAAGTGTTTTTGAGAAACCTGTTATATTTTACCTTGAAAATTGGGTCAAGTAGACTAAGGCCAAAAAGTAAATGTTTACCGCCTAAAATGAGACTCTAATAATCATCAATAGTTTTAAAAATAAAACCATGCTTCATGTTATCCAACACACCATTGCATTGGGAGGGCACTCTCTTTTTGTTCAAGAAGCTCAATCACATTATCGTCATCACATACAAGCCTCTAAACTAGCAGAAAAATTATCTTCTAATCATCTCCATGAAACTAAACCTTTTGACCCATCATTCGAGGCATAAACATTAATGATGTCACAGGAGTGTTTGTTGATGCCAAGAATAACATATAGTGCTCAATGTTATGGATCTTGGGTCAATACAAAATCAAGGATGCAAATTTTGAGGAGACTCAAACATGGGCACTTTGCCACAACCATCTTGATGGGAAGTATGGAAGTATTTTTGTGTGAGGAAATAAATTTCAAATAATTTTGAAGTAAGAAACATGTAATCTTCACTTCCTATGAACAAACAAACTCTAGCTTTTCAAATTGCTAACATGTAAAATGCATAATGGATTTTTGTGAGGAATTTGTGATACATCTTACATTCCATGATATAAAATTCATAAGGTTTATATTCTTCCAAGCTAATTTTTGAAATATTTGCCATTTTATGGATTGGGGACATGTAAAGTTTTAGGGTTCTAGTTATTAGCTATACATTATATTAGGTCATTTTAAATGGATCTAATGTGGTTTACCCATCATGGTAGATTATCTTGTCTTAACTTTGGTCTTGTTAGGATGCCAATGCATCAACATGATCATAGATTGTTGTAATATTTTGTGTGTGTTTTTGTGATTTTTTTTATTGGAAAGGTAATGATATTAATGGTTATGATGAGATTGTATAAGTATAATATAAAGTAATGAATTCCAAGATGTACTAAAGTTTGACTTAAGTATATAGAGGAATTGTTTTAGATTTTGAAGCCATGGAGGTGTAGATGGGAAAACCGAGCAAGAAAACATACTCATCCCTCAACCAATCAACCATTATGTTAATAAGAGGAAATTTCCATTGTGGTGTCACCTCTATTGGCATAAGGATCATGATATATTGGAGTGTATATGTTACTATGAACCAAGCCAACTAACCAATGCAGGATTAATTTTCTTATTGGATGAGAAATTAGAATTACAATGTAATTCAAAAATGCTCAAGAGACATATCTAACTTAGGAAGTAATACATGTATGTTATGTAGTAATTTTTAAGCGATTGATTTTAGATTTTTAAAGCCACAAAGGAGGAAACAGGAAGGTCAACCAAGCAAACATACTCATCTTGCAACCAATCAAGAGTAATTGGAATCAATCCAATTGAGAATAAGGATTTAAAAATACGTATTTAAGAAAATATGTGAAAGTAAATCATGTCATGACAATGTCTTATATCTCTTACCATAGCTACAAATCTCTCATAAGATTATTTTGCAATCAATTTTGAAAAATAAATGAGGTGAATTGAGGAAAATTTGTGAATATTTCAAAGAATTGTGAAAGAAAAATCTCTTTAAGAAGATTGAATAAAATATTAGATTTAAAATATGTGTGTGTGTATCTCATGTTTGGGCTTGTTGGAGGATGATCTGCCACCTCATTCTAGCGATGTTGTTTCTCATACTTAATTCTCTATGTTATTGGCTTTCATAACCATGTTTTATACTTTTCTAAGCTATATGTTTCATTATCTATATTCCAATTGTTTCCAACTTTTTGGTCCGTATATACTTACCAATCAATTTATTGTAATTTATTATACATCTTATTATTTTCTTTATATAATTTAAACATGAATTCCAATTAAAAAACTGCCTCTAATCTCATAAGAGAAACAATATCCAAATACAAAATCATCATAGAAGAATATAGTTCAATAAAAGTTTGAAAGAATAATTGGAATCCATTTAAATGTTGTGGTGTAATCATTAGACATGTTTAGTCTAGAAAAAAAAATTATTTACAGGGTAATTAGGAGAATCGAAAAGATAAAGGGAGAATGTTGGCAACGGTTTAATGATGAGGTACGAAGCATAATAAAAGAAAAGAAAATGCTTTCTAGTAGTGCGTACATTCCAAATATACTTGAGAAGCAATCATGTTGCCAAAGAAATTAAGGAAAGAACAATAGACTTTTATCTTCAAAGAAAAGTTTCATTTTTGCATTGTTTGTTCCATTTTAGAGAAGCTAATTTGTTTAGTAACTTACTTGAGTCTATATTTTTTTAAACGGTGTAAAAAAATTATTTTTATTTTTGAGTTTATTATGATTTTAATCCATAATAAACTAACCTATTTTACAAAGAAATTTATGTTTAGTTTCGAGAGAAAAACAGTAAATAGGGAAGAAATCGAATTTAATTTATAATTTTTATTTTAAAAGAATTTATATATTTAATTTTCAATTTTTATCAATTATGTAATTTAAATAACTATATTATTATTTATTTCTAATATTATAAATATATATATATTAATAATTTTTATGAATTTTATGAAGAAAAAAATTATGTTTTAAATTGGATTTTAAATTTAGAGTGGAGGAAAAGAAATGATAGGTTTAAGTAAGGCTTTCAAAAAAACAATATTATATTACATATAATTTTTAGTTTTATATAAATAATAAAGAAAAATATAAGAAACATAAAAATAATTGTAAACACAAAAATAACTGCTCAATTAAAAGTGTTGAAATAACTCACTCATTATATTATATTTTAGTCTTCTTCTCATTACATCTAACTAATATTTATCACTTGAATTTGTGTTCTTAAACAAGTTCTTCATATTTTTCTTAATTGACAAATCGGGATAGATATATTGCAAGTGTTTTGGATGTTAGATTTATTGAAGAGTTATTTTGTGCTCTCAACAATTAAGTAATTAATTTTTTTATTTTATTTTTGGAAAAAAATTGAGTCTTTTTAGTTTTTCTTTAAAATATGTAAATAACACTTTAGTTTAATTTTTGTTTTAGATTAGTTATATTAATTTAGATATTTATGATTATATTTTAATTAATTTTGTGAGATTTTATTTATGTATGTAATTTTTATTTTCAATTTTGAAGATATGTTTTTATTTTGAATTTTTTTTAAGATATATTTTTATTTTGAAACTATTCTAAATAATTCAAAGTAAGATGAATAATTAACTAATAAATTATATTATGTAAATTTCGCAAAAACATTCCCTCAAATTGTCAAATACGGGAAAAAAATCACTCTAGAATACCTCATCAACATCAAGTAAAATTTCAATGGATTCACTCCTCATGGATAGAAAGTTGCAATTACTTCCTTTGTGCATGAGGCTTCTTCATAGTCTTCTTCAATGAACTAGAGGATTATCATAGGGTAATTGAAGAGGTCCTTGGTTCTAGGGATTGGCGGGTCTTTTTACTACCCCATGGTTTCCAGATTTTGATCCAAATACCTTCTCCATCACATGTGTTCTAGTTTGGGTGATATTTCCTCATTTTCCCCTTATTTTTTCTATCCTATGGAGGAAATTAGAAACCTTCTAGGGTGGTTTATCAAACATGACAACAAGAGGTTGTGGAGCAGTCTCATACTTTTGTTAGGATTTGTGTTGAAGTTGATCTGAGCAAGGGAATGCCGAATAGGATGACCCTCAAGATGGGAGAGACAAGCTATACTCATTATTGAATATGAAAATATAGCTTTCAGATGTCAAAATTGTAGGACTCGGGGTCACCGCCAAGCTACTTGTCCTCAAAATAAATCCCAAGCTCATAAGACAAAAGGTTCTTCTCCCAAGAATTAGAGTCCTCCAGATCTCAAGGATGATGACGACTCTGAATCAGAAGATCAAGTTGTTGCAGCTACTACTCCAACGATTACATCTACAAATAGCCATCAAATCAGTAGCATAAACAAATTTGGCTCCTTCTAAAGAGGTAAGGATGTCTTTAGTTCCTCCTCCCTCTTTGGAAAGGCCCTCTTCGAAATTAAGCGGCCCCATGAATTTGATCACTCGATTCGAATATGGATGGTGCCCATCCTCTTGCAAAGGAGTCTCAAATCTCCACTCCCTTGGACTTATATGAATACAACCCTCTCATCTTATAGATGATTTCACGGACAATGGCAAGTTGTGCACTCGAAGAAGGGAAAGAGGGGAAAACACTAAGCATCCTCTTTTTGTCCTCATTCCCCCTCCTACTCAATTTCGCTTCATCTTTCCAGTCTTATATCTTTCTACATCTCCCTTTTCCTTTTCTTGTTCTTTCTCGGTTGCATCTTTCACAGCTGGTTTGGGGCTACTTCTTCCCCTCCTCTATGGTTGTAGTTTGTTTTTGTAATTGGGTCAATAGTAGCTCCTCTTTTCCTCTTTGTTTGTGGTCCCCCATCTTCTTTTCTTCATTTAATTTAGGGCCTTTTTGGTCTTTTGTTCCTTAGGTGGTATTTTCCATTTTCTCACATTCATTACTTTATTTGGCCTTTTGGGCCTTTGTATAAGGATGTGGGTCCTTTCAAAACCCCACTTTTACCCTTTTCTAAAAAAACATCAAGTAAAATTTCAATTTTGTAAGTTACACACATTTTTAAATGTAAATTGGGCTTAATGTAAATGATGAGTTCCTATTTTAAATTGCATTAAATGAGGGTTGGTGGACTTCTCCACAGCAGAAATGATGGCCTATGTGATTTAACATTATGACTATTTATATGAAAACTTATTATGAAGCATATATAACTCAAGAAATTTAAAATGTCATCGTAATTTCAATTCATTATTATAAATAAAATATATTCTTCAAGTGTTAATAAGAGAAGTATTACTGCTATAAGGTAATCTATGTTGATAATATTTTCACAATAATTAAAAGGTGGGTGAGTAGAGTTGGATACAATCTCCTCCTCTGCGGCGGGTTGGTGATGTCATTTAGTGCATCTTGGAATTGCTTTTATGACTCTAAAATCTACATTCAATCAAACATCAATATCACCTTAGATAGTTGGTTTGTTCCACGATAATAAATTATAATCCTTATGTCATATAAGCAATATCACACTAGATATGACCCTCTCACTAACATAATGGTCGATTGGGTGCAATATACATATGTTTGTTTCTTGCTACACAAGTCAATTATACCTCTTTATTACATCTTGGAATTGTTTACAAAATGTTCAAAATCTCTCCTTATTTTGCTATCAACATAACCATTACATCTCCTTTTAGTGTAAATGCTAATAAATATAATGGGATACTTTGAGCTTCCCACTTTCTTTCTAATTTTTTTCAATTACTCAAAACTACATATATATATATATATATTAAACTTTTGTAATCCTATATAAAAAAATTTAAAATATATATACATATATCTATATATATTCTATATCATCATTATAGAACAATTATTATTAATTAAAAAATTATTTATTTATATATTTTAGAGATTTTCCATGTTTAAACTTTATATTTAATAAAATTGTTGCATTCCATTTTCCTTTAATAGAATAATTGGCCATAAGCCTTTCTAAACTCAATTTTCTTGATAACTGTTGTTTGAATTGTCATAGTTGATGCTTCTCTTAGGTTTTGAGGTTGTTCATGTTATTTCCAACCTATGTGGTCCTTAGTATAATGTATTTAGGATGATTTTTATGATGTTTTGATTTAATTTTCCTTATGAAGGCCTACCTAGTTGTATTAGGATCCTAAGTCATGTATAAAATCAAGTAAAGAAAGGTTATTTGGGTTACATGGTGTGTGTATGAAAAGTGTGAGCAAAAGGATAGATAGTGGAGTTGTAAGAGGTCTCTATAACCATCAAGAGAGGGAGAAGAGTGTGTGGTGTCTAGAGTGTGAGAATATATTAAAAGATAGTTCATTAGGCCTAATCATCTTGGTGAAGAATTCCATGAGCGAGTTAGCCTAGAGAGAAAATTTGAAGAAGGAAGAAGGAAAGAGAGCTTCATAGTGTCATCATCATTTGTTGGTGCAACATTTCAGAGGCAAAAAACACATCGGGTGGCTTTAGTTATTGTTGAGTCATCTAGGGGGTTAGTTCCTCCTTGTAGAGTTGGTGTTCTACTAAATCTAGGCATGATCCTTGTGGGGTTGGTGTCTCACTAAAACCTAGTGGTTGGTGTTCCTTATTGAGTTGGTGCTCAACTAAATTTGAATCATTACTCTAATAAAGTTTTGTTTCAATGATTTTTCTTCCCTTCGAGGGTTTCCCACATATATTTGGTGTTTTTGTGTACGTGTGTTCTCATTTTCTCTTTTATGGCTATGGTTCTTAATGCATGCATGTTTAATGGCTAAGTTGAATTGAATAATTGATGAATGTAAATGTATAAAGTGATTGAATTTTTTTCCCACTGATTCACCCCCTCTTAGTGGTTGTGCTTCCAACAATTGGTATTATACTATGTGCTCTAGACAACCTTAACAATTTTGAGGAGATCCTTTGAAGCATAGAAATGGTGAGTCAACATAGTGGTTCCTCTACTAGCAAAGCTCCTATGTTTGATGGGACAAATTATGAATTTTGGAGTATCAAGATGAGAACTCATATTATTTCCTTGGGATGTGATATATGGCAGTCAGTTGTAGATGCCTTCGGCATTCCTCAAAATCTCCCAACTGATGTAGCGGGTAAGAAGGCTAGTAATGATAATTCTAAAGCTATGAATGTTATTTTTGTGGATTGGAATAGTTAAAGTTTGTCAAGGTGATGCAATGTGCTACTACTAAGGCTATGTGGGATAAGCTACAAGTGATCTATGAAGGTGACTCCAAGGTGAAGTTTTCAATGCTCTAACCTATAGAAATCAATTTGTAAGTTAAAATATGAAAGAAGAAGAACCCATGGTTGCATATCTTATCAGAGTAGATCAAGTTGTCAATACCATTAGAGGATTAGGAGAAGAAGTGAAATAATCTTTGGTGGTGTAGAAGGTGCTGAGATCTCTCACTCCTAAATTTGATCCTAAAGTCTCAGCTATAGAAGAAGCCAAGGATCTGAGTACTCTGTTAATGGATGAACTCCATGGTATCTTGAATACTTATGAGATGAGGATAGGTGTGGATAAACCTCCCAAGAAGGAAGCAACCTTCAAATTTGAAAGGAAGTCAAAAGGTAATAAGATCTTAGATGATGATGTTTTTATATTGATGATGATGAATTGATTGCTATGTTTGCTAGAAAGTTGAAGACAAGTTTAGGAAAGCATAAGGGAAATTTTCTTTTCAAGTGTTTCAACTATGGTGAGTTTGGAAATTTTCAAAAAGATTTCTTCAAAAACATAAGGGAAAAGAGCATGATGATGATAAGAAGTCCCACAGGTCTGATAAGAGTAAGAAGAAGTTCAAAAAATTTGAGGACAAGAAGTCCAAGAGAAGATTTTACTCCAAGGAGGATTATAGCTCATCAGAGGTAAGTAGTGAAGCTTGTGATTCTAATTCTGATTCTGATCATGATGATGTTGGCAATGAATTCCTATTCATGGCCAAAGGAGATGGGAGTTCTAAAAATGAAGGTTCCATATATGGAGGCTCATGTATGGATTCAAATGAAGAAGAGGTTGATCTTGAAACTAAGTTGATGTGTATCCAAGAAGAATTGAAGCATGCAGAGAAGAAGAACAAGAAACTAAAGGCACAAATCAAGGATTATGAAGAAAAGATTCATGTTCTTGAAGAAATACATTGGACTAACAACAAAAAGTATGATGATATTTTCAAACATTTAGAAACTCAAATGGAGACCGTAATAACAAGCCTAAATTCTAAAGATGAAGAATGGATCGGGTATGAGAGAGAGATTGAGTCCCTAAACATAGATGTAACTGAAGCAACTAAGCAAGGTAATATCATTTCAAGGTTTGAGAATAGTTCCAAGGATCTAGATGATATCTTGGATATCCAGGAGTCTACATGTGATAGGATTGGTCTAGGATTCAAGGAGAACCTAAAGGGTAAAGAGGTGATTCAAGAGGATGATGTTCAGAGCAAGGATAATACTAGCCCAAGTTCCAAAGAATATTAGAAGGTGAACAACCTTAAGATAAATATGAAGACAAGGTCTATTAGGCAACCAAATGTAAAAAGGTATGAAAAGTCTTTTAATGGCTATTTTTATGCATGCAATGAATTTGGACATAGAGAAAAGGAATGTGGAAAAAGGTATTTCATGAATGAGGGTTCATGGGATCATGGAAGGATGTTCATCTCTCATCAGAAAAGAGGTAAAAATGAAGTTGTTTGTTATAATTGTAATCATGTTGGTCATATTGCAAAGTTTTTTTCATGGTCCTTCAAGGAAAAATAAGAAGTTTTAGGCTCCTAGAGTACATGAGAGTAGAAAAAATAAGGCATGGGAATTGAGGATGAATTAGATCATTCCATCTAATCATAAGATAGATGAAGGAGAAATTCAAACATACTCACAAGATCCTAATCAGAAGAAGGTTGAAGAGGTTAACCCACAGGTACGAAGGAGGTATTTGAATCTCCTCAAAATGTTGTTTTAGATTCCCATGGTTTGGGATGTCTCTACTAAGATTCTTAAAGGCATTCATAAATCAAAGAAGCATATGGTTAAGGGGAGCTTAAATAGATGCAATGAAGAATGTCTCAAGGTATGTATCTATGTTTTTTATTCTGTTTGAAGGTATAATCATGAATCATGTTTCAAGAAGGTTTGTTGTTGTCATCATGAGTCCTATGACAGCTATGCAAGAACATATATG
This sequence comes from Taxus wallichiana var. yunnanensis, assembly GCA_018340775.1. Taxonomy (NCBI): domain Eukaryota; kingdom Viridiplantae; phylum Streptophyta; class Pinopsida; order Cupressales; family Taxaceae; genus Taxus; species Taxus wallichiana. Next base: position 798,736,826 of record CM031240.1, on the reverse strand, counting down.
AGTTCCTAACAGTAGTGATAATGCTTAAATGTAAAATTGTAGCCTAATATAAATGTTATGGCAACATTAAAAACATAAATAATGAAATACGAAATTAACCCAAGCAACTAGAAATAAAAAATGAAACCCTAATTGCAAAGAGGGTTAGAAAAACCTTAGTTGATTTGAAGAGGTTGTTGGACTATGTCGCAGATTGATGACCGAATGAACAAAAATGGAAGATTATCTCACGAAGCATGGAAAAATGTAGATCCAAATTTTAACTAGACCGGGTGCCTGAGAGGGATGGGGGGCACCTACTGCTTTGCACTCTGTTCTAGTTTTTGGGAGTCCTAGTCTATGTAGATGCTTAGAAAACCTCCTCCTATGGGGTGTCGCAATAGGTTCTCACTTGTTTTCCTTTGATTTCTTGTATGTTGCACTTGGATTTCCGAGGTCATTGTAAACCTGCGATAAATAATAGACTTGCAAAATCCTCAAATAGACATCAAATCCTAAAAAAGAAATATGTAAAATGAGGGGTCAAACTATCCTCAGCTACCACAATGATGGACTTACTACTGAGTGTTGTACTACATCTCAGACCTAATGTAGTTTTGTGTGTGTGTAGAATTGTGCCTTAGATTACTCTTATACATGTCACACTTAAAGTAGTGAGAAAGTAACTAGATGTAGAATGTAAATAATGTGTACATAAAACAATAGACTCCCCTCCTATGAATTGTAATGTATAATAACTAGCCTTTGTCTCTTGTGATGGAGCTAGATAGATGCAAATAGAGCTCTTAAATGCTTGATGGATGTAACCTTAGGTAGTAGTAAGTAGTGAATAGTGCTTAGTCCTTTTATGATCACATAACTTTATATTTATATGATTCCTACACTTGAATTTTGTAATTAACCCCAAAAGGCCAACTACCAAAAAGATAAGATTCTCAAATGGCTAGAAAGGACCCAAAAAGTGTGAACAAATTACAAAGAGGACAAGGTCACCCGAGAGGATGAGGGATTCCCGAAATGCTGCATCATGGTTGGGTGTTGGTGTCTAGGATGAAAAATGTCAAAAGGTGAAAATATGGAATGAGAAAGTAAGATTGCAAGATTGAAAGAAAAAGCATAAAGTAAAGAAATGTGGCCAAATACATGGGTTAATCATTACTTTTCATACTTAGTAATCATGTAAATAGTAGTATGTAATTAGGACTAGATAATTACCTAAAGTGCATGATTATTTGTCCACATTTTACCCCACTTTATTTTGGTCAAAGAAAATGCTCATGAACATAAAGTAGATAGATATGTATACCTGATATCCATGTAGATTGATTTAGAAAGCGTTATAAGGGACTAGATAAAGCATGGAGTGATAAAAAAATGGAGCTTGGAGACTAAAGATGAAAAAGTGTAAAAAGTGATGAGAATGAACCTAGGGTGGAAATGCATGTGTGAATGTGGTGTTGTACCTATTGTTGGTGTTGATGTGCATGATGTTTTGTTGATTTTGACTTCCTAATTCCCATACGGACAAACCTAAAAAGATAAGATGATCAAGTAGTCAAATACACATGCATATGTATAAAAAGCATGTAAAGAAGTATGTAAAAATTTGCTATGTGAAAATGGAACATGTACACCTGATCCATTATGAGGAAAGAGTGTACAAAGGATCATGTAGATGATGTCGATGCATGTGAGTTTTTCGATTGATCTCATGCCAATGTAATGGAAGAAATGTAGGGAGAAACTATCTAGTGTCATCCTCCAACCTTTAACTACTTCCCGCTATATAAAACACCACTGTAGATGGTGTGCATAAGTGTTAAGGACTATCTACCTTGTAAAATCCATTGTGCATGGATTTCTGTAGACTATGTTGAACTACCATTCACTGTGTGATATACCCCCTGGTCTTAGGTAATCTAGGTAAGGCTACTATGTGATATGCCCCTCATTTTAAGAAATCCAAGAAAGGTCATTATGGCATGGACCTAAGTATTATTATGAGAGTTGAAATCTAAAATTGTATTGTACCAATATTTTTGTTGTGTTGTGTATACTCTGTATGGGGTGAATGATTCACCCATATGATGGCCCCCTCATTTAGGGTGCATGCGACGTCATTGAAGGAGAATGCAGAATAAACGAAGATCGACCACTGAAACTGTGCCCTATAGGGGGAAGGGATGTGCTTGGTAGAAACCAAGGCACATGAAAACAAGTGGTTGGGAAACAAGTGTTAGTACAAGCAAAGACATACATGCATGTATAAGACAAAGTGTAAGCTAAATAAATAATGTGTAATCTAAAACACACAAGAAGACAATGTGGACCACGAAAAGTGGGTTGCAAACATGGGACACCACTCACGATGTCGTAAGACACTCAAGGTTGTAGTGGTTGCAAAAAAAACAAGTGTGGACACATGAAAAGGGAAAAATCCACATATAATGGCAAACAATGACAAGAAATTACAAGTAATGTAACAAATAACCATGGTGGAAAATAGTCATGTAAAATAAATGTTGCACATGAAGCACCCGTTAGCATGTTAGAAAGATAAAAGTATGTCAAAGCATGTATAATTTGATAAAGTAGTGTGTTATGAAACAAAATGAAACAATAGCACCTGTAGTGTACAAAGTGGATGCCCCCAAGAGCCATTTTGGGATTGGTACTAGGTACTATGCCAAGCATCCATGCTACATTTAATGGATATGTAGAGTTTTGATCATAACTAGAAAGAAATTCAATGTGCATATGTGAATGATAACGGTAATGACATAAAAAATATCTATCTAGCATGTAATAAAGTGTACATGTACAACTAAATGTAAGCAAGATTAAATGCAACCAAGATATGGAATATGTTTTGTATGGATGGAATGGGATGCGATTGAATGATAGGATCCATGTGCCCCCAAGTTAATGGAATTAATATACATGAGGCTCATTTTTTATGCCCCCTCAATAGTCAAGAATGAACCTTAAATGAGAGTGTATCATCAGAAATGTTCAAACTATGTGTTGTATGTATCATGGTGTGGTGAATGTGTAGTGATGATATGTGATATAGAGATGAGGTGTGAGAATGTGTGATGATTTAGCCTAAAGTGTATATCACTAGATGAAGTGATGATGTAGCCTTTGGTTTATATCACTAAATGATTCTAGAGGAAATGATGATGTATCCTATGGTGTATATCACTATAGGATGTTAGAGGAAGTGATAATTTATCCTAAAGTGTATATCACTAAGAATGTCACATGTTATAAGGATGGGATGATGAGTGTATGAATGTGATGAGGTCAATTTGTGATGTATACCCTCAACGGTCCAATATGGACCATGAGACTAGAGTATGTCATAGGATAGTGAGTGCATCACATAAAGGATAGTGATTAGAATGTGTGATATGTGTAGTAAGTGAAGAATATGTCATTGGTATGCAATTTGTAAATGGTGTAATGTGCATTGTGTGAGGTTCATGTGTATAGGATTCCCTCAACAGTCAAGTGTGAACTGAAGCACAAGAGTGCATCATCAGTCTTGGTCGATGCTAGTGTGTGTATGAAGATGTATATGTGAGAAGTTAGGTGTGTAAATTCTGAATGTTAGACATGTGTTGAAGCTAAGATGGGGGGATAGGCACAATGTTCCCCCAAAGTATGTGATGAGAAAAATGATCAACTACCACTATCTAAAAGATTGTCATTGTCATGGTCGAAGTTGACTAGGCGGAGTTAGAGACCTAATAAGAAATGGTATGAGGAGGATCATATATAGAGATCAATTGTGATTGCAAAGTGTTTATGGTCATTACATATTCCTTTTCAATGAATGGTGCTGGGTGGACACCCATGTGCATACCAACGAGTAATATTTTGAGAATATCTAAGAAATGAATCACTATCGATAGAAAAATTGCTAAATGACATGGGAAAAGTAAGATAAGTTTGACTAGTGTCAATAGTGCCTCCAATATAGTCAAGCTAAGATTGGTCGAGTGTTAATGGGGAGGCACAGGAACTACATGCAACGAATATTGCTAAATGGAAGACACAAAGACCATATGTGGTTGTGATGTGAAAATAACCATGATAAATATGGGGTGAGTGAGGAGGTGGTAAGATATCATCAAGCATCAATCCAAGCCTAGATAGGCCATTAGATGTGTAAATAGTATCATAACAAGTACAATCCACCGGATATGATGCCAATAAGATTTATTGATGAAAAGTGTGCATGTGAAAGGAGGTGGTGTAGATGTTGACTACTCAAAAGAGGGTGAAACAACATTTAAAGTATGGACATACCCCTTATAGAGTACCATAACATTAGTAAAGGAGGGGTCTTGAATTTGTATTCACCAGGGCCATCGGCCACAAAGTGTCATTGAAATAGGAGTCATCTACATCAATAGGAGTGAAGTTGATTTTCCTCACGCTTCATCCGTAAGTTCAACATGATCAACGTCATCATCGGAATCATCGGTGTTTTCATTGTCATGTTGTATTGTAGTATCAAGCATGTTGGTAGGTGGTGTACTAGATGGAATTGGAGCATCAACAAACTTATTAGTAGTTTTATAGAGGAGTATACACCATGGGAAAAATGATGGCGATAGTTATGAGTAGAATTAATGCAGTGCTTGGCGCTTTAGAAGAAGATGGTGGAGCACTATACTAACCAACGTCATATGTGTCAATACTACTATATGGAATAAGTTGTGTAGGAGGAATGGGCATAGCAGAATAAGGACTATTCGAAAAAATTGAAGGATTCGAGGATTTGCAGCAATGGTATGTTCATCCCACTTCCCTACGACACTTAGTTGATTATCATTTTGAGTTATGCAGACTTTTGGATATGGACATGACTTATACTTATGTTGATTAGCATGATGTTTTGTGACTAGATGCATTTGGATTATGATTGGATTTTGTTTTCAGTATGATCTACACTGACTCATGGACAGACTATTGGATACCGATATTATTTTTATATGGATATATTGCATGTGTTCTAACATTGGATTTCTTCGCCATGATGAGTAGAATGTAGTTGTTGAATTTACATTACTATAATTTTGGATAATGATGAAATGCATAATTAAGTTGTGATTTAGACCTAGAAATAATGATTGATTGAATTACGTATAGATGTTAATAAATTTCATGCATATGGTTATTTTGGATATTTTGACATGGCCGCAAGGCCGAAGGAGGTATTTTGTATTTTGCAGGAAACACAACATGATCACAACCATGAGGGGGATTGGGAACCAAACACAACAGGATGTCGGGTGGTTACAACTTTGGTCGTCAAGGCAACTAGTGAATTGTATTGTGTTACCTTTGTTCTTCTATGTGTTAAGAAAAAAATTCCCATGAGGGGGAAATTTTCTAATGTGACCAAGGGGGTAAGAATTTTATTTACTTGTTTTAACTTACTTTAGTAGGTGATTTTATTTGTGATATTTTTAAAAATTTCTTTTGCTAAGTGTGTTTAGATTAAATTTAACATCTTGTTTTAATTTTTAAGTTTTGGAGGGAAGTCTAGTGGGTGTAATAAATTTTTATGGTTGGCTCCTTGAGCCTTGTGTTTTCCTCATGTATTGAATGCTTGGTTTTGAGTGTTGACCACTCCAAACCCTTTGAATCTCGAATTTGAGATTTAGGGCAATTTTGGGGGACTTGTGGGACAAGTTGAACTTGTCCCACACTTCCCAAAACCCCTTACCAACCATATCTATGGGTTGGGAATCCAAAAAGGGGATTATTTATTGTTTTGGGATGGGAAATGTGACTTTGGAGTGCACTTGTCTTCCTTTTGCATTTATTTGTGCCTTAAGGCACATGGGAAGGGATGGATGTGGAAAAGAGATGTCATTCAACCCAACCACCCATTTATGGTGTTTTGGGATTTGAGTTGACTAAGGGGAGGTGGTCTTGAGGATGTGTGATGTGGCATCCTACAAGGAGCCACATCACCCTCACTCTTTCTTTTTGTCTATTTATTGAAACTTCCTCTCTTGTTGAGGGGGTTGGAGGTTTTTGTTGAGGAGTTCTTTTCTTTTATTTCTTTTGGGAGAGGAAAGAATTGGGAGAAAGAGAAAAGAAGGAGCTTGGACTTGCATGCTTGGGATTGCTTTTGGAGGGAGCTTGTGCAAAGCTTCTTGGTTTAGGCTTCTCCAATGGAGAGGTAGGAAACCTTCTCTTTTTTGTTGCTTTCATATTGTTGTTGATGCTAAAATTGTGAATAATGTATGTTTACTTTTGTGTATTGTGAAAATGGATAGAGTGCTTAATGTGTAGTGTAGGAGAGGTCTATGGGAAAACTCATGAGGGAGGCATAAGAGTAGAATAGGATATTGTGGAGGGAGTTTGAGAGGGATGCCCATCTTGGGTAAGAATGTTCACATTCTTACCTTGTTCTTGAGGGAGCCATAAGAGGAGGGAGGCATAAGAGTATGGGAGGAAAAAGGGGTACTTGAGGGAGGCATAAGAGTCATAGGGGCTTGAGTTTTATTGTGGAGGGTTTTGGATGGGCATCTCATCTCAATGGGGAGGCATAAGGAAAACTTTCCCATAGTTCCTTCTCTTGTTGGCTTGGATGAAAGCCTTGTTGTGAAAAGTATTGTGTTATTTGTGTTTCCTTTTGTTTCTTCTCTTTAACCTTGAATGTTGTGAAGAAAATTGTATTGTGGAAGCAAGTGTTGTTGCCTTGAGTTGGAGACCACCCTTCATTGTGTTGTGTTTGGGGCTCGGGGGTCAATGGAGGAGATTGCTTCTCTTCTCCATTGAGTTTTGGTTGGGAGGAGAGTGTTGCCTCTCCCCTATCTTGGTTGTGATTTGAAACACTTGGAATTTGGAGCATGGATGAAGAACACCTTGGAGCTTGTGAAGACTTCTTCCTTTTTCCTTTATATGTATTATTTTGTTGTAAAACCTTGAGTGGATGTGAAAAATGAAATTGTTTTGTATCATCTTGTTTTCATTTCAAAAAAAAAAGGGACATTGTAATCTATATTTGCCCAAAAGTTCACATGGTTGAAATGTTGGTAGATCTTGTTTAAAACTTAATGAAAATATGGATGGAATCTTTCGTGGAATGTTAGTATATTTACAAAAATATATATACATACTAGATTCCATTTTGTTGCAAAAAAAGAGGTATTGAAAGTGATATTATTAGCGTATATCTTCTTCTTGTAGTATGAATGGAAAGGGTTAAGTTTTATTGAATTTCCAATATGCCAATAGAGTAGATTACACCCTAACTCTATCATGCTCTCTCTTCATTTAAGAATTTCTTGTGAATCTTTTGCAAATCGTAAAAAGGGAAATGAAATCGATTCTTTTGGAAGCCCATGTTATGTTATTGAATTGTGAAGAAAGAAATCCTAATGCAAAGTTTCTAGCTTAATAAGTCACCACCACATTTCAATTAAAAGGAAACTAATATTTTAATTATTATCCATGTTTAAGAATTAAGTTTGTCCCTTATTAGAAACTGTTTCATTAATGGAGCAGTTATGAAACATTAATGCATTGACTGCCATGTATAGAGCAGGTCGCTTTTGGCAGTTTTGAGTGTCTCAAGGAAAACGCGTGTTTGTTTCTTACACGCTGTGAAATTTCTCGTTTCCATCTGTGCGCCAGCAGGTGAAGAACTGTGAAGAGCAAGCGAGTTTCCATGGCAAGCCGATTTAAGCTCTCTGTTCTCATGTTTTTTGCCTGCTGTTTATCTTTTGGTTCGAGTGCTTATTGGCAAATAGAACTATAACAATGCAAATCTGTGGGCAATGCCATAATCTATTTGCCAGAACTATTACCATAAGCTCCTTAAAGATACTATTTTTAATTGTTGAGATTAGGACAATGATTTTAAACTGTTTTTTTTTTTTATAGATTAGGACACCTGCGAGTGGTCTTAGCTTCACAAATATCAAGCTGCATGACAGCCTCGCATCTACCCAAACAAATGTAAAGTTAGTCTCAAAATCAAGACCACCAATCACCCTTAAATCGTGTTTAAGAGAATAGTTTTTAATATAAAAAAAAAAAGATGATGATACGTTTCAAGAGATATGCCCGATAGACAACCCGTACACAAAGCACCGATCATCACAGTAAAATATTTAAATTGTTGCAATGCTTGCAAAAGTGAGTTTTGTGGTCGTCTATTTAAGAGCGTTGCAATAGACAAGCAATAGATGTTGGTATAAGAGGTCCATAGTTGACAGATGGCATTTCCAGAAATTATAGCAACTGCGTCCCATGAATATTCTGATATGAAACAGATTTACCACTATGAGAATTCCTCTCCTCTCGCCTTCACTGTCTCTCAATCGATTTTGATAAAAATATCTTGAAGGTGAAACCCGAATTTGAGGATACGTTCAATACTGTACAGATAACAACATAAATGGACCATCCGCAGGTTTAAAACGCTCAAGAATTTTTTTAAAAATAAATAAATAAAGAAGGGACAGTGGTTATTGCGCGCATGCCTTGAACATTCCACCTCTCGCCGTAACTTCATCTACAGTCCCCATGGAAGTTCACGCGGCCGGGGGTCGAAGAAAGGTAAAACGCCGCTGCATTGCCTGTAACTTGTTTCTTTTTTTTTTTTATCTCCCATCCTTCTCACGCGGCCCGGGGCAGAACGGCTGGTAGAACAGACCAAGAGGAGGAGATTTGCATATCTAAATCATTAAATGATAGAAGCGACCTGGAGCGGCACGCAAGGGGGACATTTTAATGTTTTCCTTTTCTTTTACAGGTGTTGGTTGAGCCAACCACCCCAATCAGTTTCCTTTCCAACCTAAACGTTTTTTTTTGTGTCTCCACGCAGCAATAAAGTAGTTGATGGGTCAGCATGAACCGTTTAATGATCAATCCAAAGTTCAAATCTTCTAAATCATTGAGTGCGAGTTGTTGGATAGTGCGTGAGTTGAGTCATTTTGGGAATAATCGTAGAAAAGTAATATCAAGGGTCAACACCCCATTAACCAATGTCCATTTGCATGTAGCACTCAGCTAGCCCTTTGACATAATATTGCATGCACATTATATAACAAATCCTGTGTGCAAAACCCTTAATTTTGGATAAGTCAATATGTACAGACACTTAATTTTGGTGGCGGAATAGCTAATAGTGTTATGTGTTTCCACGTAGTGACATGGGCCACGTGGAAAATCCTTGGTATGGCCGCTTACTTTTAAACGTGTCCTTGACGTCGTGGATGAGGCATGATGTTGGTCTCACTATGACTCCATTTCTTTTTCAACGGGCTCGACATAAGTGAGATTATGCCTGGCGATCATACTTACTCATGGCGGAAAGTGGTTACTTACGCACACCATGGTATGACCTTGTTTGTATCCCTTTGTTCTTCGCAACTTAACGTTCTTGTATAGGCGCTATGATCAAGGTATAGATATTTAACATGTTACCTTTAAAATAAGAACCGACCATCTAATTAACCTTGATGGGCGATATTTACATATAAACTAAACTCTCGGAGCCATGTGAAAACAACTCGAAACATGGTTTCGTTTAAATTGCAAAATGAATTTTGATTAAGTTAATAAGATGCCTTTCGGGTTACAATTATAATACCTCAAATGTAAAGTATAAAACCTTTGATGTCCGTCAAGGGCAGGTACAAATACTTTAAAAAAAAAAAAATTGTCGATGATATCATATCCATTAGGAGAAATAGGAGGATCTAAAGAAGTGATAGGTGGTGGGATAGTAACAAGTGGAGTCATATGAGGATGAGTGAGGTGAGTAGTGACAACATCTAAGGATTAACATGAGGCATAATAAAGAGGGAGAATGTTGAGTGTGAACTTGCATAAAAGCAGCAATGGTAGCAACTATTCCTCAAACCTTAGTGTGTGTGAAAGAAGGATATGACGATTTAGTCATTACTTGATAATGTGAAGACATACTTAAAATGGATGGTTTGATCAATTGGGTTCACCAAAATGATTATGCTAAAATGTAAAATTATAGCCTAATCTAAATGTTATGGCAGTAGTAAATAAATAAATAATGAAATACATAAATTAACCCAATAAACTAAGCAATAAAGTATGAAACCCTAATTACAAAGAGGGTTAGAATAGCCGTAGCTGACTCAAAGAGGTTGTTGGACTATGTCACAGTGATGATCGGATGAACAGAGATGGAAGATTGTCACACAAAAGCCTAGAAAAATGTAGATCTGGTAGATTTGACTGGAATGGGGCACTGAAGAGGGATGGGGGCACCCATGGGTTCCCTAGTCTGGATTCTAGGTGCCCTAGTTTAGATGCTTAGAAAACCTCCTGCTTTGTCACAAGATGTTCTCACTTGTTTTCCTTTGATCACTTTATGTCGGACTTGGATTTACGAGGTCATTGTAAACTTGAATAAAGAATATACACAAAATCCTCAAATAGACATCAAATCCTAAAAGAAAATATGTAAAATGAGGGGTCATATTATCCTCATTTGCCACTATGATGGACTTACTACTAATTCCACTACATCTCGGACTAATGTAGTTTTGTGTGTGTGTGTGCAAAATTGTGCCATAGATTACTCTTGTGCACATCTCACTTGAAATAACGAGCAAGTAGCTAGATGTATAATGTAAATAATGTGTGCATGGAAACAATAAACTCCCCTCTATGAAGTGTGATGTAGAAGAACTATCCTTTGTCCCTTGTTATGGAGCTATGTGGATGCTTGATGGATGCAACCTTAGGTAGTGATAAGTAGTGATTGGGGCAAGTTTTCGACAGGTTTTGCCCTAAATCCGCCATCTTGAGGCCTAAAATTAGGATTTAAGTTATAGTTCAGTTTTTTCTATTTTGGGGCATTAGTTAATTTTAGTCTATTCGTTGCATTATGAGTTAGAAAGTTGGCAATTCCTTTAATTTAGGTATGTAGAAGATGTGGAAATTTTTGTGCCGAGGAATAAGCATGCAAACTTACTAATAATAACGAGGTTCTAGTAAACTCGCTAAAAATAGTAATTTTCGACACCTAGAGTAAATTTAGTTAAAGTTAGAGTTTACTTAGCAACTCGAGTTGGGAGTTGTTTTCCTATTTAGAAACATTGTAATTCATTATTCGATAACGAAGAAGGAGATCTATTTTCTTTGGAGTTCATATTATTTCAGATGAAATCAAGTTTGTTAGAATTCGGCTACATTAATATGTGATATATGTATTTGAAAATTAGATCACTTGATAATGCTTGTTGTAGCTTTCTTGTTTGGTGTTTTAATTTTCTTTTATGGTCTTTGGCTTGAGAATCTTGACACTAGAAACTTGTTTGGAGTGCATTAGACCTATGTAGGGGCTGATCCTAATGTGTGCTACTACTTTAGATTTTTATGAGATTTTTGTGTACTTATTGAGAGGTATTTTCTTAAAGATGCTTGAAAGTGTCAAGGAATAGCCGGTGAGTAAACAAGTGATTTTAACTTGCTTACATATAGGGTTCTAAAGGCATAAGTCCACATTAAGGCCAAGCCATGAGGAAAGTAATGACCCATAAAAGATATCAAATTGAGAAAATTATCATTCTAAGGCTTGAGATGAAATTTACAATTTCGTAGAGATGAAATTCTGAAAAAAGCATTTGGTGTGGTTTTGTCCTTGTTTGGAATTTTTGTCCACAAGGGATATGCAATGCTATAAAGTTATGTGTGACAACTTGATGACTAGATTAGTTTGGATTGTAATATTTTCTATGAGTGATTGAGCATTTCAATAAGGAGGCCCGGTCTTATGCAATAAAATTAAGAATATATAAATTAGGTTTGACATAGGTGCAAAATTCATGATAGGAATAATGCCAATATTAATACTATAAAGTAATTAATTGTCAAATTTATTTATCTAAATGTATAGTCTCCAGAGTCTAATTCCTTCTACTACCACTTTGTAGTGATCTTGCATATCCTCCACATAACAACTCAACTTTTCATATTAAAGTTTAGAACCTTAATCCATGATACACATATCACATTTTTAATTTGTTCCTTATTCCCATTTGCAAATTTTACTCATATACCACCATATTCTTTTATTTCACAAGATTTATTTTCACCTAGATATATCTCAATGCCATCTATTTCTCACGGAAATTTTTAAACCAACTTCTTTTACAAGTCATGTGAATGCGTGCTCTGAATCAAAAACCATACATTTCGGTCATTCCCGAATTTAAAATAAACAACTTTTGATTATCAACAAAGCTATTTACCATGCATTTTAACTCTACTTCTCTATAAACAAATTTATTTACCATTTATTTTATTCATTGAAATTAACAACTTTTATTATTTAAATCATATTTTAAGCTGTTCTATTCTATCAAAAAAAGGTTATTTTCTTGTCTATTATATTTGGAAGTTCACACAAATTACTTTTTATTATTTGAATTATATTATCTTCTTTTCTCTCTATCAGAGTTATTTTCTTGTCTATTATATTCAAAAGTTCATTAAATTTCTTGCACCCATAAGAATAATGGCCAAACTTACCACAATAATTACAGTATACAATTCTATTAAGAAAATATACCTCTATACAATTCTACTAAGAAAATATACCTCTTTCATATTTGAAATACCAAATTCTCAATAATAATTAACAATTAAATAATAATAAAAACATCCCAATATATTATAATTTTTCATTAAGAAAATTTTAATAGCTACACGAATATTTTCCTTTTCTAATTCTACAAAATCAAATATATCTTACAATCTACTATGGAAAAGACTAGTTACTTTGTAATTCTTGTAATTATAGAAAAGAAAGAGTATTCTCCTAAAATGAGATAATCCTTCATATAAACACCACTTATAAATATTTTGTAAGATAAAAAAGTGAAAGTGAGAACAATGGAAGCAACTAGAAGTGTGGAAACGAGAACTGGTCATTTTAGATGCCACTTAAGTAGAGCTTGTTGCTCATTAGTTACATAGAAGTTGTATTCACCACTTATAAGTATTTTGTAAGATAAACAAAAGTGACAGTGAGGACAAATTGCAGCAAGCGGAAGTATGGAAATGAGAACTCGTTTCGATTGCCACTTAAGTCGAGCTTATCACTCATTAGTCGCATGGAAGTTGTATTCAAATACCCATGCTAATGACAAGAATACAACCGCAATAATGGTGCTGCATATGCTATTAGGATCTCACCAAGGTAACATCAATCGATACTCCTTGAGATCCTTAGGGTCACTCTTATACACTTATTCAAAATTACGTGGCACCATGACAAGAATGGTTGCGCTTAAGAAAGCAAGGCCGGTAGAGATTATGGAGGTTCCTAAGCTTAGCATTGAAAATTTGGCGAGTGGTGATTGAGTTTGCAATAAGCCTAGTTTGTAATCGTTCTCAAAAAGCCAAGAAATCACCACGTCATGGATGCAAAAAGGAAAGGCAGTCTGAAAATAAAAACACTTGAAATATTGTTTCTAATGACATCCTAGCAACTCCAAAATGATTTTTGATGTCGTTTGATTCTTTGGTGCCCCCCGGTACTTGGAATATAGCTGAAAAATTTCACTTTGTGGCAATAAGGGATGCCACCAGGGTGTCCACATCCAATATTTTATCATCATGCACGCTACCATTATCTTTGTTATTGTTACATTGTGAATGTTTCCAAGGTTTAGAATGGCGAATCAAACTACGAGTTGCACCAACACCTTCAAATATTCTTACAATCTCACCAAAATCTGAGGTGTTTTGAGATGCGGCTTCTACTACTATGTCAAGTGGACTCAAGCCTTTATTGTTGATGGCATGCAAGTTTACATTAGGAAATGACAGTAAATATTCCAGGAACTGCACAACAAATGAAAATTATTAAAAATACAAATATTATAAGCAAGAAGACAAGATGCAAAAATACATTGATGTCCTATCCTTGAGCCTCACAATGGCATTATAATATTCCCAAGAAAGAGAATGTTATATCTTTATAAACAATTATCAATAAAATATGCCTTCCTATACTTAAATTATTGAAAATTAGAATTTAAAGATTACATTTAATAGATATTTAATTTTTGTTATTGTTGTATGCATACACACATACATAAAAGACTAACATAACAACCTACATACTTTGAAAAGAGAGTATAAAACCATGAGAAAATGTTTTAGGAAGAAGGGAATAAAGCTAACCTCAGGGTCCACTGCGTTCATGGCTGCCATATGCAAAGCTGTGTTCCCACTAAGGTCGAAGTCACAGCTCACTAATTTTGCAGTTATTTCATCTTCGTTCTCAGAAACTAGCCTTTTCACTATGCCAATTTAATTATATTCCACAGCAAAGTGCACGGCAGTTTTAAGGCAAGAGCTTCGAATTTCAACACAGTCTGGCATCATCGAAATGAACAAATCAACTATGTTTCCATAGCCCTTCATAGTTGTTATGCGGATTGCACACCTTCCAAGATCATCCTTCTTTGTCATTAAGCTTTTGTCACAGCAATTCATACCACAAAACCAATTCAATGGAGTGTTCAATATCTCGCGCACAATCTCCAGATGCCCTCCATGGACAGCAGCATGCAGTGGAGTCGCCCCATTTACATCCCCAACCAGTAGAATAAGATGTATCATATTCAAGCAGCTCGGCTTCTCGTTCAGAATCAACTTCACCACTTCTACATTACATTACATTTACAAACCTCACACGATAGGTTAAACGATAGAAAATGTTACCAAATGTCCTCCGTGAGCTGCATCATGTTTGGCGGTCTACCCTCAGCCAGAAAATGAGAAACAACGATGTGGCCGCCAACAGCAGCCTCGCTGCATCCACGTGACAGTGTTGCGAAGCTATTATCAGCGTAGTCTCTCCAAACTGATTGCAACTGTACACAACATACTTGTTATAGTTAAGCAGAATTATGACTACCTCTGGATTGCCCTTCTTGGCAGCCTCGTGTAATGGCATATTCTTATCAGAATTGCAAGCCCTGGCCAATATGGAGGGCCATTTAGCATTCTGAAAAAAATTCATGTAACGAGCTCATGTAACAATGTGCAAGACAGTGTTCCCCTCACAAATGTAACCTTAGATTGCATTCTACACCTCCCAATTGCATTCTCTCTGCATAAAATTTGAAGGGCCTTGAGATTGCCCTTCTTGGCAGCGATGAAAAGATTAGACCTCATCTTGGACTTCTTCTTTTCTCCTTGTGTTGTTCTCTCATCATTAAACCCTTCCTATAAGGTTACAATACAAAATTTACAGGAAGGAGGATTGGGCATCACTCAATATATGTTTATACTTTGCCGGTTTCTTGTTTTTTTAGATCATACATTTTTAAACCATTTTTGGTATAATTTATTGTACATCCTCTTATTATTTTATTAATACAATTTATCAATGAATTCCTATAAAAATTTGTTAATATGATCTCCTATATTTTATAGAGGGCATTTATGAATTCTATATGTAGGGGCATAGATGAGATGGGCACTTGCCTATATATGGGATGGGCATCCCTTCAAGGAAATATAGGGTTTTCTTATCGGGATGGGACTATCTCTCGAGTCATCACTATGAGGATCGAGTGTCTATCCATATAGTTTAGATAATTGGTCGTTGGCCTTTTATTCTATGGAGCTCGGGTGGTTGAGCCCCAAATATCTTATAGGTATAGATAGGGGAGAAAGGCCATATATAATATATTGATCCGGTGACTAAGATATATAAATAGGGTGGTTCTCTCTTATCTTTTATTGTTGTTTTCTCATGATCATTACACCCTTCTTATATTTTAAATTATTGAGATTATAATACAAAATTTACTCGAGGAGGATTGATCTTTGTCACCCACTTGTAATATTTTTAAAATATTTTTTTGTATTTGAACGGGTTCTTGCTTTTTAGACCATACATTTTAAAACTATTTTTTGTTGTAATTTATTGTACATCCTATTATTATTTTGTTAATACTATCCATAAATGAAATCCAATAAAAAAAAATTAATTATAAAATATCTTATATTCTATGGAGGACATTTATGAATTCTATGATGAGATGGACTCCATATCTATATATGATGAGAAAAAATATAAGGCTTTCTTATCTAGGGTGGGACCATCTCTCGGTCATCGGTATGAGGATAGAGTGTTCACCCCTATAATTCAGATATGGGTAGTTGGCCTATCTATTCTATAGAATTTGGATGGTTGAACCTCAATATATTATAATTATAGATGGTGGAGGAAGGCCGCATATAGTATATAAATCTAGCAACTTAAATATATAGATAGGGTGGCCTCCACTATCCAGCTGAACCGCTTATCTGAACTATATGACTCATCCTCCATAACATACAAAAATGCGGCGCTCTCTATATCTATACTCTTTGCACCCCATATATAGAATATATACAAGGCTATGCCCTCGATGAGTGTAGATTGATGGCCCAACCCCTATCAATGAATTCCAATAAAATTTACTAAAATTTATTAATCGCATGTTGGTCCCTGATTGCTCTTTAAATTTTTTTATTTGTTTTGCCCTTTATTCCCATTGCATGAGTTGGGGACTCAAAATTAACGTGTTTGTCTTTATTTATTCTCCTCAAATTCTCAGTAATTTGTTCGGAATTATAAGGGAATTTTAAATACGTTTTCGTCCAATTTCTCTTCATGTTATTGGCGATAAATTTGTTATGTTCTTCGCTAATTTTTATTTATTATAACTTTTGACAGTTGTGCTAACGTTTCTCATAAGCTTTTTATCATCCCATTTCCACAAAATTTCCACAGAATTGGACTACAAAAGCAAAGAGCATCTCATTATTATGTTTTTTTGGGGAAAATTTTGGAACACAAACAAAAGGCATCAGTTTTAAACTTATGTCTATGTTTTAAGACCGCAAATGAGATATGATCATGTTATTGGAAATCAAATGTGTTTTAAGGCATTTGATCTAAAAATATCTTATATGTCGTGTTGATTTTTACCATATTATTATTATATTTGAAGATTTTATATATCTTAATTGATGGTAATTGAAATTTCATTGAGGATGTAAACAAACATAAGTGTTGCCCATAAAGTATATCATTGTCAAGTATTTTGAGAAACCTGTCATTTTTTAGCTTGGAAATTGGGCCACGTAGACTAAGGCCAAGATGTAAATGTTTGCTACCAGAAATGAGGCTCTAATAATCAATGGTTTTCAAAATAGTACCGTGCTTCATCTTATCCAACATGCCATTGCATCGGGAGGACACTCTCTTTGTCTTCAAGAAGCTCAATCACATTAACGCCATCACAAACTAGTTTGTAAGCTAGCAGAAAAATTATCTTCTAACTATCTGCATGAAACCAAACTTTTTGGCCCATCATTCGAGGCATAAACATGAATGATGCCAGAGGAGTGTTCATTAATGCCAAGAATAACATATATTGCTCAATGTGATGGATCTTGGATCAATATAATGAAGCCAGACTTAACACATTCATTACTCGCAAATATCTTGAACTCAAAGAGAATAATAAATCTTCTTCTTCGTTATTCAATCATGGATTACAATGCTTCATAAACAAGGAAACAAACCCAAACTTGAGTTGTCAAGTAAACTCTAACTAACTTTGACTAAATCTACTCTAAGTGGCGGAATTTACTATTTTTAGCAGTAAACCAGAACCTGCTATTCTTAGTAAGTTCACATGCTTATTCGTAAGGGCATGAAAATTTTCACGCATCTTCTACATGGCTGAATTAGAGGAATTGCCAAGTTTTTAACCTACTATAAATACAAGAGACTAAAATTAACCAATACCTAAAATACGTTAAAAACGAATTACAACTTAAATCTTAATTTTCGGCCCCCAAATGGCGGATTTTGGGCTCGTAAAATGTGTCAAAAAGTTCTCCAACTAGCAGGGAGGATTGATTGTTGCATTCGTACCTTTGAAACAAGTGGTTTAAAAAAAACGGACTTAAACAAAAACCCGGATCAAAAGTTATGACCATTTCAATTTTTTGCTAAAAATAGTGCATCACAATGCAACAAGCAAGGATGCAAATTTTGAGGACTCAAACACAAGCACTGCCACAACTATCTTGATGAGAAGTATGGAAATTGGTTTTGTGTGAGGAAATAAACTTCAAATAATTTGAAGTGAAGTGATTAAACTAAAATGGAAAATAGTGATCTATTCTAGCCTAATCAGATGTTATACAAAGCAATATATAATAGCTAAATAAATAAGGTAAATGACCCAAGCAACTAAGTAGATAAAATATGAAACCGTAATGTGCAAAAAAGGATTAGAAAGAGTTTAGCTAATTCAACAATTGTTCAGATCGTGTCACGAAAGGACTAGATGAATGAATGCATGAACAACCATACAAAGGCTCGAAATGGTAGATTCGATAAATTTGAGCAGTAGAATGGGGTGCCTGGAGAAGGATGGGGGCACTGGGTGTCCTGGTCTGATGCAGGAGGTCCAGAAACAAAATTGCAAGGTCACTAGATGATATGATGCCTCTGCTTCCCCTGTCGTGTGTATTTTGTTGCACTATGTTGGATGTCACTGGTAGTAAGTGATGAAGAAGAGACCTGTAAAACCCCAAGCCAAGCATCAAAACCCTAGAAAAAAATAAATATGCATATGAAGGGGTCAAACTATCCTCAACGGCCACAGTGGTGGACTTATTAACTAAGTGTTGCACTAGATTTCAGACACAAATGTAGTTCTAGGTGAGTGTGTGAAATTCGTGCCCTAGGTACTCTTGTATCCATCGCACTCTGTGAAGTAGCAAGCTATGACTAGATGTAGAAATATAATAAATATTGGTGGATGGAATAGAATAAACTTCCCTCCTATGCGCGGTGTGATGCGGATGAACTAGCCTTGTCCTTTGTGATAGAGCTAGATGGATGTAAATGATCTCTAGATGCCTTATATGGAATGTAACCTTAGGTGATGATAGTAATTACTAGTGTTTGGTCCCTCATTATGGTCTCATAAATTTATATTTATATGGTTCTCTTGTTCTAATTTTGTAATTAACCCCAAAAAGGCCGACCACCAAAAAGATAGAAAGCTCAAACGGCTAGAAAGTGCCCAAAAGATGAAAGTAAAGTGGGAAAAGGATCGGGCACCCCTGAATGGGACTAGGACACCTAGGCCTAGGCACCCAATTAGGAGTAGAATGACGTAAAATGACAAAAATAGATCGAGCATGTATGGTGGGAGGTCGGGAATGACAACATGAAGCAAAGTAAAATCGCTGAAAGACGGGGGGTTAATTAGTATTTTCTCTTCACTCAAAACCATATGGATAGTAGTATGGGACCAGGACTAAATAATATCCGAAGTGCATGATTTTTGTGTCTACAAGTAAAAAACATGTAATCTTAACTTCCTATAAACAAACAAAGTCTAGATTTTCAAATTGCTAATATGCAAAAATGCATAGTGAATTTTTGTGAGTAATTTGTGATACTTGCTACATTCCATGATATAAAATTCATAAGTTTTATATTCTTCTAAGCTGATTTTTGAAATATTTACTATTTTATGGAGTGGTGACATTTAAATTCTTAGGGTTATAGTTATTAACTATACATTATATTAGGTCATTTTAATGGATCTAATGTGGGTTACCCATTACGGTAGATTATTTTGTCTTAACTTTGATCATGTTAGAATGCTAGCACATCGACATGATCGTAGATTGTTGTAATATTTTGTGTGTGTTTGTGATTTTTTTAGATTGGAAAGGTAACAACATTGATGTTTATAATGAGATTTCATAAGTATAGTATAAAGTAATGAATTCCAAGATGCATTGAAGTTTGACTTAAGTATATATAGGAATTGTTTTAGATTTTTGAAGCCATGGAGGTGGAGATGGGAAGACCAAGCAAGAAAACATACTCATCCCTTAACCAATTAACCATTATTTAAATAAGAAGGCAACTTCCATTTTGTGTTACCTTTATTGGCATACGATCATGATATATTGGAGTTTATAAATTATTGTGAACCAAGCCAACTAACCAATGCAGGATTAGTTTTCTTATTGGATGAGGATTTTTAGAGTTGCAAATGTAAGTCATAAATGATTTGAAGAGACATATCCGACTTACGAAGTAAGACATGTATGTTAGAAATAATTTTTAAATGATTTTTTTAGATTTTGAAATCCACAAAGGAGGAAACAAAAAGGCCGACCAGCAAACATACTCATCTTGCAAAAATCATTAGTGATTGGGATAAATCCAATTGAGAGTAAGAATTTAAAAATATGTGAAAGTAAATCATGTCTCTGACAATGTCTTATAGCTCGACCATAACTACAAATATTTCATAAGATTACTTTGCGAGTCAATTTTGAAGAAGAGATGAGGTGAATAGAGGAAAATTCATGAATGTTTCAAAGAATTGTGGAAGCAAAATCTCTTTTAGAAGATTGAATAAAATATTAAATTTGAAAAAAAAATGTCTCATATTTGGGGTTGTTGGAGGGTGATCCGCCACCTCATTCTAGTGATGTTGCTTCTCATACTTAATTCTCTTTGTTGTTGGCTTTCATAACCATGAATTTATACTTTTCTAAGTTATATGTTTCATGATTATCTATATTTCAATTGTTTCTAACTGTTTGGTCCTATATACTTACCAACCATTTTATCGTAACTTATTATACATCTTATTATTTTCTTTGTATTATTTACACATGAATTCCAATTAAAAACCACCCCTCTAATCTTATAATAAAAACAATATCTAAATACAAAATCATCATAGCAAAATATAGTACAATAAAAGCTTGAAAGTATAATTGGAATCCATTTAAATGTTGTGGTGTAATCATTAGTCATGTTTAGTCCGGAAAAAAACAAATTGTTAACAGTAATTAAGCGAATCGAAAAGATAAAGGGAGAATGTTGGCAACGATTTAATGATGATGTACAAAGCATAATAAGATAAAATAAAATGCTTTCTAGTAGTGCGGACATTCCAAATATATTTGAGAAGCAATCTTGTTTCCAAATAAATTAAGGAAAGAACAATAGACTTTTATCCTCAAAGAAAAGTTTCATTTTTGCATTGTTTGTTCCATTTTAGAGAAGCTAATTTGTTTAGCAACTTACCTCGAGTCCTTATTTATTCTTTAAACGGTGTAAAAAAGTTATTTTTTATTTTTAGGTTTATTATGATTTTAATCCATGATAAACTAACCTATTTTTCCAAAGAAATTTATGTTTAGTTTTAGAGAAAAACAAGAAATAGGGAAGAAATCGGAATTTAATTTATAATTTTTTTATTTTAAAAGAATTTATATATTTAATTTTCATATTTTATTAATTATGTAATTTAAATAACTATATTACTATTTATTTCTAATATATATATATATATATATATATATATATATATATATATATACTAACTTTATAGTTTTTATTTTTTTGTTTTTAAATTGGATTTTAAATTTAGAGTAGAGGAAAGCAAATGACAGGTTTAAGTAAGGCTTTCAAAAATAATGTTATATTACATATAATTTTTAGTTTTATATAAATAATAAAAAAATATAAGAAACATAAAAATAATTGTAAACACAAAAATAATTGCTCAAATAGCTCACTCATTATATTACATTTTAGTTTTCTTCTTATTACATCTAACTAATATTTATTAGCTTGAATTTGTATTGTTAATCAAGTTCTTCATATATAATACATATCATAAAAATATATATACTAGCAATCGCATGTGTACAATGCAATGTGAACGCTGAATGGTATATGTTATTTTATTTAGAGGGATAATTATTACTTTTGTAATTGATGTTGATAAGGGTGTGATTGATTTTGTAAGTGTAGGAATATAGATGAAGCATTACATTTAAAGGTTTTATCTCTACATTTCAAATTTGTTACAAATTCGTACATATACATTTGCAAATCTTATATCATGAGTGGTAGCATTTTGCGGACTATTTTATTTGAACTAAACATGAATACCTGAAGAATTCCATACATTTGCATATTTTATAAGTGGATTAATGCAAGAAATAAAGTCTATCTAATTAATCTAATGTAGTTTAGCTAAGCAAAACAGAGATCGCTAGAATTCATGATGATAAATAACCACAAAATATTTAAATTAAAGTTAATATTCTTTGCCTACATTCAAAGGTGACAATTAATTTTGAAGTTAAGATGACTTTCATGAATATCTTCATTGTTATTTACTACAATTATTGGTTACTACTATATTATTCTAAGTTACAGTGCCCCTATCATCCTCTAGGACATAGGAACAAACATACAACCATCAAATTCTCAAGAGGATAGAAAACAAGTGGCAATAAATCTAGATAAATATGCAATTAAAGTATGCACCCTTTTCTTGAAGAAGATTAAATTTAAGTAATTATCCTTGTC
Source organism: Taxus wallichiana var. yunnanensis (assembly GCA_018340775.1). Classification (NCBI taxonomy): domain Eukaryota; kingdom Viridiplantae; phylum Streptophyta; class Pinopsida; order Cupressales; family Taxaceae; genus Taxus; species Taxus wallichiana. The sequence continues at coordinate 798,714,364 of CM031240.1, read as the reverse complement.
ATTAATTGGTAATGCAAGATTACCACTACCCAAGGATACCCTCGCATGATGGAGAGCTATCAATCTTATTTCTCTCACAACTTTTGTTTATTCCTGCAATGGTTTCCAGTCTTCTTCGGTGATAGAAAATGAGCAGCAACAGAAAGACGACTTTATTTGTTTTAGATTTCTTAAACACAGACGACTTATTTTTCAAGCACATATTGATGAATTAGCAGTAGAAGTGTTTTGTATAAAGCTTTGATATTTATAGGCCAACAACCCAATTCACAAAAACATTGATAGGTTAACAACCCAATTCACAACTATTGATAGTCTAACAACCCATTTCTGAAAAGGCTATAAATACTCTTCATTCATAAATTCACACGCAAATACACAATTCACAAAATACCTCTAGTACTATACACATAATTCAGAAATTAGGTCACTGGCGACTCTGTGAAATTTTATATTTCACAAATTAGCCTCAAAAACTTCTTCCGGCACAATTAATACCTTCCCATCACTTTCATATATAATCTTCGGGATTAAGAGTGTGTAGTATTTGTTACCGGATGCATTCTTTCCATTGCCCATTTCTCATGAGTTGTCATTTCTTCTATGACCTTGAACAATAAGAAATCTTTACATTCTTCGATTAACCTTGCATGAACCAACAAAGAGGCTCTTGTATGCCAACATAAATGAAGCCCACATTATAACACAGATTTACAAACGGTCTAAGACCATGAACCATTGTTACCAAATGAAATATCACTGAAATGGATAGGGCTATGCAAAATTTCAAGCTGATGCAACCTCATAGTTTAACCTTTAAATTACTTACAAGGTTTATTATTTATTTTTCGCATCTAAGGTCCCAGTTTTGAATCCCCAGACTTCCCAATAGAAACCAAGCTGCTATGAAATACCATCATCTTCTCATGGCACACTCGAGCTCCAAAGGCACCGATAATTTCCCCAACCTCTTCCCTAAACTAACCCCACAGGTGGATCCCTCGTGCCCGTGTAAATTCCAACCTCATATCATCGCAGACCAAATCAAACAACTAAAATTTATTATCTTTCATTTCCTGAAACAGATAATTTGTAATCAATATTATAGCTTAAATGAAACAAGAGATGGAAAACAATTCCTTTAATTAAAAAAATGGATCTCAAAACTCGATATTATTTGTTATTGATTATTACAATAGTGATGCCTAAATCGAAAAAATTAAGATTTTCCTTTGCAGGCACATAAGGAATCTTAAGCAGCATTCGGAAGGGTTTTCAGTAGGATCTGAGATGACAGGACTACAGAGGTATGTCGCTAGTAAAAGGCACACAAAGTATTTGAAAAAAAATTAAAATCCACATATACAATTGCTATATATAATGTCTGTGAACCATTTGAACTTGGAGATAAAAAGAGTCAAAGGAGGCGGGGAGAGAGGAGAAAACGATGACAGGAAAGGTATGTTAAATGTTGGTTTTATTTTTCTATATTTAGATGAATCTGTATCCAACCATTACAAAATTTTCAGACATTCAGACTTCAAACCTTTTTGTATCAACACGACCAATAGGAGACAATGACTTCACTAGAGGAATTTTCAAGTTTATATAATACACAGAGTGCAAATACTGTAACAATGGCAATAAAACAAATAAGAAAAGCTTAGGCAGCCCTATAATTTGAGGGCCCAAAAATACCCACAGCAAAGGCAAACAAGAAAATATTATGCAGCTCTACAATTCAAGAATTTATAATTCCATAAAATACCCACCGCACACATTCTTAACTGTCAAAATTCCACAAGAAATTACAGAAAAGTAAATTAGCAAGTACAATATCAATGTTGATACTGTGACAGGGGAAATTGTAGCTTCTCTGGGTGCAGAGAAGCTCATATTGTTGACCGACTTAGTTGGATATATAATTGTGTTGCCTGACATGCTTTAAAGGATAAATTGTTGATGAACATTGATATATTTCACTTCATGGATGCATAAATTTGCAATATTTTAAATTAAACTTACCTCTATAACCCAAGGTAATATGAAAAGGCATCCAAATGGATTTTGTACTGTATAAATGAATATATCCCAGATATAGCAGAAAGTGTTTTCACCTGAAACAGGGTAGCGACAACAATTGCTATTTCAATTTTTCTGGTATGAAAAGGATGAGTCTTTTGTGGAGCTGGGCATCACTGTAGAAAGTGATTGCAAGTTCTTATTTCCAGTCTATTGTAAATCCCATTGGGAGATCAGTCATGGTCTGTTTTGGCAATTTGAGAACTCTTCAATGATGTATCAACCATACAATAATACTCAAATGCTCCAATGATGATGAATTACTACCTACAATCCCCTATATATACTATTCATATGTTATGGCCATCACCAAGGCCGACCTACTAAGCATGAGAAAGTATAAATGATATAATAAAATGATATGGTAAGCCACAAGTCAACTACTCATATCCTAATACAAGCAATAGGTTAAGGGCGTAGCATGCCCTTCCCCTTCAAAGAAACATTGTCCCCAATGTTGAGAAGCTTTGGGTGCTGCTGCAAGAATGTCATATCTTCCCATGTTGCATCTTCATTGTCCATATTCTTCCACTTGATCAGGTACTCAGTAATAACCCGTGTCCTCAATCTTTTAGTGCGTGTTTGAAGGATGCATTCAGGTTCCAAGATGACCCTCCCCTCCTCATCGAGCTTAGGTAACACTGTTTGGGCTGATACTCTCTGTCCAATTACTTTCTTCAGCAAGAAACATGAAAGATTGGATGTATTCTAGTGATTGTGGAAGTTCTAATTTGTATGCTACAGTACCAATCTTCTGCAATACTTTATAGGGGCCATAATACTTTAGTGAAAGTTTGTTATCCTTTTGTTGTTGTTTTCAAAGACATTTTCTTATATGGTCAGAATCACACAAAAAAACCCAATCACCGACTTCAAAATGCCTTTCCATGCGATGTTGATCAGCCTGTTGCTTCATGCGGTTTTGTGCCATGACCAAGTTCTCCTTGAGACTAGAGAGGACCTCTTGTTGATACTAAATGTGTTCTTCTACTACTCTAACCCACGGTTTTCCTCTCAATGATGATGTGATGGATGGTGGATGGTACCCATAGAGTGCCAAAAAGGAGACATTTTAGATGAAGTATGGAAGGAAGTGTTATACCACCATTCTGCAAGTGGCAACCATTGGACCCATCTTGCTTGTTTATCTGATGTAAAGCAATGAAGATATCCCTCCAAACACTTATTTACAACTTTTGTTTGCCCATCAGACTGGGGATGATAAGAAGAGCTACGAGCTAACTGAGTACCCAAACATGAGAATAAATCAGTCCAAAAATTACTAGTAAATATAGGGTCTCGATCACTTACTATAATCTTCGGTGTCCCATGAAGCTTCTGAACTATGTCCATGAAGGTTGTTGCTACTGTGCTTGCAGCAAATGGGTGTGCCAAGGCACAAAAATGAGCATATTTGGTGAGTCTATCCACCACAACCATGATGACATTTTTTCCTTCAAATTTAGGCAATCCTATGATAAAGTCCATGGAAACCTCTTCCCACCACTGGCTAGGAATAGATAGAGGTTGTAGAAGACCTGGGATCGAAACTGTTTCACCCTTATTTTGCTGACAAACCATGCATTCTACCACAAATTTTTGGACATCCCCTTTGAGCCCTTCCCAAAATAAATCTTGTTTGACTCGATGATAAGTTTTCAAGAATCCAGAGTGCCCCCTACTGGAGAAGAGTGAAGCTCAGATAGAATCCTATTTTTAAGAGTGGAGTTCTTACATAGGTATAATCTATCTTTATACCATAAAGCATCCCCTTTCAATACAAATTTTTCAGACATGCTTGGATCATTCTGGAGATGATGAATGAGGTTTTGTGTGGTTGGGTCATTTCTCCATTCGGACCTTGCCTCATCTATCCAATCTTCCTGTAATATGGATATGGCACATAACAAGGCTGCAGTTGAGTCATCTTTCCATGATAGAGCATCCACAACTACATTCTCCTTCCCTTTCTTATAGATAATCTCAAAATCATATCCCAACATCTTGGAGACCCATTTTTGTTGTTCTTCAGATGATAAACATTGCTCTCAAGAAGTATTTCAGACTATCATGATCTTTCTTCACTTTAAAGTGTCTTCCTATGAGATATGGTCTCCATTGCTTTATTGCATGAAGTATGGCTAGCATTTCCTTCTCATAAGTCAGCTTGGAAAGATTCTTACCTTTGAATTGACAGCTCAAAAAGGCAATAGGATGGCCTTCTTGCATGAGAACTGCCCCATACCCACCCTTGATGCATCACATTCAACAATGAATGTTTTGGAAAAATCTGGAGTAGCCAAGACTGGAGTGGTGCACATGGCCTCCTTTAGTTTCTCGAATGCTTTGGTTGCATCCTCACTCCAATGGAAGGAATCCTTCTTTAATAAAGTTGTGAGAGGTGCAGCTATGCTTCCATAATGCCTTACAAATCTTCGGTAATAACCTGTAAGCCCCAAAAATCCTCGTAGATTCTTTAGGGTTTTTGGAACCTTCCACTCCATCATGGCTTTGATCTTATTAGGATCCACTTTAACCCCTTCATGAGAGACAATGTGACCCAAATATTCAACCTCCTTGAGTCCAAAAGAACACTTAGAGGGCTTTGCATAAAGTTGATGTTGCTCAAGGGTTTCCAAAACATTATTTACATGATGCAAATGTTCCTCCCATGTTTTTCTATAAATTAATATATCATCAAAAACACTAAGACAAACTTCCGCAGAATGACTTAAAAATAGAATTCATCAAACTTTGAAATGTAGAAGGTGCATTTGTGAGTCCAAAAGGCATTACCAGGAATTCATAATGGCCTTCATGTGTCCAAAAGGTGGTTTTATGAACATCCTCATCCTTGATTCTGATTTGGTGGTATCCCGAACGAAGATCAAGCTTTGTAAAATAAATAGCACCATGCAACTCATCAATCAAATCATCAATAACAAGAATAGGAAACTTATCTTTGATTGTGTACTTATTAAGTTCCCTATAATCAGGACACATGCGCCACATGTCATCTTTCTTCCATACCATCACTACTGGAGAAGAATAAGCACTCTGACTATGGCGGATGATTCCTGCTTCCAACATCTCTTGTACAATCTTCTCGATTTCACTCTTTTACACATATGGGTACCTATAAGGTCTTATGTTAGGTGGTTGACTTCCTGGTAATAACTGAATAGCATGATCATGATCTCTCTTTGGAGGTAAGCCCTTTGGTATATTTTCAAATACAACAGAGTGTGCATCCAACACTACTTGCATATCTGATGGTATAATGTCCTTAGAATGATGAGCCTCCAATGAAAAGAGTTGTGCCACAAATCCTCTCACACCCTTTTTAGCATTTTTGCATCTATGAGAACTTACTATTTTGGAGACTTTTCTCTTAAGCCTCTTAGCTCAAAATTCCTTCCTTCGAGTGAAATCGCATGAACAAGTCTTGGAAGTTCATCTCAATGGTTCCCAAAGTGGTAAGCCATTGAACCCCTAACACAATGTCTACTCCTCCCATAGAAATGGCATACATGGGACTATTTAGTATGTAATCTCCCATGGAAAGCTTAATGCTATGGCATTTTCCAGAACAAGTAACAGTACCTCCATCAGCAATCATTACTTGACATTCAGGAGCTGGATAAATGAAACAGTTTAGGTGCACTGCTAACTTATGATTGATAAAGTTGTGAGTACTTCCTGAATCAATCAACACTGTGACCCTCTATTTTTTAGGAATCCAACCACCTTTAGGGTTTGGGGGGTGCTAATACCTAAAATTGCATGGCATGAGATCGTTGGCTGAGGATCTCCTGACTCCTCCTCTAGCTCAACCAAGACCTCTGACTCTGCATCTTCATTATTCTCTTCATCTTCACTAGGCCCATCAATGTAGAACAACTTCTTTTCAACACATTTATGTCCGGTCCAAATTTATTGTCACAGTTAAAACATAACCCTTTTTCTCTTTTTTCTTCAATTTGTTGAGGTGTCAATCTAACTGCCGAGGGAGTGTTGGGGCCAAGGTGTTGCGATCTCTAGTAAAAGTGAAATGTTGTCTCCTACTTGAAAAAATTTTCTCCTCTACCCTTCTTGCCATAATCATCGAATCAGAAACCTTATGAGGATTAAACATACGCACCTCATGCTCAATGTGATCCTTAAGACCCCCAAGAAATAGGTCATTCAGATTCTCTTCAGTAATATTTTCCACCCGCAGAGAAAGGTTTTGGAAGTGATGAATGTAATCCTTAACAGATCATGTCTGCCTCAACTTTGCTAATTGGCTGAAGTAATTATCTGACACACTAGAACTATAGTGTAATTGCAACTCTTCAGTGAAGACTGTCCATGTAACATTAAGACCACTCTTCTACCTTTGAGCACATAACCATCGATACCATATGAATTGGTCAGGTTCGAGATACAAAGATGCCATGGTCACCTTTTGTCCTGATGGAATCTAATGTAGTTCAAAGAAATTATCCATTTGGTTGATCCAATTGAGTGGATCCTTTCCATCAAACTTGCGCATCTCCACTTTTGGAAACATAGTACGGGCTTACAGAGTGCTCGTATTTGGATTATGCACACTCGAAGATCCACTCTAGCTCATGTGTCTATTATGTTGACCTGAGGATCCACCTTGATTGACATAAGTATGATTACCCATCATATGCGTACTGAATTTTTGCATGAAATCCTCCAATCTATGTCCAATCCTATCCACATCTTCTTTGTTGGCCACCCTAGATTCGAGGTCTCTCAAGTTAAACTCAAGTTGGCTTACTTTATGGTCTGTCAAGTAAACCCTAACCCTGAGGAATCTGTAGTTATATCTTCTGTCTCCAACTCCTCAACTACTATCTCATCCTTTTCTGGTGTTTTACCCGGAGTGATGGGATTCTTTTTTCCTCTTGTGGAAGGCCCCGCCATGATGCCCCAAAATAGTAGGATGTAGGGATCACGGTCAAATTTTAGGGTTTTGGATTTCAATAAGAATTCGCCAAATATAAAAAAACTTAAAGAACAAACCCCAAATAAATTTTGTTTTTATTTCCGAAAATTTAACGAATTTGAAAAAATTCCACAATTTGCACCCTAGGGAACAATTTTATGAAAAACATAAATTTGTAATAACTTTTGCAAAATAAATCAAAAAGTCTGAAATTTTCAGGGAACCTTACTTGAAATGTTTCACAACTCTGGTAAAAATATATCCCACCAATTCGCTTTGGTTCGCAATATATGGTGGAAACAAAAATTAGGTTTTTTGCCCTAATTTTGGCCCATATCACAGCTCTGATACCACTTGTAATGAAATTACTTGTATAATTCAGATCATGAGAAGAAATATAACACCAAATAACACAATATTTCAGAATAATGATCTCAATATGCAATTAGAATAGCTTTTCCACTTCGAGGGGGCAACCTCCAAACCATACAATAATACTCAAATGCTCCAATGATGATGAATTACTACCTACAATCCCCTATATATACTATTCATATGTTATGGCCATCACCAAGGCTGACCTACTAAGCATGAGAAAGTATAAATGATATAATAAAATTATATGGTAAGCCACAAGTCATACTCATATCCTAATACAAGAATATGATGGCAATTTTTTTTTTATTTTCCTAAAATCACGAATTATGGTATACATCTTGCCACAATAATTTGTTAGAACTGCTTTTAAAAAACAATACATAATTACATTATTGCCCAAATATTACTATATGTATTTGTCTTGAATCACGTCTAAGGAAATCAGGATGGTCAATAATCCAATTAGATTTCCTCTGTGGTTGGGAGCTTATTAATTATAATAAACTTGTGTGTAATTGGTAGAGAACAGAGGCCCAAAAGTTAAAAAATTACTTACAAAAACATAATGTTAAATTGTTATTGATTGTCACAAATTTCAAATTCGTGGTGATTCCAGAGAAGCCGTGAAAAGTATCATTGATTCCATACCGTGGTGGATTTCAGGATTTAGTAGGGAAGAGTTAAATGTTTTTCAATGCCAGCCATGGCCGACGTTGCTTGTGCTTCCTTCAAATTGATATCTCTGTAACACTTACAGCACAAATTCCTTGTCACAAAAATTTTGAAGAACCCACGGCTATTGATGTAGTACTTTAACAACCTCCCAAAACCCTCCCAAACAAAATAATCACATGCATGCTAAAAACACAAACAAAAACATCAAACCGACAGTCAATCCTCAAGGGAACAATCTTTCCGCCATTGGAAAAGGATGCAAAACAACCGCTAAATACACAATCTTGACGCTTTACTTTTTCCATGGCCGTGTGTCTCAAATTACACAAATCGCTCCTCAAAGAAAAATCAACACAACAAAAAATGAAAAAGGAACTCATTAAAAATTCTGGAAAACATCTAAACGGCCGTCAAATCGTCAAATTTAATACAGCCTCGAAACGTCGGAAGTGCCTTTCCCATAGGGGGAACGCCTTGGCTAATAAAAATACATTATTAAGTTAGTCACCCTAATAAAAATATCATAAAAATAATTATCTTGTATAAAAGATGTTGTAATGTCCAAATCCAAATGAAAAACTACAATTCATATGGGTTCAACTATTTTCTTAAAGTTATGATTGATAAGATGTAAATTTGTAACACGTCTATTGGCTTTTTAATTATTATTTTTTCTTAATTGACAAATCGTGATAGATATATCAAAGTGTTTTGGATGTTAGATTTATTGAAGAGTTATTTTTTGCTCTCAACAATTAAGTAATTAATTTTTATTTTTATTTTTGGAAATAAATTTTGAGTCTTTTAGTTTTTCTTTAAAATATGTAAATAACACTCTAGTTTATTTTTTGTTTTAGATTAGTTATATTAATTTAGATATTTATGATTGTATATTAATTAATTTTGTGAGATTTTATTTATGTATGTAATTTTCAGATTTTTTTGAAGATATATTTTTATTTTGAAAATATTATAAATAATTGAAAGTAAGATGAATAATTAACCAATAAGCTATATTATGTGAATTTCAGTAAAATCATTCCCCTAAATTATCAAATACGGAAAAAAATTCACTCCAAAATACCTCATCAACATCAAGTAAAATTTCAATGGATTCACTCTCATGAATGACTACAATTACTTCCTTTGTATACATGAGGCTCTTCCATAGTCTTCTTGAATGAACTGGAGGATTATCGGAGGGTAATTGAAGAGGTCCTTGGTTCTAAGGATCGGCGGGTATTTTTACTACCCCATGGTTTCCATAGTTTGATCCAAATACCTTCTCCATCACACGTGTTCCAGTTTGGGTGAGATTGCCTCATTTTCTCCTTCATTTTTTCTATCCTTTGGAGGAAATTAGAAACCTTCTAAGGTAGTTTATTAAAGATGACAACAAAAGGTTATGGAGCGGTCTACATACTTTTGTTAGGATTTGTGTTGAAGTTGATCTCGAGCAAGGGAATGCTAGATAGGATGACCCTCAAGATGGGAGAGACAAGCTATACTCAAATTCTTGACTATGAAAATACAACTTTCGATGTTAGAATTGCAGAGTCCTGGTCACGACCAAGTTGTTTGTCCTCAAAAGAAATCCCAAGCTCATAGGAAAAAGGTTATTCTCCCAAGCATTGATTCCTCCGATCTCAAGGATGAAGACGACTCAAAATCAAAAGATCAAGTTGTTGTAGCTCTACTACTAACTTGATTCTGACTACGGCGCCATCAATCAGCATAATCGAGTTCGGCTCCTTATGAAGAGGTTGGGATGTCTTTAGTTCCTCCCCCTCTTTTGAAAGACCCTCTTCGGGAATTAATAGGCCCCATGAATCTGATCACTCTGATTCGGATAATGATGTTGCCCATCCTCTTGCAAACGAGTCTCAAATCTCCACTCCCTTGGACTTATATGAACACAAATCCTTACATCTCGGACATGATTTAGCAGACAAGTGGCAGGTTGTGTGCTCAAAGAAGGGAAACAAGGGAAAACACTAAGCATCCTCTTTTTCGTCCTCATTCCCCCTCTTGCTCAACTTTTCTTCATCTTTCTGGTCTTGTAGCTTTCTCGAGCTACATATCCCTTTCCTTTTCTTGTTCTTTCTCAGTTGTATCTTTCGCATCTTGTTTGGGGCTGCTCCTTCCCGTCCTCTATGGTTGTATTTTGTTGCTGCAATTGGGTCAATTGTAGCTCCTCTTTCCTCTTTGTTTGTGGTCCCCCATCTTCTTTTCTTCATTTGGTTTGGGCATTCTTGGTCTTTTGTTCCTTGGGGGATTTTCCATTTTCTCGCTTCATTGTTTTATCTAGCCTTTTAGGCATTTGTATAAGGATGCAAGTCCTTTCAAAACCACCACTTTTACCCTTTTCTTTAAAAAAACATCAAGTAAAATTTCAATTTTGTAAGTTGCACACATTTTTTAAAAGTAAATCGGGCTTAATGTAAATGATGAGTCCCTATTTTAAAACTGCATTAAATGAGGGTTGGTGGACTTCTCCATGGTAGAAAAGATGGCCTATATGATTTAACATTATGACTATTTACATGAAAAATTATTATGAAGCGTATATAGCACAAGAAATTCAAAATGTCATCGTAATTTCAAGTCATTCTTCAAGTGTTAATAAGATAAGTATTACTACTATAAGGTAATCTATGTTGATATAATTTTCACAATAATTAAAAGGTGGGTGAGGTTGATACAATCTCCTCCTCTCGTGGCGGGTCAAATGTCAGATTCAATGCATCTTGGAATTGCTTTTATGACTCTAAAAATCCACATTCAATCAAACATCAATTGCACCTTAGATAGTCGGCTTGGTCCACGATAATAAATTTTAATCCTTATGTCAATAAGGAAAAGTCACACTAGAGGTGACCCTCTCACTAACATAATGGCTGATTGGGTGCGATACATGTGTTTGTTTCTCTTGCTACTCAAGTCAATTATACATCTTTAGTACATCTTGGAATTGTTTCTAAAATGCTCAAAATCTCTCCATATTTTGTCATCAACATAACCATTACATCTCTTTTTAATGTAAATGCTAATAAATATAATGGGATACTTTGAGCTTATCACTTTCTAACTTTTTTCTCAATTACTCAAAACTACATATATATATATATATATATATATATATATATATATATATATATATATATATATATATATTAACTTTAGTAATCCTATATAAAATTTACAATTTTTTTAATATTCTTGCCTATATCATCATTATAGAACAATTATAATTAATTTTAAAAATTATTTATTTATATATTTTAGAGATTTTCAAGTTTAAACTTTCTATTTAATAAAATTATTGCATTCTATTTTTCCTTTAATAGAATAATTGGTCTATAGGCCTTTCTAAACTCAATTTTTTTAATAATTGTTGTTTGAATTGTCATAGTTGTTTCCTCACATTTTAAATTAATTTCATTTAATGATCAATTTTCTTGATAACTATTGTTCAATTGTCATAGTTAATGATTCTCTTAGGTTTTGAGGTTACTCATGTTATTACCGACCTATGTGGTCCTTCGTAGAATGTATTTAGGATGTTTTTATGATGTTTTGATGTAATTTTCGTTATAAAGGCCGACCTAGTTGTATTAGGATCATAAATCATGTATAAAAGTAAGTAAAGAAGGGTTATTTGGGTTACATGGTGTGTGTATGAAAAGTGTGTGCTAAAGGGTAGATTATGGAGCTGTAAGAGGTCTTTGTAACCATCAAGAGAGGGAAAGAGTGTGCGGTGTCTAGAGTGTGAGAATCTATTGAAAATATAGTTCATTAGGCCTAATCATCTTGGTGAAGAAGTCCATGAGCGAGTTAGCCTAGAGAAGCAGATTTGAAGAAGGAAGAAGGAAAGATAGCTTCATAGTTTCATCATCATTTGTTGGTGCAACATTTCAAAGGCAATAAACACATCGGGTGGCTTTAGTTAGTTTTTAGTCATCTAAGGGTTAGTTCCTCCTTGTAGGGTTGGTGCTCTACTAAATCTAGGGATTGATGCTCCTTGTGGGGTTAGTGCCTCACTAAAAATAGTGTTTGGTGCTCCTTATTGGGTTGGTGCTCAGCTAAATTTTAATCATTTCCCTAATAAAGTTTTGTTTCATTGGGTTTTATTCCCCTTGAGGGTTTCCCACTTGTATTTTTTGTTTTTGTGCACTTGTGTTCTCATTTTCTCTTTTATGGTTATGGTTCTTAATGCATGCATGTTTAATGGTTAAGTTGAATTGAATAATTGATGGATGTAAATGTCGAAAGTGATTGAATTTTTTTGCCAACTAATTCACCCCCTTTTTAGTGGTTGTGCTTCCAAAAATTGGTATCATACCATGTGCTCTAAGACAAGCTTAACAAGTTTGAGGAGATCCTTTGAAGCATAGAAATGGTGAGTCAGCATAGTGGTTCCTCTACTATAAAAGCTCCTATGTTTAATGGGACAAATTATGACTTTTGAGTATCAGGATGAGAACTCATATTATTTCTTTGGAATGTGATATATGGCAGTGAGTTGTAGATGGCTTCACCATTCCTCAAAATCTCCCAACTAATGTGGCGAGGTAATAATGCTAGTAATGATAATTGTAAAGCTATGAATGTTATTTTGTGTGGATTGAAAAGTCAAGTTTGTGAAGATGATGCAATGTGATACTACTAAGGATATGTGGGATAAGCTACAAGTGATCTATGAAGGTGACTCCAAGGTGAAGTTTGCAATGCTCCAAACCTATAGAAATCAATTTGAAAGTTTGAAGATGAAAGAATAAGAAACCATTGCTACATATCTTATCAAAGTAGATCAAGTTGTCAATACCATTAGAGGATTAAGAGAAGAAGTGAAAGAAGCTTTGGTGGTGCAGAAGTTGTTGAGATCTCTCACTCCTAAATTTTGATCCTAGATTATCATCTATGAAGAAGCCAAGGATCTGAATACTTTTTTGATAGATGAACTCCATGGTATCTTGACTACTTATGAGATGACGACAGGTGTGGATAAACCTCCCAAGAAGGAAGCAACATTCAAAGTTGAAAGGAATTCAAAAGGAAATAAGATCTTAGATGATAATGTTTTTGATATTAATGATGATGAATTGATTGCTAAGTTTGCTAGGAATTTGAAGACACGTTCAAGAAATCATAAGGGTAATTTTCCCTTCAAGTGTTTCAATTGTGGTGAGTTTGGACATTTTGAAAAAAAAATTCTTCACAAACATAAGGGAAAAGAGCATGATGATGATAAGAAATTCCACATGTCTAATAAGGGTAAGCAAAGTTCAAAACTTTTGAGGACAAGAAGGCCAAGAGAAGATTTTACTCCAAGGAGGATTGTAGCTCATCTGAGGTAAGTAGTGAAGCTTTTGATTCTGATTCTGATTCTAATCATGACGATGTTGGAAATGAAGTCCTATTCATAGCCAAAGGAGCATAGAGTTCTAAAAATTAAGGTTCCATATATGGAGGCTCGTGTATGGATTCATATGAAGAATAGGTTAATATTGAAACTGAGTTGATGTGTATCCAAGAAGAGTTGAAGTCCTGGAGAGAAGAAGAACAAGAAACTAAAGCCACAAGTCAAGGATTATGAAGAAAAGAGTCATGTTCTTTAAGAAATACATTGGACTAACAAAGAACAAGCATGATGATATTTTCAAACATTTAGAAACTCAAATGGAGACTATAACAACAAGCCTAAATTCTAAAGATGAAGAGTGGATCAGGAATGAGAGGGAGATTGAGTCCCTAAACATAGATGTAACTAAAGCAGCTAGCAAGGTAATATCATTTCAAAGGTTTGAGAATAGTTCCAAGGATCTAGATGATCTCTTGGACAGCCAAAAGTCTGCAGTGATATGATTGGTCTAGGATTCAAGGAGAACCTAAAGGGTAAAGAGGTGATTCAAGAGGATGATGTTCGAGCAAGGAAAATGTTGCCCAACTTTCAAAGAAGATCGTAAAGGTGAACAACCTTCGATAAATATGAAGACAAGGTATATTAGGCAACCAAATGTAACAAGGTATGAAAATTATTTTAATGGTTATTGTTATGTATGCAATGAATTTGGACACATAGGAAATGAATTTGGAAGAAGGTCTTTTGTGAATGAGGGTTCATGAGATCATGGAAGGATGTTCAGCACTCATCAAAAAAGAGGTAAGAATGAATTTGTTTGCTATAACTGTAATCATGTTGGTCATATTGCAAAATTTTGTTTTCATGGTCCTTCAAGGAAAAAAAGAAATTTTAGGCTCCTAGAGTATAGGAGAGCATAAAAATTAAGGCATGGGAACCAAGGATGAATTAGGGTAGTCCATCTAAGCATAAGGTAGATGAAGGAGAAAGTTGAGGATACTCACAGGATCCCGATCGTAAGAAGGTTTAAGAGGTTAACCTACAAGTACGAAGGAGGTATTTAAATCTCCTCAAAATGTTGTTTTAGATTCCCATGGTTTGGGATGTCTCTACTAAGATTATGTAATGTCCCTCTTTTTTGAATAGTTCAGTCAAATACCTTTGGCCCTTTTTTCTACCGATGGCCAAAGGGTGTTTTCAAGTGTGACTTCAGCTTTATTAATTTTATTATATTGTGCTCAAAATAAAGTAAAATATCATTAAAGCACATATAATGAATTAGTAGACTGCTTTAAGTGACTTTGACTTAGGAAAGTGCATTTAAATAAATTAATAAATTATTTAATGTGCCTTCTGAGCAACAAATGTGACTTGCTTGGAGAAGGAAATAATTAATTAAAAATTATTTTTGCTAATTTTGGAAAAAGTGCGACTTGCTTCTTTGGAGGGTTTTTTGGCTATAAGGAAAAAAAGTGACTTGGGGAAAGGGCATTCCAGATTATTATTATTTTCTCCCGATTAGCTTTGAGCTTTGTAGACAAAATCCAAGGATGGAAACCCTCTGGATTATTCCTCTTGTGGATGGAAACCCTGGAGTAGTGAGAGAAGTTTCCACTTAGGGATCTTCATTGTTTACACAGGTTATTTATCATTTCAGTAGTTTCAGAAGAGTAAATTGCAGCAGTGAGCATTTATACAGCTTTGAAAGTAGGGCAACTTATTCTGCAATTGATTTATGTTGTGTTTGAGGTATTTTTCATGCCAGTTTATTGTTGTATATTTCAGCCACAAATATATATCAAATCGACTTGGGTTGGATCATTTACAGTGGATTTTAGACAATATTTGTTATCATTTCATCTGCAGATTTCTATGTGTTTACCCTAATTATTTATCATCAGAAATCAATATTGAATATACGGCTGCATTATTTATGAAGAAATCTGCCATTTAAACCCTAGGCGCCTTTATATATATTCACCCGGTTTGCGGGGTTTGCATTATTTAATTTGTTTATGCAGTATGAGAATGTTGTTCCATGGATTTGCTTGATGTTATCAGTTCATCTCCACACCTGAGCGTTATATTAAAAAAATAGGTAAAAGGGGTTTGGGATCTTTCAGATTATTAAAGGCGTTCATAAATTAGAAGAATCAATATAATAAGGGTCTCAAGGTATGTATCTATGTTTTGTCTTTTGTTTGAAGGTACAGTCATGAATCATGTTTCAAGAAGGTTTTTGTTGTCATCATGAGTCTTGTGACAGCTATGAAAGAACGTATATGAGTCTTGACCGGTAGTGATTATGCTAAAATGTAAAATTGTAGCCTAATCTAAATGTTATGGCAATAGTAAATAAATAAATAATGAAATACAGAAATTAACCCAATCAACAAACAAATAAAGTATGAAACCCCAATTTTAAAGAGGGTTAGAAGAACCTTAGCTGATTCAAGAGGTTGCAAGACTATGTCACAAAGGTGGTGACCAGGCTGAATACAGATGGAAGACCGTCACATAGAAACCTAGAAAATTGTAGATCCGGCATATTTGACTTCATGAGGGTTTTATCGTTCTTTGTGTGAGCTCAAACTCTTATATCTATTTTTACAATCTCCAAGTACTCTCTGAATGGCCTCTCATTTTCTTTAACCACTTTACAGAAATCAAACGTTGAAACCATATTCTGGGTGTCTAGCAATACCTTAATGTAGGTTCCAATTTGACAGTCATAACATGACCCACTGGAAATTCATATATCAAATCTGTCCTGATTAATATTGAAGGTATTTTTAGGAGCCTGTGGTCTGTATAATAATAACTTGCTCTTTCTTTGTTTGAAAAGTATTTCTTTTCTTGAGTTGTTCCATACACATCCTTGAAACTGACTATAGCTTATCTCTGCATTTGATTACATGATCTGAAGCTTTCTGAAGGTTTTAACTGATGTCTACTTTTCCTGCTTATTTTGATGCATAAATAGATGTACTTCCCTTTGATGCTCTCTTTAGTTCACTCAGATCTAAAATACTTGACTGTGAAAGTATAACAGTAGTTGCATTATTTCTATCTATGAACATGTAATCTGCAAGTGCTTTTCTGAAAAATAGGAACAATATCTTAACTATTTCAGATATTATTTCCAGGTATATACCTTGATTTAGATGCTTTATTTCCTTTCTAGCAATTGTTTCTTACTTATATGCTTGCTAGAAAATTTGAAATGTTGATTTTTATGGCAAAGCCCAGCAAAAATTTTCCAGAATCTTTCATTTAAAGCATTTCCAGAAATAGTGGTTGTATTTCCTGATCTAGAACATAGAAAATAACACCTTTCTTGCTGGACTGATATAGCAATTTGAGAACTAGAAAGATGTTAACTATTTATCTTGATCATATCATGCTTTTCTGCTTCCTGTACCACTTGTTTTATTTGCATAGTTCTTTTAAAACATGTAGTAACTGAAAACAATATGATGAAAAGTTGTAAATGTCCATTTTACATGGAGAAGCCCTGTCAAAATTTTCCCAGAATCTTCTCTCTCATCCTGTTTTAGCTGTAATCCTTTTTACTTTTAGCTTCAGCTTGTGAAAACTGATTCTCCCCCTTACTTGCAACTGAAAAAAATGTACTTCTATCTTCCATTCTCTCTTCTGAGCTCTAACCTCTTCCATTTGCAGAATGCTTGCTGAACTTTGAGTTGCACTCTTCCTTCTTCTTAGCATGTACTTATGACTTATATTTCTTTCTTTGGCTACAACCTGTACCTGCACACTTAGGAAAACAGTTAGGAAATATTTAGGCTTTTTGGCCTCTCTTATATCCTTGTTTTCTTCTTTCTTTCTTTTCTCTTTCTTCTTGCTGAGTGAATAAAGTATGCATGCAGTTTGTCCTTCAAGTAGAATACATCTCCTGCTTAGGGGAAGATTCATATGCACAAAGTAGGATAGTGTAGGAATATGGATTAACCCTGAGCTCGTAACTGACAGTTAATTTTCCTTTCCTTCCTTTTCAGGTACAATGGCTACTACAATGAAGATGAAGGAGAAAACAAAGATGGAGATGAGGATGCTTCAATCAAAAATAGAAACCCCAAGGCAATGATGGGTCCACTCATATTCCTTTGCTTTCTCTTTCATGCATGTGTACCTTTATTTTTAGTAGCTGTACTTTACTTTTTCAATTAGATCCCATGGCTTGTGTGGGAAACATTTGACTCTCCTTGTGAATAAAACATTGAATTTTGAAAATAAAACATTGAATTTTGAAAATGAGTTGTATATTTCTTTCTACATTTCTGATTTCTATATGGATTGTATAATGAACTAAACAACTCAGTAACATAATTGAATGTCTTAATCATGAAAGAGAGAACATTGATTTGAACTTGTAACATTTAGTAATGAACTCTGATTTTATGTGATCTGCACTTATGTTTGTTGTTCCAAAACTTTACACTTCACCTATTCTGCAATTGAATGTCCTTATCGAGACAACACAACTATCCTTTGGGGCCTGTGTTTTTTTGCTAAGGATAGTCATGAAATCGTAGACTATGTGATCTATTACGTTTTGTAACAGCACACATAGCTACATATTACACGTAATCTTTTAAACAAATCAAGAAAGTAACGACATAATCTGATGTGATCTCCCTAGCTTAGGTATACTTCACCAATGCTATCCATCATAACGAAGTTTCAAGTTTCCCATTTTTGCACAAGTGCAAAAATTGTCAACAATATCTCCAAGCCAAAATAGTAATGGATTATCCCTAAGTCACTCATCTCAAAGGATCTTTTGAGGTCATTCTTCAAAATATCAATCTAATCTTCTAAACTTCCAGTGATCACAAGATCATCCACATATTAAACAAGAATGACGATTTTTGTTCCCACCTTCTTTACTTATAAGTTATAATTTGAGGGCTAAGGTAGAAACCATGAAACAAAAGGTGATCATCTATCTTGATGTACCATGCCCTAGGAGCTTGTTTTAGTCTATACATGATTTGATGAGATGACATACATTTTTAGGATGATTTTCATAAAAATCCTTCTTGGGTCATGTACACTTCTTATTTGAGATCACCATTGAGGAAAGCACTCTTGACATCCATCTACTTAATTTTCCAACCATTCTCGTGTTTTCATTACACATACAACCATGATGGTTTTAATCTTCGTTGTGCAGGTATGAAAAGTTTTCTTCATAGTCAATGCCTTATTTTTTAGCATATCCCTTTGCTACAAGTTGTACTTTGTGCTTTTTGATGGGTTTTTCTACCTTATATTTAGTTTTGAAAATCCATTTGTAGCCTATGAGTTTCTTTCAATTAAGAAGATCGACAAGTTCCCATATCCAATTCTACATGAGTGAGTCGTACTCATCATCCATCACTTTCTTCTATTGAGGTTTACTTAGTGATTCTCGAACATTATTAGGTTCGGAGCTAGCAACTACTTTGTACTCATGAGTGCAAATTTTACCTCATTTCTTTCCTTACTCTTCATTCTAACTCCAAAAGAAGTACCAAGGAGACATTTTTGTACCCACTTTGGACGGGAACTCTGTTGTTGATGTGAAGAAATTCTTGATGGATGTATGGTAACATTTTCTAATTTTCCAAGATCAACATACAAATCCCCTTGCAACTCATCTTTTATGTGAGAAGTCTCCTATAACTCATCATCTAACCTGGAGAAAAATTGGTGAGAGGTGGTTAGTGATGATTGTTTTTCTCGCATCACGGAGTCAAAGGATGGCTTGTCACAAACCATGTCTTGAGTTCTATAAATTTTATTATTCTTAGGATCCATGAGATGGTATGCTTTTCACGGTAATGATATAGCCCAATAGGATGCATGGGAATGCTTTTGAATTGATCTTATTCCTTTTTTCGACCTAGGACATGTATATATGTTGTGCAACCAAACACTTGTAGATGAGAAATTGATTGATTTCTACCATTCCATACCTCTTCAGGAGTTTTTTTGTAGAATCTTCGTAGGTGCCTTGTTGAGAAGATAAATGACTATTTGTACTACTTCGCCCAATATCATTCCTCCGTATTTATTGTTGATAGCATGTGGTGAGCCATCTCCATTACTGTATGATTGCATCACTCAATAATTCCATTTTTTTGGGGCATGTAGGAGCATTAAAAAAAAATTAATGCCCTTTTTGGTTCGGGAATGTCAAGAAATTATTTGACGTGAATTACCCTCTTGATCTCGAGTAGATTAGAAGAAGATGTTTTCTCGGTCTCCTTCACCACATGTTGATAGAAGACCTAGAAATGATTAAATACCTCACTCTTCACTTCAGAAAAATACCCATGTCTTCTAATATTATTCATCCACAAATAGTTGGAAGTACTTGTATCCTAAAAAATGAAGCAAGTAAAGGTTTGAGCAGATCAAGATGAACAACCTCCATACGTTCCTTGGCATGGAAGGTGCTTTTCTTGAATGGATCTCGGTGTTGTTTACCCGCAAGATATCTAGGGAAAATGGAAAAGGAACTCGACAACTTGGGAATTCCATGCACCATTTCCTTTTAAATGAGATGGTACAAACACCCATTAGAGAGATGACCATAGCAGAAGTGCCAAAGGGAAGTATATTTTTCCGTAGAGGTAGATAGAGCTACTACATAAGATGAAATAACATCTAAAGTAAATAATTTATCTTTCAAAAATGATCTAGCAAGAATTTTACCTTATCATGAGATCAAGCGAGATTTGATGCCATTGTCAAAAATAAATTCTACCTTCGATAATGATTCAAAATTTGATTGACGGATAAGATATTGGATGTTAAACTAGGAACATATAATACCTTTATGAGTGTACATTTTTTTGTTCTCGAGAGGAATGGTGACTTGGCCTATCCCTTCGCAACATGCTTTTTATCATCATCACTCCTAACTTGATCTCTAGTGGGTTGGTATGTCAACCAATTAAACAAATTCATGTCGCATGATATGTGTTTAGTGGCACTTGAGTCTATCAACTAGATAGTCCGTATGGGTTACGAGATCTAGGAGACTAGCACTAAGTTTTAATGTGCACCAAAATTGGATCCTTCGAGTTTCTCCTCATTAGATCCATCATCTTGTTGAGATGTGAGATGTCCCTTCAGCTTCCTCCTGGGTACATATTTTCAATTTATGAGAATTACCACACCCGATGTGCTTTCTTGATTATAAGACCCTTATTTCAAGCCATTCTACCAATAGTTATCTATGTCATGGGTGTTATTTTGAAAATTTGACAATACCTCTTCGATTTTTGAGATTTTTGTTGGTGTGGAGATTGTTGTTGTTCTTATTTATGTGGTTGCTTCTCTAGAGGTCACTTTTGGAACTTCTAACTATGTTGTAGCTTCGAGATATGGGCTTTGTCTTGCAACTCATCCTAGACTAAGTTGATGGATTCTTCTTTCCATAGCAAGTTCACAAGTTCTTAGAAGGACAATGTCCGCTTGATATGTTCAAAGATCGTGATGAATAATATGTCTCACTGATTTCTAACAACACCATTTGCATCTCATCCATGCAACATAAGAATTCATTGACTTTCTCATCAGACCCCATGGATAGGATGTGAAGCCTCGACTACAAATGGAGGATCTTCGTTGATTTTTCACCTCATAGATGGTCACCAATTTATCCCAAATTTCCTTTACTGTCACTACATCTTGGACATGTGGTTACATGTCATTAGTGATGCTCAACATGATCAACATCAAGGCTTTGGCATCAACCCTTGCACACTTCATCAGTTCATTAGGGTCAGTAAGGACTAACTCAATTCCAATAATGATGTCTGATAGTCACTCAAACTGAAGGATGGTACAATCTTCATTTTCTAGGTGGCATAGTTTGGCCATTTGAGAAGTTGGGCATTATACATAAGCAACTTTGAAGTAGACATTGTAAATGTAAGGTTATGCCTCAACAACCAATGGTTTTCCCATTATAATGAAGGGGTCTCTTATAAACCTACGTTAATGGCTCGTTGGTGGTAGCTCACTCCAAATTGGGTTGCTAAATTTGCATGAAGGGTCATAGTGAGTGCTTGGAAATGACATGGGCTCTGTTGGTAAAACGGTATATGCTAGAAAAACATCTAGAAGTCAAACTAGCACATAAATATGTCCACATCTCAAAGAAACTAAAAACAAGTGGCGGTATCTAACTAACCAATGCAAATCAATGCAATGCTCACTCAACAAAGCCTCCACATCGCTTTTAATGCAATTTGCTGACAGTAGATTTCTTTGAAACCACTTGCCCAGTGTTTTTCTTCCACCGTGATTACTTGGAAAAACATGTGGGCTCTCCTCTCCTCCACCTCAACACTAACCTAAAATTTTGCAAGTTCAAGGCGCCAATAACATTTTATGGTTTGAAGCGTGGTATTTCCATGTAAATGCCACGCGAAAACAATAGGTTGTGGATTTAAAAAGTAAGTCGATTTGAATACTAATAACTATTTTTTTAAAATATCATGGTTTTTTTAGGACACCAAACTGCATAAAGTATATACTTGCATAAATTAGATGCTCCTACCTCCACGTCAAAGCACAAAGCAAGCTAAATAGTAGCAAAAAAACCAAGTGCCAATCAACAACTAAATGCCAAAAAGGGCAGCATTTTCATTTTCACTCCAAAAACATGCTCCACGAAGGTCTAATTTCTCACATCTCCATGCAGAGCAAATAAAACCACTATTTCCAAAGTGATAAAATTAGCTCGTCATACCTGCAACATTTCCACATCTCACAAAAGTCATGCTAAAGAAAATAGGACAAAAACAAAGGATTTCTGGATAGGCCACTCGATGCAGTTGAAGCTCATATTTTGTTGATCATTTAAGAAATACAGAGAATATTTTATACAACAAGGAAGGAGAAAAAACAAAGTAAGAGCTAAAAATAATGGAATAGCTAACGACTATATCTACCTACCTAATTACTTGGTGAAAGCCTACAAATCCACTACTAATTCTGAAAACTAATATGGGAATAGTATAATGTGTGGATGGAATAGAATGAAATTTCCCTTCTTATGTTGTGTATGTAGACTATGCAGTCTCTTCTCCCTTGAATGGATGTTAGATGAATTCTTCGAGTGCTTTAGGTGACTTTTGAATGTAAGCTTAGGTGATGATATTAATGCTTAGTACTTAGTCCCCGATTTTGAACACATAACTATGTATTTATATAATTCCCTTTTTTGAATTTCATAATTGACAACTTGAAGACTATCACATAAGTGAAAAATATTCCCAAAAGATAAAAAAGACCCAAAAATAATGAGTAAGGTGAGAAAGGGTCAGGGATGCCGGAAGGGACAGGATCAACTAGGAACTGTTGTCCTAGTTGAGCGCTGGTGTCTAAAGTCATGAAAGATAAATAATAAAAATTTTGACTGGGTGTAGGGTTTGTAAGACCAAGTAGAAAACAAGAAACAGATAAAAGAGGCCAAAGATAGTTGTCGGACACTAGTTTTCTTCCTTAGGAATCATATAAATGTTAGTATGCTTTTAAGACCTAGAAATGTACCTAAGTGCGTGATTTTATTTCTACAATAGGTTGGTATTTCCATAGATGGTATTAGCATAAACACTAGCATAATATGATTTTCTTTATAGATTCAATGTATGAACATTTCATTGTAAATCACCAACTACATGCATAAAATAAAACACCTCTTGATGGGTTATGACATAAACATTTAGAGGCTCATTCAAAGGTTATAATTTTCCATTAAGAGTAGTCATGGGAACACTAGTTAGTCTAGAAGCCATAGTGGGAAATGTGTCATGTGAAACCCAATTGTTTAAAATTTGAGCCTCTAAGGGCTGAATAGGAGGAGGAGGTTCTAAAGGGATATAAACATTATTAACAAGTAAAGAATTCACACTAGGATATATATCAACATGTATATCAAATGCAAGGAAAGAAGAAGCAACATGGATTAATTTTATAATATTATCATTATGTATACTTTGATTCATAATTGGAATAGAATAAGTAATGATAGAATAATTACATTTACTTTCAAGAGTAAGAGTAGAAACACAATGTGTATCAAGCATAACATATACAACAGGCAGAGAAGAACTTATATCATTATTGCATCTAGAAGTGTTAGTATAAGTAATATCATTCTTTTGGCATTCATATGAAATATAAGAAGAATCATGTGTAAGATAGGTAGCCATGCTACAATCAAGGTCACCATTTTTGCATTCAATAGGAGTAGGAGAATCACAAGTATGTTAATTTAATTCATTTGTACTATGTATGTCATAATGATGGATATCAATATGAATTGATTCAAGATGATTATTCGAAGTATAATAAATATCATCAATAAATGTATAAATAGAAGGAATACCATCCATATGTAATCTAGAAATACTTTCATCATCACTAGAATTTAAAGCATCTATGGCATCATCATCTACCGGTGAGAAATATTGTTCTTTTTTATTATCATTATTCCAACCATCTAAATGACTTAAAAATGGATCAACATCCTAGTGATGAGTAGAAAGAGGAGGTAGACACTCAATACTTTCCTTCATAGTAAACTCACCTAAGGAAACACTTATAGTACGGGTAGGGCAATAGTGAGAGGATGGTATATAAATACAAGAGAATTGGTATCTATATCAAAATTAAATACTATGTCATCTCAAAGGAAGTATAAAAATAGAGTAACATTCCTTGCATCCACATAGATGTCGATTGGAGTATGAGGGTTAACTTGGAAATCCATGCACATCGAGCAAGGTCGCACTTCAATGGATTTGTGAATGCTTCACGTAATAAGCAAGAAATTGAATTAAGTGAGAATCAAGTAGAGAAAGACAATGATTATCCGACATACTCATAGATCGAAAAAGAGAGGTACATATAGTAGTGATGTGTAACTATTATGCATGAAATGTGTTCACTAACCCTATTGACCTATTCAACAATGACTTATTCAACCTATGACCTATTCTCACTAAGTGAGATGACTAACCAACTAGGTGGACAAGACATCGAATGATGACAAGTCTAGTCATATACACCAACACCCCCTTCATCGAAGCTGAGGTAGAGGTCATGAAAAGTCAAAACTAAAAGAGAACTCCCTAGACAACTAAGAAATATGTGTCAATGGGGCCTAACTACTAAGCCTGATAAGGTACCCATGTATAAACAACATCTTCCTAGAATAAGAAGAAGAAGAAGAGAAGAATGGGTCCCGAAAACTAGGTCTAATGAGGTACCCATGTATAATAAGGATCTCAAGTAATGGAGGAAAAACCCTAAGGGAAAAAAATCCACTTACAAGAGATAAAAGACATCCCTAAACAACCTAAGAAAGATGTGTCAAATGAGTCCCGAAAACTAAAGGCCTAATAAGGTACTCATATACAAATGCAATATTTCTAGAAGAAGAGAAGAGATGAAGAACATTATCCATCATCCCAAGATGAAGAATGTATCAAAGACCACCCTGTATTAAGTGAAGAAGAATATCCTTGAAGTGACAAGGTGTAGTTCCTATCTAAGGAATGATGCTCCATATATTAGGTGGAAGTTCCAACTATTCCATGAAGGGGTGGTGAATCTAAAGCAACAGCGAAGAAGGAAGGTGGAATATCCTGTAGTTGTATAGAAGAGTTCCCAATGTCCGATGAGTCTTAAATCAAAGTACATGCTCCTGAAAATTATGTAGAGGACCAGAAGTATGTGGATTAAGAGATAACTCCTCAATAGATGATAAGTGGATTATGGAGGTGGGTCCCCATCACTATGGAAATTAACCAAGCTAGAAGAGAATTCATCATCATCAAAAGTGAGCTCAGAAATATCATCAAGTCTAGGTGAATCCGATGAATAATCTGAAGGAGGAACAAAGTGAAAAACATTAAATTTGAGTATGATGATCAACTGTACTCAATGAAAATAATAACACTATGAAGCTCTCTAACATAAACTAAATCCGAGTGAACTCAACTCACATGCCCTAACTGAGGTGGGTGATTTGATACATTGAAAGGAGATTAGTTAAAATTGAAGGAACACTAAGCACATTGTTGAAAATGTCACCACTCACTTCAACAGAACCTCTCCCAAATACCAATGTAGAAGTGTCTTCACCAAGTCGAATAGAATACATGTCATATGGCTCTAAAGAAGTAAACTCAATGTCAGATGAGGCCATATGATGAGATGCACTTGAATCAATCACCCATGTAGGAGTAGGTGACACAACTACAACTAAAGATCTTGCTTTTGTTCTTTCCTTAGTTGATTAGTTGATTCTTTTTATTTTTCTTTCGCTTTCCCCTTTCCATTTTCTTTTTCCTTAGAAATTTCATGAGTTGATGATGAAGATGGCTTGAGAGAATCGGGAACTCCTATGTTGTTCTTCTCAAGAAGACTCATGAGGAGGTCAATATTCTTCTTCAAACATTTTTCTTCTTCATGTCTACCACTGCAATACCCACATTTTAATCGTTCTTTAGGATTTTTAGAACTAGAAGAGGAAGTGGAAAAGTTTGATTTTGTGGTGGATTGGTCCTTTTAATCTCATGATCCTTATTGTTCTACTTCTTCTCTTTTGAAACCTTAGGTTTTTCATGACCAATAATGAGAGCATGGGATTTTGTGGATCTAAGAGTACCCATATGAATTATCTTATCTTGTTCTCTAGTTAAATAAATTACAAACCCATTAAAGGAGGACAAAGTCAAACTTGCACCAAGTTCTCTTTTTGTAGCATAGAAGGTAGATACGAAAAATGAATAGTCTGGACCAAGTTTTGCAAGGAGGAAATAATGATTTGTGAGTCCTTTTCAATTCCACATTTTTTTAGTTATAATCTAAGAGTTTGGTGAAAAAATCCCGAGAGTGTCAAAACTGCTAGGGTTGAGACTAATCAACTCATTTTTCAATTCATTTCATTTCATTTCATCCTATTTCCCAAAAAAATTATCTAAGGCATCTCATACTTCCTTGGGAGATTTGGCAGTATTTATATGAAAGCATAATTCTGGTGATATAGAAAGACACAACAGTCCAAAGGCTTCATCACATTTATCAAACCACTTTTCTTTCTCGTGTCTTCTTTAGGTTCATTTTACAATCCCAT
The DNA here is from genome assembly GCA_018340775.1 of Taxus wallichiana var. yunnanensis. Taxonomy (NCBI): domain Eukaryota; kingdom Viridiplantae; phylum Streptophyta; class Pinopsida; order Cupressales; family Taxaceae; genus Taxus; species Taxus wallichiana. The sequence goes on along the minus strand of CM031240.1, from coordinate 798,687,748 downwards.
AATTATCCGAAAATAGTTTTTATTTTCTCAAAGAAAGAGACATGGCATCTTTCCATTCATGATAGTTAAATGCGGTAAGTAAAGGAACAAAATCATGATCCATAACAGATAAAATTGAGCAAATAAAATAGCGAAAAGTAAAGAAACACATAAAATGAACACCCCCTGAATGTGGCACTTTATAAGTAGTGCATTGATTACACCCAAGTATTCATGCGACATAAGGCATTGGACACTTAGTTTATAATTAGCAAAATATCACACAAGCATGGAGACCATAATATGCTCAGTCGGCCAATGCACAATGAAACAAGTAATCAAGCACAAAAAATTAAGCAAGAAGGAAAATAAGCTCTCATTCCATAAGGTTGTGGCAGACACGCTCACTAAGCTACAAGCAAAGAAAAGTGCTTACAATGTGAAAAAGGCTCAAAGAAGAGTCCAAACGGATTTCGGGATGCAACAAAGGCTCCCAAAAGGTGAAATAATGCTAAGAGGGACGTTACACACTCATCAAACAAATTAGTAGAAAAAACGTCTAATAATGTTATAAATCGTAATTTTGAAAAATGTCGGTAAGCTTAGTTTAATAAAAAATGCAAAAAACCAGCGCCAAGAAATGATAATAATGATAATTTAATTTGAAGACAAATAATACTACTAATTAAAATTAGAAGAACTTAACTAAAATTAATACACTTCAAAAAATCTAATTAAGAAAATAAATTGCACCCCTTTTAATATAAAGCCTTACCTTATAAAAATTCCCATTGACCATTTATATTTAAAATAAAGGCATTCACTTTTAATAAAAGACTTGCCCCTAATTTAAAAACACTAACATATAATACTCCCACCTTAACTTACCATTATACTTCAATTAAAAGCATTTACGTTTAATGGCATAATAAGATCCTAACTTTTAATTAAATAAGCACTCCACTTGAAAAAAAGTTACCTACACTTTAAAAATATCAACTTGGGCTTTCAATGCTTTTTTTCCTGTCGTATTTTGCTACGCAAACTATATTTTCTTAACCCTCCTTGCGATCTTCTCTTGGTCTTATCATAGTGTATTTCAGTCCTTTTTCACCGCTTAGGTGGTGTTTGCACTTATAAATGGCCACCACTTCCCCCGAATTCAACAATCATTTAAAATTGATGACCATGGCTCCCAAGCGCGCAAGGAAGTTTGTCCCGAAAGTCTACGATGAGGTATGGACTCTGAACCCACCCCTGATGTGGTTATTGCTAATGAGTTTTTGGATCCTGTGGTGACTTGGTATCATAACCACTACCTTATTGCATATTTTTGTGGTCGTATCCTGTCTGAGTCGTATTTACAAAATTGGATGAAAAACCATTAGAGTCTTCGGCATCCGTGTTTTTTAGAAGGTGTGTGCGTAATCTCACCAAAGGTTTGTATTTCTTTACCTTTTGTGAGCCCTCACAGGTCCAAACCCTTATGACTAAGGTTCTTTGCTGGTATTTAGGCAATACTCTTCTTGTGCTATCCTCTTAGACTCGAATTTTAGTCCGAATAGCCAAGTTTCACTCAAAATCCTGTTTGGATTGAGCTCCTTGGTCTTCCTATTCATCTATGTTCTTTCCTAGATGAGATATTCAAACTCATTAGTAGGGTGTAATGCCATCAAAGCAAGACTGTTTTTTACGCTCATCCTAACAAGCATGTGTGTGTCGAAGTGGACCTCACGAAAGATTTGTGGGACCATCTGAATATTCATGTGGGGTCCCTAAAAATTTCTCAGAAGGTCATTTATTTTAACCTCCTGAACACGTTTTTTCGCTACTAGGCCCCGAACCATCGTATTAGGGATTATCCCCTTTTAGCTCGCTCTAAACCCACTCCCATGCCATCCGCATGAGCCAAATTTTTTTATTACCCCTTACGCTGATGGTTAAAAGGTGGTTGCTTCAAAAAATAATTCAGGGTCGATGTCTTATATGTAAGTTCCACCTTGTCTTCTCCTTCACCGCCACCAACCATGGATGAGCCTCAGGTGGAGTAACCTAGTCCTTTTGTTTCCATAACAGCCACAGTCTCACGTAACCACGAGTTGCAGACAACTATTGAGAAGTATGGGAATGTGGCTTCAACCTCTCTATCATTGTGGCATTTGTTCAACCTGCCTCATGAGGTGGCGCATGGCTCATGGCAAGTTAATGGGGATAAACGCCACTCCATTTAAGTTGATTCGTTCTAATTCAGACTAGATTCTTCTTCCCAATAATTTCACCATTCTCGGCTCTGAGGATGGTTTTCCAGATAGGCAAGGTGCATTTGGCATGTCTGATTTTTCATGAATTTTATGTCATGGAATGTTAGAGGTCTGACAGAGTCCTCATGAAAATTCTCTATCCACTTAGCTTGTCAATTAATAAGAAATTTAGATGTTCTTTACTTACAGAAATCAAGATTTCTTGTTTTTTTCTTCAAACTCACGACATGTATTGCCCTTGATTTTATGCACTTTCATACTCAACACATTGATGGTCGTGGTGGCACTAGAATTTTCATTGCACCAAAATTTTTGGCATTAATTATTTCATCAAGCCACGACCCAAGTAATCGGGTGGTGTGGGTGATTTTGAATATTAATGATATGTCTTTTGGTATTCTCAATATTTATGCTCCTAATGATGCTTCCGAAAGAACTTTATTATGGATGTGGTTAGGTTTCAACTTACCCATAACATATTGGTTGGTTTGTAGTGACTTTAATATGGTGGAGCATCTTGATGATAAATGTGGTGCACTCCTGATGTGTTGGTGCCTTAGAGAATGTGTTGCTTGGTATTATTTTAAAATCCGTTGGGGCCTCTCCATCTGATTCTCAACCGGTGGCAAGAATTTAAGGATTCCACTTGGTTTACTTGGACCAACCTCCGAGAAGGATCTGATTGTGTATTAAAATGCCTCGATTGTGCTCTTCTTGGTCAACAAACCTATTTTAATTTTGACATGCATGGCTCCACCGTTATCAAGGTTTTTTCTCGATGTGATTTTGTCATACCACCATTCAATCACATTTAAGGTTGTTTGGCAGGGGGCCCTCCCAAGGTGCCTAGTATTCAATTTTTTCTAAATGTCTCACTGCTATGTCACCATGGAGTTATCCAGATCATCACCAAAATTTGGAATATGGTGCCACATCCCCCTTTGTTGTCACCGGAGTTCTTAGTGGAAAGAGGTGATCCAACGCACCACCAAATTTCTCTACCTATTTGGTAAACATGTTGCTCGGATTCGAAGATGGTTTGATTCTTCTCTGCATAAATAATTTTGAAGGGTATCCTTACTCCTAGAATCCAATCCCTTTGATATTCGGGTTTAATCTCGGTGACGGCTCTTCGGCATAAGCTCGAGCTCATTGAATCCCACGTTGCTCATGGTGCTCAAATCCACTTGAGGCTCCACTGGCTTAGGGTGGGAGATAAAGCTTCTAAGAGATTATTCAAATCCCTTTGAGCCAAGCATGCTCATCAACAGATCAAGGTTATATATGAGTCACACCAACGGCTTACCGAGCTCTAATATATTTTTGCTACTTTTTTCAAGCATTATCATGTGGTTTTTAAGCTCATAAGGATTCTTTTAAACAAGCTTCTACTTTACAAAATGCATTGATGTTGTGCCTTCACAACTCTCCCCTCGGGATTCAGCTCACTGTGATGCTCCTCTTACTTTAGAAGAACTTCATTCAACTTTTCTTTGTTTAGCCAATGATAAATCTCCCGAGTTTGGATGGCTTTCCCAACGAGTTCTATAAAGCAACTTGGTCCTTTGTTGGACCTGATCTACTCAAAGTGTATCTTGAGGCTCTTCAATCTCACTCTTTAGGGAGTTTCATCAATCAAGGAAACATCAAGTTCATTCCGAAAGCAGCAACCCAAAGATGATTAATAATGGCGGCCTATCACCTCGTTACATGCTTCCTACAAAATTCTTGCTAAATCTTTAGCCCTTTGATTGTTAATATTCTACCGAAGATTGTGTGGCCCGAGAAAACAAGATTTTTCAAAGGCCATTATATTCTAGATAATCTTCTTGTAGTTTGGGAAGGTATGGAATGGGTTTTTATTTCCTCTCGAAGCCTCTTTTTCTTAAAATTTATTTTGAAAATGATCGTATCGAATGACCCTTTATTTTGGTTATGCTCAAGGCTTTAAGGTTTGGTACCTTCTTTTGTTTTGCTATTTCTACTCTATTCTCATATGCTTCTACTCAACTCACTATTAATGGCCATCAGTCTCAAGCCATTGGACTCTACCGCTCCATCAGATAGGGTTGCCCTCTTGTTCTGGATTTTTTTGTTCTAGCAGTAGATGTTGTGGGTTACTAAATTGCTCATCAAGCTACCCAGGGTCGAATTTGGGGAATTACCTTACCCGACCATCACACACAGTTTATTAATGGGCATTTTACAAATGATTCCTTCCTTACAGTTGTTGAATCTGAGAAAATGTTGTTGCCATTTTTTATTGTTTATCTACATTATGTTTAGCCTCCGGTTCTAACATTCAGATGGAAAAAACTCTTGGTTTTCGTCAAAAAAATTTCCAATGCTAGATTGGATTTAGGCATACCCATGGAAATGGATTAGTTGTGGTGAGAAATTTCACTTCTTAGGCATTCCTTTTTCCTTCACCAAGAATTCAGCGACTCTCGGACTTATGTGGTTAATAAAGTAGAGCATAAAGTTATGAATGGTCCTCTAAACCACTATCCTTGGTAGGAAAATTTCAGTGTGCACCAAAATTCTTGTTCTGCTACTCATGTTTATTATTCTTCTTGTTGGTTCCCTTCTCGCTCGTTGTTCAATTGGTTGGCTAAACTTCGTGGGATTTTCTTTGGTGTAAAATGTCCGGTTCAACTAGGCTTTCTTTGTGTCACCTAGGATGTTTTTGTCTCCCTCGCCGTAAAGGTGGTATGGGCATCATTGATCTTTACTAATATAGTGTGGTTTTTGTGCTAATTGTGTCATCCACAATCTTTCTAGAGATCACTATTGGAAAATTCTGTTGTAACATTTTATTGAATCTGGTGTCCCTTTTGGCAAGCAAGGCTGAACAATATTGGTTTGCATACTCTTCTCATTACGTCTACTCCAGTTAAGATTAAGGGTACCTTTGTGGTTAAAATAATTTGGAAATCATTCGAGAAGGCTAAGCATTTTTCATGATGGATTGATGGTTTTCGCACTAGAATTTTGTTTAATGCTCACAACATCGATGCTCTCCAATTCTCTCGATGGAACGCTTTTGTTAGATGAACTCCCTAAAGCATCAAATCCATTTTGATCTTCCACAAAGGCATTCACACTATACATGATTTGGTGCACCGTAGGGATTAGATTATGTGGCCTAATCTCAAAGCAAAAGTTTCTTTGCAAAATTCTAATTTTCTCGACAATTTGTAATATTCAGGAGCTTCTTCCAAATGTGATGCTTCATAAACTTGGCCTTCATCCATCAAATTCCTAGTGGCGCGATTGGTGCTAGAATCATGATATATCATTTTTGCGTTATAACACTCACATGATTTATCACTTCTCTTTCCTCTATCACCTTTGTAATTGATAAGTTAAATTCTTGCTAGGGACTCCATTTGTTTCCCTCTACCTAGATTTGTAGACTTGTTCATGCTTGAACCCTATCCTTGAACCAAAAGTTAATTATTTTTGTGGTGATTGATTTATCAAGGTCTTCCTTTGGGTGAATGGCTTTGGAATTTTGGCATTTCTCCCCCAACCCGCCCCTTTTGTTCCGGACTGAGTCTTTTTGCATTTATTCTAGTTTTACCTGCGTGCACAAGCTATATGGTGTTGGATTCACTCCTTGTTTCTACCTATCACCCCTGAATTTTTCTCCAAACATCCATCTTTTTTTGGGGACTTTATTCCATGGCCTCATTATATATCTAATTTGTGGCACCTTGGGGTATTTATGGATCTTTATGGAGTATGTCAATTAAATGAAAACTTTATTTGGGTGGCTACTTTATTTGGAGTAAAGTTAAAAAAACATGTCAACTCCATAAAGATCCCGGGGTGGCATAGGTAGCGGAGAGACAGTTAGATGGCATGTATGGATGCACTCCAACCGCCCTCGAGTGCGCTCAAAGTGCCGAATTTCATTGCATGTGTGGGGGGGTCTTTAGAGGGAGTATTAGGTTGAATGGTGGCCTCAAGGAGCTACGCATGACACACAAAATGCATGTAAGTGTAGGAGGAAAAACAAACATAGGGCCCGGGGAGAAGAAGCAAGGAAAGCTAACACAAATCTTGAGATCAAAATAGTGAACGGAAGAGCTTGCAATGAAAGCCAAGAGTGAATGGTGAGTTCGAGAATGCAAGAAACCACCGAAAAATGTCATTGAAAACACCCTAATAGACAAGGGAAGGGTAGAGAACATGGCACAATGCACCCAAGGAAAGGAAAAACCCACCTAGGGCATAAGCAAGGCAAACATGCATCAAGAGGAAAATAAATGCAAACAAACCCTATTCACAACCAAAGCAACATAGAACTCACGGAAGGTAAAGTAGGAAATAAAAACTCAAGAAAACCAAAGGGCTCGGTGACCAAGATAGAAACGAACCGGAACCCTACAAAAATTTCATCCTAATGAAGCATAATAGAGTAACATGCAAATGTAAATACAAAACCAGATAGGAGGAAGGGCGTGGACAAGTTTGGAAACCAAAAATTTATAAAAAAATCACTTGCAAACCAGCGGGAAGAGGAAATAAACTAGAGATCTAAAAAATCACTTTCAATTAATAAAATTAATTTAAAAACTAGAGATGAAGATCCAACCTCTAAGTTTAGCAAAGTGCCTCCAAATGTAGTTGCAGCCAGAATTTTAGCTAAAAACCACCGAGAACTCCAAAAATCACTTACAAATGCACCAAATACACATGAAAACTAGTAAAACAACTCCACAATCCAAAAGGTTACATTTCTTAATAGGATTCAAAAACTGAAATCTTGCACGAGAAGCACAAAAACTACAAAATGAATTAATACAACCAGATTCAAATGAGTGCACGATTACCAAACCCAAGCTCTGATACCATGTCATATTGGAATATGATGATTAACTTGTAAATACGTGCACATCAAAAAAGTCACACTTCAATGGATTCGTGAATGCTTCACGCAATAAGCAAGAAATTGAATCAAAGCAAGAATCAAGTAGAGAAAGACAACTGAGTGTCTGGCATGCTCATAGATCGAAAAAGAGAGGTACATATAGGAGTGTTGTGTAACTCCTGTGCATGACACGTGTACACTAACCCTATTAACCTATTCATCTATGACTTATTCAACCTATGACATATTCTCACTAAGTGAGATGACTAACCAATTAGGTGGACAAGACGTCGAATGATGACAAGTCTAGTCATATACACCAACAATAGGTAGTATAGAACCGATTAGAGGGATAATAACCACCTTGATTTAGTAAAGCATAACAACAAGCCATGATCACACATAAATGCATAAAACCAACTACACATGCACCCTAAAGAAGATCTAGGGTTTTGAAATAAGCGAGGGCTAACCTACGGACTCTAGGAAAATATTGGATCAAGTGAAGGATTCTCTTAAATACGTTAACCAAATTTTTTCACCCTTTTTAGATTTGATTAAGATTTACACATAACCAAAAAGGAATGAAATAAAATCTACAAGGTTTTATTATGATTAATTGACTTTAGATGTTAACCATTCAATATCAAACTAATATATTAATACTTTACAACAAATCTATATGATACAATATAAGTTCATAAATATATGGGATTGAATGCACTTAGCTGATTACAGATGATTTTGGGAAAATTTTGGTGATCTGAATGATGGAACATGGAGATATGGACATAAGAATACCTCAAAACTATAACTATGACCTAAAGATGCTCAAATAATACCGTATAATAGGAACTATTAGAGTAGGTATTTACCTTAGCTCATGTTCAGCTAGGTACATTATTTACCTTTATTGTATTTATCCTCACCCACTTATGTGTGTGGATATTTCTTTTATCTTATTTAGATATTAGGAGATATTATCTAGTTGTTAGGTATAGTTCTTTCCTTGATCTATGGTATTGACTAGTTCTTTCCTTGATTTATGGTATTGACTAGATCCTTGATGTCTAGTTCTCTCCTAAATCTATGGTCTTGACTAGTTCTTTGATGACTAGTTATTTCCTTGATTTATGGCTTGATCTATGACCTTGACTGGTTCTTAGATTGTTATTCCTTACCTATTTAAGCAAGGCCCATTCTCAATGTATTGCATTGAGTTCCATAATAATATATGATATTGCTTCTTATTTGTTTGCAAAGGTTTATGTAAAGTTATTCTAGCGAATTACTTTCATCTTATTGATCGTGGTGTTTAATTAGAATATGTGTTCTTGGCTTGGTACGATCTGGTTATCGTTCCTTTCAGAACATGAACATTTGTATAGTATTAACCTATTCTTATGGTCTTGACGCTACTTAGAACTAAGATCTTTAACTTTCCAAGTTTATCACTTGTCTAAATATATTCATCTCTTTGTATTAGTCATTATCGATTACATTGTGGGGCCCTCAAAATGCTCTTTTAAACCGTTCAAACCCTAATCATGGATAGAGAGTCCTACAAAAAAAACATTAGTTGTGTTGTGGACACCCCCATGCACTATTAATGTTGGAACTACTCTAAATAGGCATCAAACCGCATGTCATTCTCCACCTAGCATGTGATATCTAGATGTAGTGCATTCATATGTGGCATTTATTTTTGTAAAATCTTGACTTGAGTTTCTCTCTTGCAGATCTACTTGAGTGAGTGAATTTGGATGCTTACAAATGTGGAAAGAAGTCCCCTAGACCTAGTGGGAAGCTTCAAAATTGTAGATAGTGCTGCCCTAATGAATGTATAGAGGTATTTGCGAAGTTTAGGGATATTTGTGTGTCTTTGTGTTAGATTTTACAATAGAATTCTATAAGAGTGTTAGGTTCTAAATGAAGTGAGATTCACTTACTTATGTATTCTTTTATAGATGATTTAAGTTACAAAATAAGTTGAGGAGTAAATGACCCAAAGACTAATATGGAAAGTTCAGGATCAAAGTGAGTAAGGGAAAAACTGTACACTAGGATCAGGTTCGTATGACACAAATTGACCTTGGTGTAAATTTTCTACCCTAGAGGAGAAATAAGAGTTTTGTGATTTGAAATATGACAAGTGGAGTTTCTAAATGAATTTCATGCATTTGATTCTCATAAACTATCGAAAAATGAATGTGTATGACTAAGAAAGATAGACAAGATACCTAGAGATGTACATGGTGAGTATGGGTAAAGAGAACTTGTTTTAGCAAGAGAGTAATTTAAAAACAAGTGGTGTCAAGGAGTAAAATTACAAAAATTGAGTATTTGTTGTGCCATTAGTGGTACTCTAATCAAAGCAAAAGAAAAATAAACTTTTATTTACAACAACATGAGTAATAGAATAAAGAAATATCTCGGATGCAACAATGGAGGAAATAATGTTCTAAGGCCTATTTTATGGTATCAAGATGAAGGTGATTCTCTCTCTAAGGAATTTGTCGATTTTTACCAACAAAATGTAGAGAAACTAGTATATTAAGCTATTTCTAATATACAATTTCCCAATATACTTTTCAATCAGTAAATAAAAAATTTATTTGAAGATTTCTTTTTTGATTTGAAATCATTTTAATTGTGGATAAACAAGGAATGTCTAAAAATAGGTTTTATCATAAATCTTACCTAATCATGTTTGGAATGTTGTTTGTATAAATTTAAAAAAATATAAAAGGGTTAACAATTGTACTTTGTATACCAATTGAGGGTCAATAAGTAATGGTTTTATGGAAATTGTACTTTACGTAATTAAATATTTTCATAAGAATATTGACCATGCAAGCATAAACCCATAGAAGTATAATCTTTAAACCCCACGTCTACTCTAATTTTCTCTACAAATAAACTTTCTTATATACCCAAAATTGATCCACAAACAAGGGTATACAATTCACTTCTTGCCCGGATTATTTGTAAAAATATATCCATATGATGAACGAGTTAGAAAACACAAAATAAACATATATTAATTGCTTAATAATTTCTCACATTAAAATGTGACATATATTTAATACATATTCATTTAACGCATACCTAACTACGACCTTCCTACAAACATACATAGTATTGTATGCACTAAAATCTACATGTTTACTTATTAACTAGTTCAAAACATGTTTATGAAAGACAAAGAAATAGTCCTCAACAAACAAAAGTGGGGAATAATTTTTAAAAGCATTGTTTTCCAATTCTACAAAATATATTGGGACACAAGGTAGATGGAAAAGGTTGGTGTAAGAATCCCCACTACAATCATTTTCACACTCATCAATGTCATGATGAGTTGATATCCACTCATCTAACTTCCATTGTTCAAGTTCTTCCATCCTGGCGAGTCAACATCCCCCCACCATGCAAGGATGTCTTAAGATAATTGATGTCATATTCCATTTGTAAATGGACATGTATTAAAATGGAAAACTTTGGATATTGTCCAAGGTAGGTTGTCCATGGAATTAAAAAGATAATTTTTTTGAATCCGTTTTCCCATGACGACATATGTACTTGTGAGTCGCAACTCCATGATGACAATGACTACCATGCCAAACATAACAAACATATATGAAGCTTTCATATTTCTTCATGACTATTCTCTATGGAATATTTGTAATTTCAACCTATTTACCTTATTAGGTGCAACTGAGTATAAGGGTGACGGGCTCACAATTTTTATGAGAGTAATGTATACATTGTGAAGTTGATTGGAAACCATTTTTGGGATGTTGTGTAAGAGTGTCCACATTTTATTTTCCACTCATTCATCTTCATAATATGAAAATAATATGCTATACAAACATCATATCCATGTAAACAATTCAATTTTCAATCAATCATGATACAAACAATTATTTTCTTCTACCATAATAGTAGAAATTTAAAATGGGGATTTGAATATTTGGTTATCTATTCACAAAGATAGACGTAAACTTAATTTTATTTGGATGTACTACATATACAAATATATATCATTGGTACATAATTGCAACATTTAAGGACAAGAGTCCACATAAATAAAGTTAGCCATGTCTAGGAGGATGGAAATTTTATTGTAGCATTGCTATGTCTAAAATTGCATACTTAGAAAAAGATTTTATCTTGCACAGAAGCATGCACAATTTTCAAGTTTACACACACAAAAATTCACCCAATTGTTGTCATTCCTTACATATCATAGTATTTTCTCGATAAATTGTTGCATATTATTATATTTATAACAAAAACTACATTTTCCCCATGGAATAGTCATGAATTAAGCTTTGTTAGGTAAAATAGCCCAAATTCCCACACCCAGAAATATCCTATAGATTCTTCGACTCTATTTCTCGAGTGTATAGTGTCTTTTGGGACCAAAATGTCAAATTTAAACTTAATCGTCAAACTTTGTTTGCTAGTGGATCTATCTAGGAAGATGCTAGCATTCTACGATTGTATGCTCTCTTTTGACTGATTGTAATATGCTTCAATGTAAGATTTTAAGTCTCAAAATGTGTAAAACCCTATGTAATCAACTAAAAAGACCAAAAACCCTAACATGGGTTAAACCCATACACAAAGGTTAGTGTTTGGGTTGAATTACAATCCATACACCGGCTATGTTGGTACTAATCTAAAGAAGCATATACGATTCTCCACCTAAATATGTGATATATGTATGGATGCAACTATATTTGAAAATTAGATCACTTGATAATGCTTGTTGTAGCTTTCTTGTTTGGTGTTTTACTTTGCTTTGATGGTCTTTGGCTTGAGAATCTTAACACTAGAAACTAGTTTGGAGTGCCTTAGACCTATGTAGGGGCTAATCCTAATGTGTGCTACTACTTTAGGGATTTTTATGAGATTTTTGTGTACTTATTGAGAGATAGTTTCTTAAAGATGTTTGAAAGTGTCAAGGAATAGCCGTGAGTAAACAAGTGATTTTATCCTACTCACATATAGGGTTCTAAAGGCATAAGTCCGCATTAAGGCCAAGCCATGAGGAAAGTAATGACCCATAAAAGATATTAAATTGATAAAATTATCATTGGAAGGCTTGAGATGAAATTTACGCTTTATACAAAAGCATTTGGTGTGGTTTTGTCCCTGTTTGGAATTTTTGTCCACAAGGGATATGCAATGCTATAAAGTTATGTGTGACAACTTGGATGACTAGATTAGTTTGAATTGTAAGATTTTCTATGAGTGATTGAGAATTTCAATAAGGAGACCTAGTCTTGCAATAAAATTAAGAATATAGAAATTAGAATTGACATAGGTGCAAAATTCATGGTAGGGATAATGCCAATATTAATACTATAAAGTAATTAATTGTCAAATTTATGTATCTAAATGTATAATCTCCCAAGTCTAATTCCTTCTACTACCACTATAGTGATCTTGCATATCCTCCACATAACAACTCAACTTTTCATATTAAAGTTTAGAACCTTAATCCATGATACATGTATCACATTTTTAATTTGTTTCATATTCCCATTTGGAAATTTTACTCATATATCACTATATCCTTTTATTTCACAAGATTTATTTTCACCTAGATAAATTTTAGTGCCATCTATTTCTCATGGAAATTTTTAAACAAACTTATTTTGCAAGTCATGTGAACGTGTGCTCCTGAATCAAGAAATCATGCATTTCAGTCATTCCTGAATTTAAAATAAACGACTTTTGATTCAACAAAGTTATTTACCATGCATTTTAACTCTGCTTCTCTATAAACAAAGTTATTTACCATGCATTTTAATCATTGAAATTAACAACTTGTGATTATTTAAATCATATTTTAACTGTTCTTTTCTATAAAAAAATTATTTTCTTGTCTATTATATTTGTAAGTTCACATAAAATTACTTTTAATTATTCAAATTATATTTTGTTCTTTTCTCTCTATCAACAGAGTTATTTTATTGTCTGTTATATTGGAAAGTTCATTAAACTTCTTGCACCCATAAGAATAATGGCCAAACTTACCACAGTAATTACAGTTATAACCATTCGTCTTCACACTTTCACAGAAGTATAATTTTTAGAAATATAACTCTATTTGTATAAACCTTTTAATACTGACCATGTCTTAATATGAAGAATGATCATCTATTTGATAAACATTCTCAAAAGAATATTTTCTTTTCTCTCTTGGTACTTGCTGTTCCATTTCAAAATGTAATAATGATTATAAAAGATAAGATATTGTTGTCCACATATTATTGTGGTTGCACATTTTTAAATATGTTGGTGAGTAATTCTCCTCAAATTTTTAGTTGTTTTCTTAATTTTTGGTTGGAGTAGGCCTCATATATTCAGGGTTAATAGTATACTTTTTCCATTTATATTAGATTTTTGTGTGTTAGATAATAAGAATCAAATTGGAGTTGTTAACAATATGTTTTATGTTAAATGTATATAAATTTTATGTTAAAATTTATATTAAGATAAATTATTTACTAGATGAGTTAGTATTGAACTTCAAATTGTAAAGTTTTAATTATTATATTTTCTTTATACAATTCTACTAAGAAAATATACCTCTTTCACATTCAAAACAACAAATTCTTAATAATAATTAACAATTAAATAATAAAGAAAACATCCCAATATATTAGAATTTTTCATTAAGAAAGGTTTAATAGCTAAGGAATATTTTCCTTTTCTAACTCTACAAAATCAAATATATCAAAAGACTAATTACTTTGTAATTCTTGTAATTATAGAAAAGAAAGGGTATTCTCATAAGAATGAGATAATCCTTCATATAAACACCACTTATAAATATTTTGTAAGATAAAAAAAAGTGATAGTGAGAACAATGGAAGTACTAGAAGTGTGGAAATGAGAGCTGGTCATTTTAGATGCCACTTAAGTCGAGCTTGTTGCTCATTAGTTACATAGAAGTTGTATTCACCACTTATAAGTATTTTGTAAGATAAACAAAAGTGATAGTGAGGACAATTGCAGCAAATCTGGAAGTGTGGAAATGAGAACTTGTTTAAGTTGCCACTTAAGTCGAGTTTGTTGCTCATTAGTCGCATGGAAGTTGTATTCAAATACCCATGCTAATGATAGAATACAACTGCAAGTAATGGTGCTGCATATGCTATTAGGATCTCACCAAAGAAACATCAATCGATACTCCTTGAGATCCTTAGGTCACTCTTATACACTTCTTCAAAATTACAGGAGGCACCGTGATGGTTGCACTTAAGAAAGCAAGGCTAGTAGAGATTATGGAGGTTCCTAAGCTTAGCATTGAAAATTTGGCGAGTGGTGATTGATTTGCAATAAGCCTAGTTTGTAATCGTTCTTGAAAAAGCCAAGCAATCACCACACCATGGATGCAAAAAGGCAAGGCAATGCTGAAAATAAAAACACTTGAAATACTTGTTTCTAATGACATCCTAGCAACTCCAATATGATTTTTGATGTCGTTTGATTCGTTGGTGCCACCTGGTACTTGGAATATAGCTGCAAATGTCAACCTTTGGCACTAAGGGATGCCACCAGGTGTCCACATCCAATATTTTATCATCCTACACGCCGTCATTATCTTTGCTATTGTTCTGTTGTGAATGTTTGCAAGGTTTAGAATGGCGAATCAAACTATGAGTTGCACCAACACCTTCAAATAATCTTACAATCTCACCAAAATCTGAGCTGTTTTGAGATGCAACTTCTACTACTATGTCAAGTGGACTCAAACCTTTATTGTTGATGGCATGCAAGTTTACATTAGGAAATGACAAGTAAATATTCCAGGAGCTGCACAACAAATGAATATTATTAAAAATACAAATATTATAAGCAAGAAGACAAGCTGTAAAAATAACATTAATGTCCTATCCTTGAGCCTCACAATGGCATTATAATATTCCCAAGAAAGAGAAGGTTATATCTTTATAAACCATTATTAATAAATATGTCTTCCTATACTTAAATTATTGAAATTTATAATTTAATAGATATTAGATTTTTGTTATTGTTGTATGCATACACACATGCAAACATGAATACAGACACACATACATAAAAGAGTAACATAATAACCTACATACTTTGAAAAAGAGAGTATAAAACCATGAGAAAATGTTTAAGGAAGAAGGGAATAAAGCTAACCTCAGGGTCCACTGCATTCATGGCTGCCATATGCAAAGCTGTGTTCCCACTAAGGTCGAAGTCATAGCTCACTAATTTTGCAGTTATTTCATCTTCGTTCTCAGAAACTAGCCTTTTCACTATGCCAATCTGATTATATTCCACAGCAAAGTTCACGGCAGTTTTAAGGCAAGAACTTCGAATTTCAACACAGTTTGGCATCATCGAAATGAACAAATCAACTATGTTTCCATAGCCCTTCATAGATCATCCTTCTTTGTCATTAAGCTTTTGTCACAGCAATTCATATCACAAAACCAATTCAATGGAGTGTTTAGTATCTCGCGCACAATCTCCAGATGCCCTCCATGGACAGCAGCATGCAGTGGAGTCACCCCATTTACATCCCCAACCAGTAGAATAAGATGTATCATATTCAAGCATCTTGGCTTCTCGTTCAGAATCAACTTCACCACTTCTACATTACATACAATACCATACGTTCATCCTAAACCTCACATATATTAATAAATTTTCTTTAAAGGATAGAAAATGTTACCAAGATGTCCTCCGTGAGCTACAGCGTTAAGACATGTTTGGCGGTCTACCCACGGCCAGAAAATGAGAAACAACGGCGTGGCCGCCAACAGCAGCCTCGCTGCATCCACGTGACCGTGCTGCGAAGCTATTATCAGCGCCGTCTCTCCAAACTGATTGCGCCTGTACACAACATACTTGTTATATTTAAGCAGAATTCTGACTACCTCTGGATTGCCCTTCTTTGCAGCTTCATGTAATGGCGTATTCTTATCAGAATTGCGAGCCCCAGCCAATATGGAGGGGCATTTAGCATTCTGAAGAATCCATGTAACGAGCTCCAAATGGCCTTCCCTTGCAACAATGTGCAGGACAGTATTCCCCTCAAATGTAACCTCAGATTGCATTCTACACCTCCCAATTACATTCTCTCTGCATAAAGTTTGAAGGGCCTTGAGATTGCCCTTCTTGGCAGCGATGAAAAGATCAGACCTCATCTTCTTCTTCTTCTTTTCTCCTTGTGTTGTTCTCTTATCATTAAACCCTTCTTATAAGGTTACAATACAAAATTTATAGAAGGAGGATTGGGCGTCACTCAATGTATGTTTATACTTGGCTGGTTTCTTGCTTTTTTAGATCATATATTTTTAAACCATTTTTTTGTTGTAATTTATTGTACATCCTTTTATTATTTTGTTAATACAATTTATCAATGAATTTCAATAAAAATTTGTTAATATGATCTCTTATATTCTATAGAGGGCATTTATGAATTCTATACGTAACGTATAGATGCGATGGGTGCCTACCTATATATGGGATGGGCATCCCTTCGAAGGAAATATAGAGTTTTCTTATCTAGGGATGGGACTATCTCTTAATCATCGGTAGGAGGATCAAGTGTATATCCATATAGTTTAGATATGGGTCGTTGGCCTATTTAATTTATGGAGCTCGGGTGGTTGAGCCCCAAATATCTTATAGGTATAGATAGGGGAGAAAGGCCATATATAATATATCGATCTAATGACTAAGATATATAAATAGGGTGGTTCTCTCTTATCTTTTATTGTTGTTTTCTCCTCGTCATTACACCCTTCTTATATTTAAAATTATTGAAATTATAATACAAAATTTACTCAAGGAGGATTGGATGTCACCCATTTATAATATTTTAAAAATAATTTTTTGTATTTGCATGATTTCTTGCTTTTTAGACCATACATTTTTAAATCATATTTTGTTGTAATTTATTGTACATCCTATTATTATTTTGTTAATACTATTCATAAATGAATTCCAATAAAATTTTGCTAATTATACAATATCTTATATTCTATAGAGGACATTTATGATTCTATGATGAGTTGGACCCCTAATTATATATGGGATGGTCGACTACAGGAGAAAATATAGGGCTTTCTTATCTACGGTGGGACCATCTCTCACTCATCAATATGAGGATAGAGTGTTCACCCCTATAATTCGAGATATGAGTCGTTGGCCTATCTATTCTATAGAGTTTGGGTTGTTGATCCTTAGATATCTTATAATTATAGATGGTGGAGGAAGGCCTTGTAAATAGATTCGGTGACTTCGATATATAAATAGGGTGTCCTCCACTATCTAGCTAAACCACTAATCAACTATATGACTCATCCTCCATAACATACAAAAATGCTAAAGTTTCTCATAAGTTTTTATCATCTCATTATTATTATTTTTTTGGGACAAATTTGGACCACAAACAAAAGGCATCAGTTTTAAACTTATGTCTATGTTTTAAGACCGCAAATGAGATATGATCATGTTATTGGCAATCAAATGTGTTTTAGGGCATTTGATCTAAAAATATCTTATATGTCATGTTGTTTTTTACCATACTTTACATATTATTATTATATTTGAAGATTTTATATGTCTTAATTGATGGTAATTGAAATTTCATTAAGGATGTAAAAATAAAATAAGTGTTGCTTATAAAGTATATCATTGTCAAGTTTGTTTGAGAGCCCCGTTATGTTTTAGCTTTGGAAATTGGGTCACATAGACTAAGGCCAAGAAGTAAATGTTTGCTGCCAGAAATGAGGCTCTAATAATCAATGGTTTTCAAACTAAAACCATGCTTCATCTTATCCAACACACCATTACATCGGGAGGACACTCTCTTTGTCTTCAAGAAGCTCAATCACATTAACGTCATCACAAACAAGCTTGTAAGCTAGCGTAAAAATTATCTTCCAACCATCTCCATGAAAATAAACTTTTTGGCTCATCATTCGAGGCATAAACATTAATGATTCTAGAGGAGTGTTCATTAATGACAAGAATAACATATATTTTTCAATGTGATGGATCTTGGATCAATGTAATGAAGCCAAACTTAACACATACTCATTACTCTGCAAATATCTTGAACTCAAAGAGAATAAATCTTCTTCTTCATTATTCAATCATGGATTACAATGCTTCATAAATAGGGAAACAACTCCCAACTTGATTTTCCAAGTAAACTCTAACTAACTTTGACTAAATCTACTCTAAGTGGCGGAATTTACTATTTTTAGCAATAAACTAGAACCTGTTATTCTTAGTAATTTCGCATGCTTATTCATACAAACACGATAATTGTCATGCATCTTCTTCATGCCTAAATTAGAGGAATTGCCAAATTTTTAACCTACTATGAATGCAAGAGACTAAAATTAACCAATGCCCTAAAATAGGGTAAAAAATGAATTACAACTTAAATCCTAATTTTCCAGCCCCCAAATGGTGGATTTTGGGCCCAAAAATGTGCCAAGATGACTCCAACTATCAGGAGGATTGATTTTTGTGTTCGTCTTGTTGTCAAACAAGTGGTTTTAGAAAAAATAGACTCAAACAGACACCCGGATCAAAAGTTATGACCATTTCAATTTTTTGCTAAAAATAGTGCATCACAATGCAACAATCAAGGATGTAAATTTTGAGGAGATTCAAACACAAGCACTACAACAACTATCTTGATGAGAAGTATGGAAATTGGTTTTGTGTGAGGAAATAAATTTCAAATAATTTGAAGTGATTAAACTAAAATGGAAAATAGTGATCTATTTTAGCTTAATCAAATGTTATGTGAAGCAATAAATAATAGCTAAATAAATAAGGTAAATGACCCAAGCAACTAAGAAGATAAAATATGAAACCCTAATGTGTAAAAAGGATTAGAAAGAGTTTAGTTGATTCGAAAATCGTGCTCAGACTGTGTCACAAAAAGGACTAGATGAACAGAATGTAGGAACAACCATACGAGAGGCTCGAAAATGGTAGATTCGATAAATTTAAGCATAATGGGGTGCTTGAGAAGGATAAGGGCACTTGAGGTGCCCTTGTTCTGCATGCAGATGTCAGAAACCAAACTTGTAGGATCGCTAGATGATCTCGAGGCCTTCTCTTTCTATCGTAAAATGATCTAAGGCCTTCACTTCTGTCACATGTATTTCGTTACACTATGTCGGATGTCACTAGTAATCAGTGATGAAGAAGAGACCTGCAAAACCCCAAGCCAAGCATCAAAACCCTAAAAAAAGAAAGATGCATATGAAGGGGTCGGACTGTCCTTAGTGGCCACAATGGTGGACTTACTAACTAAGCGTTGCACTACATTTCGAACCAAATGTAGTTCTAGGTGAGTGTGTGAAATTCATGCCCTAGGTGCTCTTGTGTCAGTCGCACTTTGTGAAGTAGCAAGCTATAACTAGATGTAGAAATGTAATAAATGGTGGATGGAATAAAATAAAATTCCCTCCTATGCAGTGTGATGTAGATGAACTAGCCTTGTCCCTTATGATGGAGCTAGATGGATGTAAATGAGATCTAGATGCCTTATATGGAATGTAACCTTAGTTGATGATAGTATTTCCTAGTGTTTGGTGCCTCAATATGGTCACATAACTTTATATTTATATGGTTATGTTGTTCTACTTTTTTAATTAACCCAAAAAGGCCGACCACCAAAAAGATAGAAAGCTCAAATGGCTAGAAAGTGTCCAAAAGATGGAAGTAAAGTGGGAAAATGATCAAGGTGCCCCGAATAGGACCAGGGACCCAGGGCACCCGATCTTGCCTGGTGCCCAGTTAGGAGTAGAATGACGTTTAAACTAACAAAAACAAATCAAGCATGTATGTGTGGGAAGTCGGCAAAGACGATGAGAAGGAAAGTAAAATGGTGAAGACGAGGATTAATTAGTACTTTTCTTTACTTTAAAACCATATCAATAGTAGTATGAGACCGGGACTAAATAGTACCCAAAGTGCATGATTTTGTGTCTACACTAAAAAACGTGTAATCTTAACTTCCTATAAACAAACAAAGTCTAGATTTCCAAATTACTAATATGCAAAAATGCATAGTGAATTTTTATGAGTAATTTGTGATACCTCTTACATTCCATGGTATAAAATTCATAAGTTTTATATTCTTCTAAGTTAATTTTTGAAATATTTACTATTTTATGGAGTGGTGACATGTAAAGTATTAGGGCTATGGTTATTAGTTATACATTATATTAGGTCATTTTAATGGATCTAATGTGGTTTACCCATTATGGTAGATTATATTTAGAATGCAAGTACATCAACATGATCGTAGATTGTTGTAATACTTTGTGTGTGTTTGTGATTTTTTTAGATTGTAAAGGTAATGATATTAATGTTTATGATGAGATTTGATAAGTATAGTATAAAGTTATGAATTCCAAGATGCATTGAAGTTTGACTTAAGTATATATAGGAATTGTTTTAGATTTTTGAAGCCATGGAGGTGGAGATGGGAAGACCGAGCAAGAAAACATACTCATCCCTCAACTAATTAACCATTATATAAATAAGAAGGCAACTTTCATTTTGGTGTTACCTCTATTAGCAAGCGGATCATGATATATTGGAGTTTATATGTTATCATGGAACCAAGCCAACTAACCAATGCAGGATTAGTTTTCTTATTGGATGAAGAGTTTTAGAGTTGCAAATGTAATTCAAAAATGCTCTGAAGAGACATATCCAACTTATGAAGTAAGACATGTATGTTAGAAATGATTTTTAAATGATTTTTTATTTTATTTTTAAATCCACAAAGGAGGAAACAAAAATGTTGACCAAGCAAACATATTCATCTTGCAAAAAATCATTAGCAATTGGGATAAATCCAATTGAGAGTAAGGATTTAAAAATATGTGAAAGTAAATCATGTCTTAACAATTTCTTATAGCTCGACCATAGCTACAAGTCTTTCATAAGATTACTTTGCAGTCAATTTTGAAGAAGAAATGAGCTGAATAGAGGAAAATTTATGAATGTTTCAAAGAATTGTGGATGCAAAATCTCTTTAAGAAGATTGAATAAAATATTAAATTTGAAAAAAAAAAGTGTCTCATGTTTGGGCTCTGTTGGAGGATGATCCACCACCTCATTCTAGTGATGTTGCTTCTCGTACTTAATTCTCTTTGTTGTTGGCTTTCATAACCATGAATTTATACTTTTCTAAACTATATGTTTCATGATTATCTATATTTCGATAGTTTCCAACTTTTTGGTCCGAATATACTTACCAACCATTTTATCGTAACTTATTATACATCTTATTATTTTCTTTATATAATTTACACATGAATTCCAATTAAAAAACCACCCCTCTAATCTTATAATAGAAACAATATCTAAATAGAAAATCATCATAGCAGAATATAGTACAATAAAAGTTTGAAAGTATAATTGGAATCCATTTAAATGTTGTGGTGTAATCATTAGTCATGTTTAGTCCGTAAAAAAAATTGTTAACAGTAATTAGGATAATCGAAAAGATAAAGGGAGAATGTTGGCAGCGATTTTAATGATGAGGTATGAAACATAATTAAAGAAAAGAAAATGCTTTCTAGCAAAGCAGACATTCCAAATATATTTGAGAAACAATCATGTTGCCAGAGAAATTAAGGAAAGAACACTAGACTTTTATCTTGAAAGAAAAGTTTCATTTTTGCATTGTTTGTTCCATTTTAGAGAAGCTAATTTGTTTAGCAACTTTTTCTTTAAACGGTGTAAAAAAAAAAAAAAAAAAAAATTGGGTTTTTATGATTTTAATCCATAATAAACTAACCTATTTTTCCAAAGAAATTTATGTTTAGTTTCGAGAAAAACAAGAAATGTGCAAGAAATCGGAATTTAATTTATAATTTTTTATTTTAACAGAATTAATATATTTAACTTTCAAATTTTATCAATTATATAATTTAAATAACTATATTATTATTTATTTCTAATATCATAAATATATACATCAATAATTTTTATGAATTTTATAAATAAATAAAAAAATTGTTTTTTTTTGTTTTTAAATTTAGAGTAGAGAAAAAGAAATGATTGGTTTAAGTAAGACTTTCAAAAACAATGTTATATTACATATAATTTTTAGTTTTATATAAATAATAAAAATATATATATTTAAAAAACTTAAAAATAATTGTAAACACAAAAATAATCGCTTTCAAATAAAAATGTTGAAATAACTCACTCATTATATTACATTTTAGTCTTCTTCTCATTACATCTAACTAATAAAAAGATATATATAAATATATTATTAAGTTAGTCACCCTAATAAAAATATCATAAAAATTAATTATCTAATATAAAAGATGTTGTAATGTGCAAACCCAAATGAAAACTCGCTCTTCATACGGGTTCAACTATTTCCTTAAAGTTATGATTGATAAGATGTAAATTTGTAACACGTCAATTGACTATTTAATTATTATTTTTCTTAATTGACAAATCGGATAGATATATTAAAGTGTTTTGGATGTTAGATATATTGAGGAGTTATTTTGTGCTCTCAACAATTAAGTAATTACTTTTTCTATTTTATTTTTGGAAATAAATTTTGAGTATTTTTAGTTTTTCTTTAAAATATGTAAATAACACTCTAGTTTAATTTTTGTTTTAGATTAGTTATATTAATTTAGATATTTATGATTATATTTTAATTAATTTTGTGAGATTTTATTTGTGTATATAATTTTTAATTTATTTTGAAGATATGTTTTTATTTTGAAATTTTTTTTTGAAGATATATTTTCTATTTTGAAAATATTATAAATAATTGAAAGTAAGATGAATAATTAACCAATAAGTTATATTATGTGAATTTCACAAAAACATTTCCCCAAATTGTCAAATATGGGAAAAAAATTCACTCTAGAATACCTCATCAACATTAAGTAAAATTTCAATGGATTCACTCCTCGTGGACAAAAAGTTATAATTGCTTCCTTTGTGCATGAGGCTTCTTCATAGTCTTCTTCAATGAACTGGAGGATTATCAAAGGGTTATTGAAGAGGTCCTTGGTTCTGGGATCGGTGGGTCTTTTTACTACCCCATGGTTTCTAGAGTTTGATCCGAATACCTTCTCCATCACACGTGTTCCAATTTGGGTGAGATTGTCTAATTTTCCCCTTCATTTTTATATCCTATGGAAGAAATTAAAAACCTTCTAGCACGGTTTATCAAAGATGACAACAAGAGGTTGTGGAGCGGTCTGCATACTTTTGTTAGGATTTGTGTTGAAGTTGATCTCGAGTAAGGGAATGCCAGATAGGATGACCCTCAAGATGGGAGCGACAAGTTATACTCAAATTCTTGTCTATGAAAATACAACTTTCGATGTCGAATTGCAGAGTCCGGGTCACCGCTAATTTGTTTGTCCTCAAAAGAAATCCCAAGCTCATAGGAAAAAAGGTTCTTCTCCCAAGCATTGGAGTCCTCCGTATCTCGAGGATGAAGACAACTCAAATCAAAAGATCAAGTTATTGCAGCTCTTACTCCAACAGCCATTACAACTACAATGCCATCATCTCAGAAGATAATCAGATTTGGCTCCTTCTAAAGAGGTTGATGTCTTTAGTTCCTCCTCCCTCTTTGGAAAGCCCTCTTCGGGAATTAAGCGGCCCCATGAATCTAATCACTCCGATTTGGATAAGGATGGTGCCCATCCTCTTGCAAAGGAGTCTCAAATATCCACTCCATTGGACTTATATGAATACAATCCTTTCATCTCAAAGATGATTTCACAGACAAGTGGCAGGTTGTGTGCTCGAAGAAGGGAAAGAAGGGAAAACACTAAGCTTCCTCTTTCTGTCCTCATTCCCCCTCTTGCTCAGCTTCGCTTCATCTTTCTAGTCTTGTTGCTTTCGAGCTACATCTCCCTTTCCTTTTCTTGTTCTTTTTTTCGTACAGCTGGTTTGGGGTTGCTTCTTCCCCTCCTCTATGGTTGTAGTTTGTTGCTGAAATTGGGTCAGTAGTAGCTCCTCTTTCCTCTTTGTTTTTGGTCCCCCCATCTTCTTTTCTTCATTCAGTTTGGGCATTCTTGGTCTTTTGTTCCTTGGGCAAGATTTTCCATTTTCTCGCTTCATTGTTTTATCTAGCCTTTTGGGCCTTTTTATAAGGATGTGAGTCCTTTCAAAACCCCCACTTTTACCCTTTTCTAAAAAAACATCAAGTAAAATTTCAATTTTTTAAGTTACACACATTTTTAAAAATAAATTGGGCTT
Source organism: Taxus wallichiana var. yunnanensis (assembly GCA_018340775.1). Taxonomy (NCBI): domain Eukaryota; kingdom Viridiplantae; phylum Streptophyta; class Pinopsida; order Cupressales; family Taxaceae; genus Taxus; species Taxus wallichiana. The sequence goes on along the minus strand of CM031240.1, from coordinate 798,663,346 downwards.
AATGTAAATGATGAGTCCCTATTTTAAAACTGCATTAAATGAGGGTTGGTGGACTTCTCCACGACATAAACGATGTCCTATGTGATTTAACATTATGACTACTTATATGAAAATTTATTATGAAGCATATATAACACAAGAAATTCAAAATGTCATCGTAATTTCAAGTCGTTGCTATAAATAAATGTATTCTTCAAGTGTTAATAAGAGAAGTATTACTGCTATAAGGTAATCTATGTTGATATTATTTTCACAATAATTAAAAGGTGGGTGAGTGGAGTTAGATACCCTCTCAGGCGGGTTAGTGATGTCGAGTTCACCGCATCTTGGAATTTCTTTCATGACTCTAAAAATCCACATTCAATCAAAAATCAATTGCACCTTAGATAGGCGGTTTGGTCCACGATAATAAATTATAATCCTTATGTCAATAAGGCAAAGTCACACTAGAGGTGACCCTCTCACTAACATAATGGCCGATTAGGTGCGGTACATACATATGTTTGTTTCTTGCTACTCAAGTCAATTATACTTCTTCAGTACATCTTGGAATTGTTTCGAAAATGCTCAAAATCTCTCCTTAATTTGCTATCAATGTAACCATTACATCTCTTTTTAGTGTAAATGCTAATAAATATAATGGGATACTTTGAGCTTCTCACTTTCTAACTTTTTTCTCAATTACTCAAAACTACATATATATTTTAACTTTTGTAATCCTATATAAAATTTACAATTTTTTTAATATTCTTGCCTATATCATCATTATAGAACAATTATTATTAAATAAAATATTTATTTATTTATATATTTTAGAGATTTTCCAAGTTTAAACTTTCTATTTAATAAAATTATTGCATTCCATTTTTCCTTTAATAGAACAATTGACCTATAGGCCTTTCTAAACTCAATTTTCTTAATAATTGTTGTTTGAATTGTCACATTGTTTCCTCACATTTTAAATTAATTTCATTTAATTGGATCAATTTTCTTGATAACTATTGTTTGAATTGTCATAGTCGATGCTTCTCTTAGGTTTTGAGGTTACTCATGTTATTGTCGATTTATGTGGTCCTTAATAGAATGTATTTATGAAGTTTTTATGATGTTTTTATGTAATTTTCCTTATGAAGGCCGACCTAGTTGTTTTAGGATCATAAGTCATGTATAAAAGTAAGTAAAGAAGGGTTTGGGTTGCATGGTGTGTGTATGAAAAGTGCATGCTAAAGGGTAGATTGTGGAGTTGTAAGAGGTCTATGTAACCATCAAGAAAGGGAAAAGAGTGTGTCATTTCTAGAGTGTGAGAATCTATTGAAAAGATAGTTCATTATGCCTAATCATCTTGGTGAAGAAGTGCATGAGTGAGTTAGCCTAGAGAACAAATTTGAAGAAGGAAGAAGGAAAGAGAGCTTCATAGTTTCATCATCATTTGTTGGTGCAACCTTTCAAATGCAATAAACACATCGGGTGGCTTTATTTAGTGTTGAGTCATCTAGGGGTTAGTTCCTCCTTGTAGGGTTGGTGCTCTACTAAATCTAGGGGTTGGTGTTCCTTGTGGGGTTGGTGCCTCACTAAACTTATGGGTTGGTGCTCCTTATTGGGTTGGTGCTCAACTAAATTTGAATCATTTCTCTAAAAAGTTTTGTTTCAATGGTTTGTATTCCCCTAAGTATTTCCCACTTATATTTGATGTTTTTGTGTACTTGTGTTCTCATTTGCTCTTTTATGGTTATGGTTCTTAATGCATGCATGTTTAATGGTTAAGTTGAATTTAATAATTGATGGATGTAAATGTCTAAAGTGATTGATTTTTTTTTGCCCACTCATTCACCCCGCCTTTTAGTGGTTTTGCTTCCAACAATTGGTATCATACCATGTGCTCTAAGACAAGCTTAACAAGTTTGAGGAGATCCTTTGAAGCATAGAAATGGCGAGTCAAAGCATAGTGGTTCCTCTACTAGAAAATATCCTATGTTTGATGTGACAAATTATGCCTTTGGATTATCGGATGAGAACTCATATTATTTCCTTGGAATGTGATATATGACAGTGAGTTCTAGATGGCTTCACCATTCCTCAAAATCTCCCAACTAATGTAGCGGTAAGAAGGCTAGTAATGATAATTCTAAAGCTATGAATTTTATTTTGTGTGGATTGGAAGAGTCAAATTTTTTCAAGGTGATGCAATGTGATACTACTAAGGCTATGTGGGATAAGCTACAAGTGATCTATGAAGGTGACTCCAAGGTGAATTTGGCAAAGATCCAGACCTATAGAAATCAATTTGAAAGTTTGAAGATGAAAGAAGAAGAAACCATTGTTGCATATCTTCTCAGAGTAGATCAAGTTGTTAATACCATTAGAGGATTAGGAGAAGAAGTGAAAGAATCTTTGGTGGTGCAAAAGGTGTTGAGATATCTCACTCCTAAATTTGATCCTAAATTATCAGCTATAGAAGAAGCCAAGGATCTGATTACTTTGTTGATGGATGAACTCCATGGTATCTTGATTGCTTATGAGATGAGGACATGTGTGGATAAACCTCCCAAGAAGGAAGTAACCTTCAAAGTTGAAAGGAATTCAAAAGGTAAGAAGATCTTAGATGATGATGTTTTTGATATTGATGATGATGAATTGATTGCTAAGTTTGCTAGAAATTTAAATACGTGTTCAAGAAATCATAAGGGAAATATTCCCTTCAAGTGTTTTAATTATGGTGAGTTTAGACATTTTGAAAAAAATTCTTCACAAACATAAGGGAAAAGAGCATGATGATGATAAGAGGTTCCACAGGTCTAATAAGAGTAAGAAGACGTTCAAAACTTTTGAGGACAAGAAGTCCAAGAGAATATTTTACTCTAAGAAGGATTGTAGCTCATCGGAGGTAAGTAGTGAAGCTTTTGATTCTGATTCTGATTTTGATCATGAAGATGTTGGAAATGAAGTCCTTTTCATCGCCAAAGGAGATGAGAGTTCTAAAATTAAGATTCCATATATGGAGGCTCATGTATGGATTCATATGAAGAAGAGGTTGATATTGAAACTAAGTTCATGTCTATCCAAGAAGAGTTGAAGTGTAAAGAGAAGAAGAACAAGAAACTAAAGGAAAAAGTCAAGGATTATGAAGAAAAGAATCATGTTCTTGAAGAAATACATTGGACTAATAGCAACAAGTATGATGATATTTTCAAACATTTATAAACTCAAATGGAGACTATAACAACAAGCCTAAATTCTAAAGATGAAGATTGGATCAAGAATGAGAGGAGATTGAGTCCCTAAACATAGATGTATCTGAAGCATCTAGCAAGGTAATATCATTTCAAAGGTTTGAGAATAGTTCAAAGGATCTTGATGATCTCTTGGACAATCAGAGCCTGCGCAGTGATAGGATTGGTCTAGGATTCAAGGAGAACCTAAAGGTTAAAGAGGTGATTCAAGAGGATGATGTTCGAGAGAAAGGAGAATGTTGGCCCAACTTCCAAAGAAGATCGAAGGTGAACAACCTTAAGATAAATATGAAGACAAGGTCTATTAGGCAACCAAATGTAACAAGGTATGAAAATTCTTTTAATGGCTATTGTTATGCATGCAATGAATTTAGATAGAGAGGAAATGAATTTGGAAGAAGGTCTTCCATGAATGAGGGTTCATGAGATCATGGAAGGATGTTCGTAACTCATCGAGAAAAGAGGTAAGAATGAATTTATTTTTATAACCGTAATCATGTTGGTCATATTGTAAAGTATTATTTTCATGGTCCTTCAAGGAAAAACAAGAATTTTTAGGCTCCTAGAGTACGGGAGAGCAGAAAAAGTAAGGCATGGGAACCAGAGATGAATTAGGGCAGTCCATCTAAGCATAAGGTAGATGAAGGAGAAATTCGAGGATACTCACGGGTCCTAATCAAAAGAAGATTGAAGAGGTTAACCCACAAGTACGAAGGAGGTATTTGAATCTCCTCAAAATGTTGTTTTAGATTCCCATGGTTTGGAATGTCTCTACTAAGATTATTAAATGTGTTCATAAATCTTAAGAATAATATGGTTAGGGGAGCTTAAATAGATGCAATGAAGAAGGGTCTCAAGGTATGTATTTATGTTTTGTCTTATGTTTAAAGGTACAAGATTATGAATCATGTTTCAAGAAGGTTTGTTGTTGTCATCATGAGTCTTGTGATAGCTATGAAATAATTTATATGAGTCATGACAAGTAGTGATTATGCTAAAATGTAAAATTGTAGCCTAATATAAATTTTATGGAAACAATAAATAAATAAATAATGAAATACAGAAATTAACCCAAGCAACTAAGAAATAATGTATGAAACCCTAAATACAAAGAGGGTTAGAAGATCCTTAGCTGATTCAAAGAGGTTTCTTGAGTATGTTGCGGTGGTGACCGACTGAATAGAGATGGAAGACCATAGCACATAAACTTGGAAAAATGTAGATCCGGCATATTTGACTAGACTATGGTGCCTTGAGAGGGATGGGGGCACCCATGGGCACTCTGTTCTAGTTTTTGAGAAACCTAGTCTGCGTAGATGCTTAGAAAACCTCCTATGGGGTGTCACAAGAGGTTCTCACTTGTTTTCCTTTGATCACTTGTATGTCACACTTAGATTTCTGAGGTTGTTGTAAACCTGCAATAAAGAATAGACCTACAAAATCCTCAAATAGACATCAAATCCTCGGTTACCACAATGATGGACTTACTACTAAGCGTTGCACTACATCTCAGACCCAATGTAGTTCTATGTGTGTGTGTGTGTGTAGAATTGTGCCATAGATTACTCTTGTGCATGTCACACTTAAAGTAGCGAGCAAGTAGCTAGATGTAGAATGTAAATAATGTGTGCATGGAAACAATAGACTCCCCTCCTATGAAGTGTGATGCAGAAGAACCAGCCTTTGTACCTTGTGATGGAGGTATATGGATTTAAATAGAGCTCTTAGATGTTTGATGGATGCAACCTCGGGTAGTGGTAAGTAGTGATTAGTGTTTGGTCCCTTATTATGATCACATAACATTATATTTATATGATTATTTCACTTGAATTTCTTAATTAACCCCGAAAAGGCCAACTACTAAAAAGATAAGATGCTCAAATGGATAGAAAGGACCCAAAAGTGTGACCAAAGTACAAAGAGGACAAGGGCACCTAGAGGGGATGGGGGCACCTAGTGTTGGCGTCCTGGTGGGTGTTGGTGTCCAGGATGAAAAATGTCGAAAGGTGAAAAGATAGACTGAGAAAGTAAGAGTGAAAGATTGAAAGAAAAAGCATAAAGAAAATAAAGGTGGCCAAAGACATGGGTTAATCATTACTTTTCATACTTAGGAATCATGTAAATAGTAGTATGTAATCGGGACTAGATAATTACCTAAAGTGTGTGATTTTGTGTCTACATTTTCCCCACTTTATGTTGGTGAGAAAAATTCTCAGTAACATAAAGTAGATAGAGATGTGTACCGATATCCATGTATATTAATGTAGAAAGTGTACCGAGGACTAGACAAAGCGTGGAGTGATAAAAATGGATCATGGAGACTAAAGATGAAAAAGTGTAAAAGTGATGAGAATGAACCTAGGGTGGAAACACATGTGAATGTGGAGTTGTACCTATTGTTGGTTTTGATGTGTATGAAGTTTTTGTTGATGTTGATTACCTACCTCCCATACGATAGACCTACAAAAGAGAAGATGATCAAGTAATCAAATATGCATGTATATGTATAAAAAGCATGTAAAGAAGTATGTAAAAAAAAATGCTAAAATTTGAAAAAGGAACATGTGCACCTGATCCATGATGAGGAAAGAGTGTAGAAAGGATCATGTAGATGATATCGATGCACATGAGTTTTTTAGGCAATCTCATGCCAATGTAATGGAAGAAGTGTAGGGAGAAACTATCCAGTGTCATCCTCCAACATTTAACCACTTCCCACTATATAAAACACCACTGCAAATGGTGTGTATGAGTGTTAAGGATTGTCTTCCCTATAAAATCCATTGTGTATGGAGTTCTGTAGATTGTGTTGAACTACCAATCATTGTGTGATATTCCCCCTGGTCTTAGGTAATCTAGGTAAGGTCATTGTGTGATATGCCCCCTGATTTCAAGAAATCCAGGAAAGGTCATTGTGTCATGGACCCAAGTCTGATTCTAAGCCTCAAAATATAAAAATTGTATTGTACCAATATTGTGTTGTGTTGTGTATACTCTGTATGGGTGACTGATTCACCCAAATGATGCCCCTCTCATTTAGGGTGCATGACATCGTCAAAGGAGAATACGGGCCCAAAGGAAGACCGATCATTGAAATTGTGCCTTGCAGGGGGAGGGGATGTGCTTGGTAAAACCAAGGCACATGCAAACAAGTGGTTGGGAAACAAGTGTTAGTATAAGCAAAAGACAAACATGCATGTATAAGATGAAGTGTAAGCTAAATAAACAATGTGTAATCTAAAACACACAAGAAGACAATGTGAACTGCAAAATTGGGTTGCAAACATGGGACACCACTCACGATGTCACAATACACTCAAGGCTGTAGTGGCCGCAAATAAACAAGTGTAGACACATGAAAAATGGAAAAACCCACATACAATGGAAATCAATGACAAGCAAATACAAACAATGTAACAGATAACCATGGTGGTAAATAATCCTGCAAAACAAATGTTTCACATGAAGCACCCGTTAGCATGTTAGAAAGATAAAAAATATGTCAAGGTGTGTATAATCTGATAAAGTAGTGTGCTATGAAACAAAATGAAACAATAACACTTGTAGTGTACGAAAGTGGATGCCCCAGCCATTGTGGGACTGGTACTAGGTATTATGCCAAAGCATCCATGTTGCATGTAATGGATATATATAGATCTCTACGATCACAACTAGAAAGCAAGTCAATTTGCATATGTGTATGATAAAGATAATGACATACAATATATCTATCTAGCATGTGTAATAAAGTGAACATGTACAAGTAAATGTAAGCAAGAGTAAATGTAACCAAGATATGCAATATGTTGTGGATGGATGGAATGGAATGTAGAGTGAATGATAGAGATGTGTGCCCCCAAGTGAATGTAATTGTATGCAATGAGGTTCATTTGTTTATGCCCCCTCAATAGTCAAGAATGAACCGTAAATGAGAGTGCGTCATCGGAAATGGTCAAACTATGTGTTGTATGTATCATGGTGTGGTGAATGTGTAGTGATGATATGCAACATAGAGATGAGGTGTGAGAATGTGTGATGATTTAGCCTAAAGTGTATATCACTAGATGTTTCTAGATGCAGTGATGATGTAGCCTATGGCATATATCACTAAATGATTCTAGAGGAAGTGATGATTTAGCCTACGGTGTATATCACTACAAGATGTTAGAGGAAGTGATAATTTATCCTAAAGTGTATATCACTAAGAATATCACATGTTATAAGGATATGATGATGAGTGTATGAATGTGATGAGGTGTGATGAATTTCCATTTGATGTATACCCTCAATGGTCCAATATAGACCATGAGACTAGAGTGCATCATAGGGAAGTGAGTGCATCACGTAAAAGATGTGAGTGAGTAGAATGTGTGATATGTGTAGGAAGTAAAGAATATGTTATTGGTATGAAATGTGTAAATGTTGTAATGAGCAAGATGTGTATGAGTTTCATGTGTATAGGATGCCCTCAACAGTCAAGTGTGAACCAAAGCACAAGAGTGTATCATCGGTTATTGGTCGATGCTAGTGTGTGTATGAAGATGTATATGTGAGAAGTTAGGTGTGTAAAAGGGTGAATGTTAGACACGTTTTGAAGCTAAGATGGGGGGATAGGTGTAATTCCCCCTAAGTATGTGATGAGAAAAATGATCAAGTGTCACTTTCTAAAAGATCATCATTGTCTTGGTCAAATCCAATTGGGGCGGCGTTGGAGACCTAATAGGAAATAGTATGAGGAGGATCATATAGAGATCCATTTTGACGTAGAGTGTATATGGTCATTACATATTCGTCATCAATGAACGGTGTTGGTGGACACCCATGTGTGTACCAATGAGTAATATTTTGAGAATATCCAAGGAATGAATCACTATCGATATTAAAACTTTAAATGACATGGGAAAATTAAGATAAGTTTGGTCAGTGTCGATAGTGCCTCCAATATAGTCAAGCCAATATTGGTTGAGTGTCAATGGGGAGGTGTGGGAACTACATGCAATGAATATTGCTAAATGGAATACATGAATACTATATACGATTGTGATGTGAAAAAAATTGTGATAAATATGGGGTGAGTGAGGAGGTGGTAAGATATCATTAAGTGCCAATCCAAGCCTAGATAGGCCATCAGATGTGCAAATAGTATCAGAAAAAATACAATCCACCAGAATATGATGCCACTAAGATTTATTAATGAAAATTATGCATGTGAAAAGAGGTGGTGTACATGTCAACTACTCAGAAGAGGGTGACACGGAATCTAAAGTATGGACAGACCCCTTATAGAGTACCATAGCATTAGTAGAGGGAGGGGTCTTGAATTTGTATTCACCAGGGCCATTGGCCACGAAAGTGTCATTGAAATAGGATTCATCTACATCAATAGGAGTGAAGTTGAGTTTTCCTTAAGCTTCATCCATAAGTTCAACATTATTAACGCCATCATCGTCAGAATCATCGGTGTTTGCATTTTCATGTTGTATTGCAAAGATCAAGCATGTTAGTAGGTGGTGTACTAGATGGAATTGGAGCATCAACATGTTGATTAGTAGTTTTTATAGGAGCATACAATGTGGTAAAAATGACGGTAGTAGTATGATTATAATTAACAGGAGTGCTTGGAGCTGTAGAAGAAGATGGTGGAGCACTAGACTGACCAACATCATATGTGTCAAAACTACTATATGGAATAAGTTGTGCATGAGGAATGGGCATAGCAATAATAGGACTATTCGACAAAATTTGAAGGGTTCAAGATCTACAACAATAGTATGTTCATATCCATCATGCAAGAATTTGACACATTGGTGTATAGTAGATGGAACCACTTGCATTGCATGAATCCAAGGTCTACCTAGTAATAGGTTGAATTATGGCAAAGCATCAATAACGTAGAAGTCAGTGAGGACATTCTTAGGCCCAACTCTAAGATGTAATGAAATAGTTCCTAGGAATGTGTGAGTATTTGAATAATATCCCCAAATAAGATTAGAGTTCTTAGAAATTATATACTTGTTAATGCCCATTTGTTTTAGAAGGGAATGAGAACATAGGTTGATGGTCGATCCATTATCAATAAGTACTTGTTTAATGAAATTGTGTTGATAATAGTTGTGATAAGAAATGGAGCACATGGATTGGAATTAGCAAAGGGAGATATGTCCTCATTATTGAATTATATAACATGTGGAAAATTTTTGAGAGACTCAATGAGGTGTGTGAAGGATATCACAAAATTATCTGTTTCGATATAAATAGAATGAAGGGCAGACTCTAATGTTTGACGACAATCTAGCACATTGCATAATAAGTCATAGAGAGAGTTTTTAGTTGGTTTATTCTTAAGTTGTTAAATGATATCATATCCATTAGGAGAAGTAAGAGGAGCTTAAGAAGTGATAGGTGGTGGGATAGTAATAGGTAGAGCCATAGGAGGATGAGTGCGGCGAGTAGTGATGACATTGATAGAAGGATTAGCCTGAGGTGTAATAAATAGGGGACAATGTTGAGTGTGAATTTGCATGAAATCAGCAGTAGTAGTAACTATTCCTCAAACCTTAGTGTGTGCAAGAGAAGGATATGATGATTGAGTCATTACTTGATAAGGTGAAGACATACTCAAAACAGATGGTTTGATCGGTCGGGTTCACCAAAATGATTATGCTAAAATGTAAAATTATAGCCTAATCTAAATATTATGGCAGTAGTAAATAAATAAATAATGAAATATAGAAATTAACCCAAGCAACTAAGCAAAAAATATGAAACCCTAATTACAAAGATGATTAGAATAGCCTTAGCTGATTCAAAGAGGTTGTTGGACCGTGTGTTGTGGTGATGACCAGATGAACATATATGGAAGACCGTCACACAAAAGCCTAGGAAAATATAGATCCGGTAGATTTGACTAGACTAGGGCACTTGGAGAGGGATGGGGGTGCCCGTGGGTGCCCTAGTCTAGTTTTTTGAGTGCCCTGGTCTATGCATATGCTTATAAAACCTCCTCTAGGGTGTTGCAAGAGGTTCTCACTTGTTTTCCTTTGATCGTCTATATGTCACACTTAGATTTTGAAGTCATTGTAAACTTGCAATAAAGAATAGACCTGCAAAATCCTTAAATAGACATCAAATCCTAAAAAAGAAAGATGTAAAATGAGGGGTCAGACTATCCTCAATTGCCACTATGATGGAATTACTCTACGAGTGTTCCACTTTATTTCAGACCCAATGTAGTTCTTTGTATGTGTGTGTGTGCGGAATTGTTCCATAGATTACTCTTGTGCATGTCACACTTGAAGTAGAAAGCAAGTAGCTAGATGTAGAATGTAAATAATGTGTGCATGGAAACAATAAAATCCCATCCTATGAAGTGTGATGTAAAATAACTAGCATTTTTCCGTCCTTGTGATGGAGATATATGGATGCAAATAGAGCTCTTAGATGCTTGATGGATGCAACCTTAGGTAGTGGTAAGTAGTGATTAGTGTTTGGTCCTTTATTATGATCACATAACTTTATATTTATATGATTCCTTTGCTTGAATTTCATAATCAACCCCAAAAATGTTGACTACCAAAAATATAAGATGCTCAAATGGCTATAAATGACCCAAAAAGTGTGACCAAAGTACAAAGAGGACAAGGGCCCAGAGGGGACGGGGCCGCCTAGTGTTGGCATCCTGGGCTGGCAATCGTGTCTAGGATGACAAATGTCAAAAGGTGAAAAGACAGACTGAGAAATTAAGAGTATAATATTGAAAGCATAAGAATAAAGAAAAGAAATTTGGCTAAAGACATGGGTTAATCATTACTTTTCATACTTAGGAATCATGTAAATAGTAGTATGTAATCATAAATAGATAATTACCCAAAGTGCGTGATTTTTTGTCTATAGTTAGTGAGGTGTTTTCTTGAATATAAATGGATCATGAAGTTATGTTATGTTGGTTTAATCAAACATAGGTGTTTCATCATGTTAAAGATATGATATTGTTGTGTAAGGTCTGTCTTGGGAAGCAAGAGTCAAATCTAAGCGAGAATGTTCTTAGGTCTAAGTATGAAGATTCATTCATTTGAAACATCGAATGTATGCATGTATGATTCACAATCATATAATCATGTTCAAGACTCAAGACAGGATTGTGTGTGCGTGTGTTAATAATATGGTGATTTACTTTAATAAAGATCTAACAAGTAGATAGAGGTGTGAGACATGCATGAATGAGCTTAAGATTATGGTTGAGAAGCGGGGTAAGAAGTCTTCAATCTAGGTTTGAAGAAGGTATACAGGATAGTGAAATGGCCCATGAGTTTCAAAAAGGTATGTTTTGTTTTGAATGTGATTCTAGAAGGTGGTTTGACTATTTGAGTATGATGTGCTCAAGATTATGGCTAGTGACCTTATTTAGGTCTATGATGCCTATAAGGGTCTGACTTAGTTGTGTATACGAGAAAATGTGCATGAAGGATTTCTTAGTAGACTAGTTTGGTTATTTGGATTTTGAATAGTAGAAGTACAGTGATTTTTCTGTAAGACCAATATGTCATTGAGCCTATATGAGTAACATGAGACCTAAGAAGGTTATTGGTATGTTCATCTAGTGGAAAATGAAGAGAAGGTAGTTGAGATGAAGTTTTCGAGCAGAGCATAGTAAATTCAAATAAATGGTGATTTCATGATGAAATTGGAGTTTTAGTGGTTATGATTTGGTGATGATGACATGTAGGAGGTAGTGTAGAGTTAAAAATTATTTCCTTCTAGCATGGTTAGTTGCTTAAAACATTATATGACATGATAGGTTGTTGGTAGTTGTCTTGGATTCTTGATGGAGCTTGTCATGATCTATGTATTTCATGATTGAGATTATGGTTTCAAGGGGAGCATATATGATTTATGAAGTTTCAAGGTATGTTTATGTTGTTTTCTCATGTATGGATCTATGTGTTGAAGTACTTGAAGTCAAGGGTGAGATTCTCTAGCATTGTTGTAAGAAGGTTTGTATCGTTTGCATCAAGTAGGAAAGTTAAGGATTTTTGCATTGATATTGTATTTTCATTGAGATGTTAAGGACTCAAGGGGAGTCAATCATGTCTCGTAGCTCATGTGAAGACCCAACAAGTGGGTAGTTAAAGACAATTCAATGTTTTCTTATTTGAGCATAGAGGACCGTTAAGAAGATTTGAAGATACTTGTAAGGTATGTAAGATGATTAGTTCTGTCAATGTAGTAGTGTTGCAAAATTCTCATGAGTTTCAAGAAGGTATAAAGGTTGGTAAGTATACTTGAGCTTAAGACTGTGTCTTGAGCTTTGTATTGTTTCACCAAAAAAATTCATAAAGGTGTTAATAATTCAAGGGAGCTGACATTAGGGTTGATATGTGAAAGATAAGTAAGAAGATGTTGGTTCTTTTTCTATCAATTAGTAGTAAGTGCCCAAGTTTTTTTGAATTAATGTTAGTAGTTGGAATTTTGAGTTTTTCATGAGTGGATTGGCTTGAGTCATTATTGGAAACGAGAAGGATTGAAAATATGAATGGTCATATCGTCTTGAGAAACATCACCCAACCTAAGATCTCGAGTGCTCACCCAAAGCACGCAAAGGCACCAGTACCTCTTTAGAGATACTTGTGCATGAGGATGTTTGTGTGATGAAGATATAACATATACAGATCCATTAATAAACATAAATATTCCTCATGCATAACTAGATCTAGATCTTAGATAATCATGAATTAAACAATAACTATGTTAATGTTAACCATATAAGAACTAGTTACAGTCATGTTTAACACCATTATCCATCCAATATACTCCATTACATTAACATTGTAAAACATATAAGCTTCTTACATTACAAAATATTACCATAAGCTATGTGCATGCATCAGATCCACATCATAACTCTACAATAATTGTGTGTCTCTAAACTACACAGTTCACTACTTATTTATAGGGGTGGGGACTTTCCCTTCACCACTTACGCACTTCCCAAAATAGGTCGCATGCTGAAAATATCCATGCACCTTTACATTAACATGCACACATGCAAGTGCGCTAATAATAGACATCCTACAATTAACTGGAAGTAGTAATCCTATTATTATCTCAAACTCATGCATGGTGCTTATCAAACACTCATTCCCAAAATAGATTTTTGTGTCACGCAAGTCTCCATCCCAATGTGTGCTCCACACGCTATTTCCAAAATAGATCGTAACCATAAAAATGGCTAAGTCTGACTCAACTTGTCTTGGCATGCATTTCCTTTCCTATCCTTCCACACCTTCAAATGTGCCTTGTTCCTACGCATGAATCTTTTGTGTGCCTACTCCTTAGAATAATATATTTCTACTCAACATTACCCCACACTAAAGTACATTTTCATCCCGAAAATGGGGTTTCTTTCTGATGCTCCCAAATAATAAAGAATAAGAATTAAAGAAACAAAATAATCATGGTATAAAAATAATAAACCTTTATTCGCAACCCTCCTCCTCTCTTTTTTGGAGGATCAACTCTAGATATTCACTTTTGATCTCCACCTCTAATGCCTGCCAATCATCCAATGTGGTCCTTGTCTTCTCTAGAATGTTTGTGGCTATGGCATCCAACTCATCTTGAGTAATCTTCTCCTTTTCATTCTACAATACTTGGACTACATTAGCCATAACAGACATCATTCCCTCTAGAAGATCCATTTTCTATGTGCTATCAGCTTCCCAATCTCATCTATTCTTTCCTTATGTGGATCTTGGGCTGCTGAAAGGGCTTCACACTTTTGTTTTACTAGTGCCAATATTTTTGTGCACCCTATTGATTCATCCTTCATGGCCTTTAGAACTTTGTTATCTTCAATTATAGTTTTGGTTTTGATTACCACTTCTAGTGCTGCACAAATATTCAGAGCTTGGTCTACTTTCTTCAGCTCATCCTTTTAAATTCTAGAGCAGTGCCTCGTAAGTTTAAATTTTTCTAACCAAAGAGGCCCTTACTCTTTATGATTCTTGTTCAACATCCTTTGATGTGGGAATTCTAAGTGGCCCATCTTCTAGCACCAAATCAACTAAGGTGCACACATAATGCATTGTGGAAGGAAACTTCTCAGGTACCTTTGGTTCTAGATGAGGCCTTGCCTTCAGAATGTAGTCACCAATCTCCTCTGCCATGCTAACAAAGGCCTCATTATTTATTCATTCTCTTTCCTTCTCTACTTTTAGGCACTCTATCTCCATATTTTTATCCTTGTTATCTTCCATCAGCGCTCTAATGGTGGTGACCTTATCAATATTCCTCCACGCCACCTCTGAACAGATACCTTGACTAAGGCATTGTTGACCTAATCATCATTAGACATGAGAGTAGGCTTTATGGTCATGTGCCTTCTTTGGGGTGCCTTCTTCACTCTCCTGATACACAAGAATCCTCACATACATCAAAATATGGTTCATCCATGTGAGTCTAGCATCGACCAGGATAGTTGTTTCCTTGTGTGTGTAGTGGCCATATCTAGGTCCATCAACTCCCACCCATATAATTCCTTGAGGTCCACTGTGCTCAAAACTAGGCACAATGATTTTACTTGTGTCCTCAGTATATCCCATACTTGGCACCACATACTCTTCACTTCTCCTCATCCTTGGCCCCTTCAAAACATGAGCACCAAGGTTTGGAGTCATCCCTCTCTCTATTTGAGTTGTAATTGCGTGTTTGGTTTGCTCACACATAGTTTCTTCTACATCTTTCACCCCTTCTTCTTCATCTCTCATCTCCTCATCTCTGGGATCCTCCATATTTTTTTTTTTTCACTTTGGGGTTCCAGTGCACTCTCTCTTCTGACTCCTCCACCTCCTCATTAAGCTTCAACTTTCTCCTTCTCTTCTTTGTAGGTGCCTCTTTCTAAGGGGAGAGTCTAGGTGATCTTCTTATAGGTTGTGGTGTGCCTACACCCTAAGTCCTGGTTCTTCTAAATACTTTTCTAAATTGGCACTCTTCGTATGGCTTGGCTTCCGTCCAAGTCCTCTTCTACTTCTTTTGCATGTGGTGGAGTATCAACATGCTCACTCTCCACTTTTTCCATGTGGGCTAGCTCTGGCCTCTATGATCCAAGCCTCCACTATCTTCATGTTCTTCTTCCTCCTCATTTACCTCTATTGTTATTGCAGGATTTGGAGCTGGTACATTCTCCATTGTATGTTTACCCTTAGGTGGCCCTGGAGCATAAACTCATTCTCCACATACTTGTTATTCTCCAGCCTAGGCTTGAGCTGAAGATATATGAGTGTGGATCCACTGTCCCCAATATAGCCAAACTCACTAGCTTGATGTTTATGACATCAAAAATGAGCCTCTCAATATAGGCAGTTCGGCCTGGATATACATATGTTTTCCTGAGAGTGTGGTAGTCACAATCTACCTTTTTGTGTTGAATTTCAGCCAGCATGTATCAGTGAATCTATGAAATGAATCTGGAAGTAGCACATTGTGAAGGCATAAGGTAGTTTGCACCATGGACTCCATGTCCCATCCTTCATAGAAAACCGTGTGATGTATAAATGTTGATACACCACGAACTGCACTACCTTTCCTACCACCAAGGGATAACTCCTTTGGAATGCGCCACTCCTCTTCAAATGTCATGCGAAAGTCATCATACCACATCTCCAACCTTTTTTAAATGGCCCACTCATTGACCCTTCACACAAATATTTCTCAAACCTCTCTGCATGAGGGACTTCTTCTCTGGGGTATTCCCAAACTTTGTTCTTTGGCCCATTGGGCACTCCAATTTCTACAAACACCAGAGAGAGTAGGATAGCACCAAAACTTATCTTCTCACATGTGCACGCTTCCTCAATGATAGTTTCTACAATATAGCCAACCAAGTTGTATATTTCTCCCTCTGTCATCTTCTTTACAATGTGTAGCCACATTGTATTTACTCTACACCATCTCTCTTGATCATTTAACTTTGTGAGAAGATGCACATGCGCTTACTTGTACTACATGAAACTTCTTCAATTTATCTATGTCCATTCCATGTGACCTTTGGAGTATCCTAACTCCTTGCTAGTGGCCATAACAACTACCTTATCGTTAGATCACTTAGGATATATCTATCCTTGTGCCCTTCAGTCCTTTCAATGTGGCAATCAGGTTGTTGTGATCCTTACTCTCCATCCAACAAAATAGAAAAAGTCCTCATGGAATCTTCTCATCAACCATTGGTATAAAGCCTCTAGGTTTTCCAAAATAAGGGAGTTCATATAACTGATAAACTCCTACCTTCTTCAAGCAACTTCTCTCCAGTGTCATCATACACTGGCATATCATCTATCATGTGCTTGTTGGTCTTTTTTTAACAACGCATCCAGTTCTCCTCTTGTTTGTCGGTGGTGGTGATGGTTGTAATCACTTATCTTGCATCATCGAATATGTGAATCCCAATCTCAACCGACTATCACTCCTTCTGGGTATTGCATCTCTAAAAATTTCTCTCGGGAGAAATTTCAACCTCCACTTCTACCTTTTTCTTCCTTTTGTGCCTGCTGTAGGTGCTTTCTTAGGTGTCATTGTCAAAATTCTTGCCTTTTATCTTTCATGTCAAGTAAGATGAAACCCTAGCTCAAATCTACATGCCCTAGCTTGAAACTTGCCCTAGCTCCTTCTCAACGCTTCTTCTTCACTCAAACCCTTCACCAATGGGGACGCAAGCCTCTTCCACACAAAATCTGCTCTCCACGTCTGGTTTCACAACTCTCCACACCTCAATATGATTTGGCAGCTGGTCACCGCACTTAGCTCACTCAAATACTTGTGTTTGCAAAGGTAAAAATGAACCCGCATCACATCTTTATATATTTTCAAAAATTTAGTGCATTTATTTCTCCTTCACCTACCAATAATCCTCTCATTAATTGACCATTTTCACAATTTCCATGTGGTACATCTTCACACCCCAACTTATAACCTTCTAGTGCACCTTCCTACCTTTATGCTTGAGACTTCTCTTTCACGCCATGCCATTCATGCACCAAGTACCTCACCACTGTGCCTTCCCCTAGTAGTTTCCACGGCCGCTACTTACCTCACATTATATTGTTCCTTCATTTATTTCCATCTATGGTCTTCTTTAGAAGTAATTTCCTTTCTAACATCTCCTTTCCATACTTGAATAGCACTTGTAATAGTTTGTTCTCATGTATACCCAATTGTGAATAACAACCACCCCACACCAATGGTATGTGTAGTCCTCTGTGCATAAAAATACTTTAGATTGTAATTAGCTTCCAGCTACAAACAAAACGTGCTTATTACACAAAACACCAAACTAAATTAACAAAGCATAATGATGAAGAAGGAAATACATTAAAGGAAATATAGAAAGGAAACCTATACTAAATGGAAATATTGCCTTATTACAAACACCAAGAAGACTTATTTATAGTAGGGCTTCAACCTACTCCCGTTGAAGTAACTGGTAACCGTATTCCATCAAGTGTTTCTAACTGGAAAGACTGATTCAAGTATATGAGTGATAACATACGGTCCCAACCAATGCACTTTAAGCTTGCCTAGATGGCGTAGAAACTTAGAATCATAAAGAAGCACCATTTGTCCAATCTCAAGCTTCTTGTCCCTGATGTGCCTGTCATGTCATGCCTTCTACCTAGCTTTTTCCTAATTTTGACTCCATCGTGCTATGGCACGCCTCTCATCCAACTAGTATCAACTTGTCAATTATTTCTTCTAATGTTTCTCATCAGCTAGACCTCTAGTGCGTGCAATACACAAAGAAGGTAACATGAATTCCATAGGAAGAACTACTTCTACACCAAACACCAATTAAAAGGGTGTGGCCTTATTCAACCTTTTGTAGGTTGTTCTATATGCCCAAAGTACAACAAAAACTTTATCATCCCAATCTTTCCTTCCAACATCACAAATTTTTGTCAAGGTCTAGCTCAATATCTTGTTGAAGGCCTCAATAATACCATTTTCCTGAGGGTGATAAGGTGTAGTCTTGTGGTGCACAACCATAAACTCATCCAATAGTATCTTGATTGTCTCATTCAAAAAGTGTGTACCCCTATCACTTGTCAAGCTCAACGGACATCCATACCTAGTAAGAACATTTTCCCATAAGAACCTACATTGTTGTAGTTGTTGTACAATCCTTTGTAGGTGTTTCTTCTTCCCACCTTATAAGATAATTTATGCAAGTGATGATATAGCATGATCCAGTTCTACGCATGGCTAGTGAAATAGGACCCAAAAATTCTATAGCCCATTTCTCAAATGGCTCTGCACTAGGAATAGGTCTTAAAGGCATTTCATCTCTTTTCCCAGGTTTACCAAGGCATTGATAGTGATCACACACCTTACAATATGCTTTACAATATTTGTACAGGGTCTCCCACCATAATCCAATGAGTAGAATCTTGCACGCGGTGGTGGCATCACCTGCATAGTGCCCACCTATAATACCATCATGAGCCTCTTCCATGATATTTGTGTGCTCATGTTCCAACACACACCAATGATAATACTTCATCTCGCCTAGTTTGTATAAATCACCACTGATCAACATAAAGGGTGTTGCACATGAATTACAAGTTGTTTCTTCTCTAAGGATTTCATTCCTTCTAGCATCATACCCGTGCATAAAAAGACAACAATATCTTCCAATTCAAGGCACGTGATGCAACCTATAACCATGTGCATCTAGCATTGTATCTTCAACTATTTTCACATCCTCCCCTAACTGAATTATTGATAAGTGGTCTGGGCCAGAATTACTTTTACCTAGTTTTACCACAACTGTGAAATCAAATTCTTGGAATAAGAGCACCCATCGACATATGTGCCCCTATAAAATGGGCTTGTTTACCAATTATTTTAATGCCATGTGATCAATATAAAATACAAAAGGAGTTGCTAGAAAATATTATCTAAATTTATGCAGTGTGTAGATCATCGACAAGGCCTCGCGCTCTATTTTTGTATAATTTTGTTCTACAGAGTCAACTTTCTACTAGAAAAATATAGGATGATCTATAATACCTTCTCTAGGTTGAGCTAACACCATGCACCAATGGTCATGCCAGAGGCATCCACATGTACATGAAATGGTTGGTTCCATGAAGGAAAACGTAGAATAGGTGTTGTAGTAAGTCTCTCCTTTAATGCCTCAAATGCATGTTGTTGTGGTTCTCCCCAATAGAATGTCCCTTTTCCTTTTAGTAACTCTTCCAGGGTGCGGAAATCTTTGCATATCCTTTGATAAATTTTCTATAATACCTTGTGTGACCCAAGAATCCATGCACCTCACTCTAATTGGTAGGCTCTTCCAGGCCTACAATAACTACAACCTTAGCTTGGATCCACTAACAAACCTTCCTTGCAGATGATGTGCCCTAACAAAGTGCCAAAAGGTGTAGCAAACATGCACTTCTTGATGTTTAAAGAGATGCTTAATTGTCTACATCTTTCAAACATTAAGCACAAGTTGTCACAATGATCCTTAACAAGTCCATACACCATCCAATCATCCAAGTAAACCTGTAGAAGTTGTGAATAAAATCTTGGAATGCTTGAACAACTATGTGTGCAAAAATACAACAGTGCATTTTTCAAACCAAAGGGCATCACAGTATATGCAAAAATTCCCATTCAATGGTGAAAGTCATTTTCTCTTGATCCTCCTATGTGTAATTCTAACCTAATGATACCCAGAGAATCCATCTATAAAAGAATAAACTTCACACCCTACAACACCTTCTAATATTTCCTCTGTGAAAGGTGTTGGAAAAGGATCAATCACACATGCAACATTCAATTCCCTATAATCCACACAAATCCTAATCCGACCATCTTTCTTTATACTGATTACCATGGGGCTAACCCACTCTAATTCTTCTAGGGGCTTGATGATGCCAAATTTCAACATTTTGTCAATTTCTTCCTTAAATTTTACGCATAGTTAGGGTTCATCCTGTAAGGTCTCTTCTTGACTAGGGTGCACACCTTCCTTTAGTTTAATTTTCATCTCTCCTAATGACTCATGCACTCCTTTTAATTCATGGTAGCCCCTAGGAAATAAGTCCTAAAAATCACATAGTAACTCAATTATCTTTGCTACTTCATAATCAGACCAATAATCCCCAATTATTTCCTCCTTAGGTTCAACATCCATGCCAATGTTCACTTTCTTTGTCTTCATAGGTTCATGATAAGTGCATGCATTTTTATCCGCATTGTCCAACACCTCATGCACATACCTGTTGAATGATCTATATCCAGATTTTCTACTTCTTCATCATCCACTATGTAGACCATCTTTCCTTTTTCTTTCAAAGAAAGCAAGCGCACATGTAAGTAATGTGGCATCTGTCTCTTCTATTTCATCAAAATGTGCTCCTGAGTCTACCTCACCAAATAACTCTTGAATGAGTTCTTCATCCTTTGCATTGTCTCCCATAGTTAAATGCTTTATAACCCTTAATGCCTCTTCCACCGAGAGGTTTAGTAGAGAAGTATTCAAATGTCTGGACCATTCTTGTAATCAAATCCTACCAATTTCTAGTCTCTCTATGTAGTTCCACATATACATACCAAGCCCATGCATAACCTTGTAAAGTGGAATAAAGTTTGTGCACCCATAGTGAAGGTGGTAAAGCTTCCTGCCCCTCTATCTAGAGTCTCTCACACTATTGAACGTGGTGCTGAATAGGTTGATTACCATGATATATGAAAATTTGAGTAGGCATGTTTTCTCTGAGGAACCGAGTAGTTAGAGCAGTCTTGACTTCATTCCATTCTATAAGATTATCCTTATGAACTACCCACCAGCGTTGTTGTCCCACGTAGGGTATATGCTAACATATTTCTTCTTTCACTTGATCTATCCATTGTTCCTCCATGGCACACAGGAATACCTTAGGGTCTCCTTCTCCAGTGTACCAGGTATAGTTGTTACCTATCCTCCGAATACAATGAGATTTTCTTCTCCACACAAATGCACTTCTTACTTCACGCCCAACCATCTCATAAGTGTCATGTGCCCAATTGTCACAAGAAATACTTGTAGTATCACTAATAGACTATGCATCCTCCCACTTTGAAGGATTCCTTCCTTAGATGGCTCAAACACCTCCGGGTCTCGAATGATGCACACATAAATTCTATTCAGGTCTTCCTCACTCAAAGGTTCAACATAAGGTGCAGATTTCCCATCTATTAAAGGGATAATAACTCTTTCTTCCTTGTTCTCAAAACTTATATATCCCTTGTTGAACCATAGATCAACATTATTTACATAGCACCAAGGGCACCCAAGTAGAGTTCGGGAAGTTATCTTCTTTTACAAGTGCTAAAACCTCAAAGTCCCCAGTGAACTTGGCCCTTGTATAGTAATGGATGCATCTTTTAAAACTCCAATGGGAGTGGCCTTAGTTCGATTAGCCATAAACAATACATTAGAGGATGGCTGCAATGGAGGTCTCCCATCTGTACCCATGCATCTAAAGTAAGCACATTCACTTTTGCACATGTGTCAATCAATATATTACTCAAGAGCCATCCATCCACAACAACATTCAGAGTGATCTCCTTGTCATAATCCAAGCTATGAGGGGGAAGATTAGCATGTAGGATCTGTCCATCCATTCTCAATACCTACGCATGGAGTGTTTCCCTTTAGCCAATTCCCTAGTAATGGAATGATATTCTCTAGCGCAACATTTTGCATACCTCCTTCAAGTCATCAATATCCGATTGGACCGTCTCTGTTGCCTTCTTCTGTTCCATCTTCCATGATTTCTCTTTTAAACATTGTATTTCACCCTAAGATATTTGAGTACCTCCATGGTTTCCTGATAAACCTCCTTCTGATGCGCAAGATCGGGTACCTTACATGTAAAATGTCCTCCTTAGTGATGGTAGGATTCTATGTATCACTTCTCTAGCATGCGTAGCTTCAGCATGTGTAGTAATATTCATAGGTAATACCTCAAGTTCCAATGCCAACTTTGGCATCCACTGATTTTCCACAACACACTGTATTCTAACCATCCATGTGCCCTTTGTTCTCTTGTTTTGTTTCTTACTAAGATGCTCATATAAGTCTGGGCATTCCTCATAGCTATGATTCTTCCCACAAAAATAAAGTAATATTCTGAGGACATTCACACCTGTAGTGGTCAGGAGATCCACATGTAAAGCACATTCCGCGAGGGAACTCACCTCTTCCACCACCATGGCCTCGGCCTCCGAATCCACCACGGTACCCTCGACCTCTACCATGACCTCCTTCAAAGCACCCTTCATTCTAATCATAGTACGATTTTGAGTGTGATCATGATCATGGTGCTCACCTTTACTTTTAGAGTTATCTGATACTCCTATCTATCACACACCAATATCTATAACATCATGGATCTAACCAATCAACCTGTAATCTTTTGTATCATGAGTCATGTGGACCAAAAAATTTTACAATAGCAAGATACATTCTTTCTTATCGCACATGTTGTAGTAATGGGCAACAACTGGCATCATGGTTCAAATGACATATCTCATAATCTAGCAATAATGAATGCACTAATCTATGGGGACAACTATCCTTAGTGTGCCCTTCCACTTCACAATCTGTACACCAAATCCCAAGTGTGTCTCATGTGTTGAATTGGATGATAGTTTCTCCAACTACTTTGTCATAGCTATAATTTGTGCTTCCAAGAATGGGCTTACTCCAGTGTCTATACTTCCAACTTCCTCAGTATGCAAAGCTTTTTCCAGAGTGCTTTGCATGGGTCATATATGTCTTATGTGACAACGCCCTCCTAAAAGGTGTGATCAAGCCCCCAACGAACCACTATGCATGTTGGCTTGCATGAATATCATAAGAAATCTTAGACAACAGTGTTTTGAAATGGGCATCATACTCCCAAACACTCTCAGTAGTGCCCTGCTTAATATCCTTGAGCGCACTTATACTCTTTTTCTCAAACTCAGGTATATAAAACTCCTTAAGGAAGGCATCCCACAATGTTGCATAATCTACACAAGTCTATCGGGGTCAAACTTCATATACCAACTATGTGTGCACGTCCCTACAATGTAGTGGAAAATTGATTGGCCTTGCACTCAAAATCTGTAATCCCTTTTGCACACCACAAGTATCTCACACATGTGCACATGTTCAACAACATCTTCTATGCCCCTATACTCTAGAAGATGAAGAGACATCTCCATGTAAATATTTTGGGGTTGGTGCGGACCCTGCCCTCCTATCCAGAACCTCTTGTGTTACCTCTTCCTCCAAAACCACCTAGATCCACCAGAACTAGAGCCACCTATACCCCCTGATCCTCCACCTGTAGCTAGAAGTGGACCAAAAAGATGTACTTCCTTGTGTCCCAACAGTAGTACTAAATTGAACTCCTATAGTCTGTGAAGTGGTACTACTTCCATAAGTGAGTCCAAAATTCTGTGCACTTGAGTTTTGTGCTTGATGATGCACCTGAAGAAGGTACCCCAAACAACAAAGAAGACATTTTCCTTGCCATAGATGTACTTTTATTTGACTTACTCATGCTTTCCTACTACCCAAACTAGCTTGTTGACTACTGGTTGTACTAGATACTTGGAAAACCAAGCGCAAGGGCTAGGTTGTCAAGTAGATTCAGATGCACACCCATGGCCCATGTCATCTCTGTTGGTGCTCCCACGTGAGGCCGAGGAGGGTTCCTTGTCATGCTTTCCCAAATGGGGAGTTCTAGATGCTCTAGCTCCATGCCTTCTGCATGAGCTCCAAATCCTTCACGAGCCATCTCTCTCCTCAATGCCATCCACTCTGCAATATCACGTTGTTTCTTTATCTCCCTCTCATGCACCTCATTGTACTTAAGCCACCTTTCTTCTCTTTCCTTTCTTCGCTAGGTCCACCATCCTTCACCAAACCTTCCCCTACCCCCCGTGCATGTGGTGGGGTTTAGCTAGCCATCAGTTTTTCTTCCAAGTTCAGGTTACCATCAAGATCTTGATCGCCAATGGAATGCCTTGCAAATAAGTTCCCCTGGGATAACGTAAAAACTAGAACTCAACTACCTCCGGGAAAGAATAAGTGGAAATTGAGTACTCCAAAATATAGTTGTTCAAAACACCACGGAACCAAGTATCCACAACACGCGTCCAAATCAGATCAACATCATAAAGGGCCTGAAATTCTTCTTACATCCAGACAAGTGTGTGATACCTCCAATTCCTTTTAGATGCATAAGCAACCAGCCACTCATACAGCTTCTACCAGAAGATAACAAAGAAGCTCTCATACAAACAATCATACAAATTTTTCTCCACCCACGCATGTGTGCATCAAACTTAGATCTAGTGTTGAACCTCCATGTGTACTCTTCTTCCAATCTTTTATCCACTCCTCAATACTTACTAGGGTCAATTAGTATGTCTTCATCACAAACCATCCTGAAAATAGCTGAAAAAGAGGTCCTAACAATGAAACCAATGATGCATCCTAGAATCTACTATGAAAACCCAGGCATTGGCACATCACCCAACCTAAGTTGAGCATTCACCCAAAGCGCATAAAGGCACCAGGT
Organism: Taxus wallichiana var. yunnanensis; assembly: GCA_018340775.1. NCBI lineage: Eukaryota > Viridiplantae > Streptophyta > Pinopsida > Cupressales > Taxaceae > Taxus > Taxus wallichiana. Next base: position 798,638,502 of record CM031240.1, on the reverse strand, counting down.
CCCTCTTTAGATTTGTTTATGTATGATGTTAGTGTGATGAAGATAGAGCATATATAGATCCATAAATAAGCATAAATATTCCTCATGCATAACCAGATCTAGATCTTAGATAATCATGAATTAAACAATAACTATGTTAATATTAACCATACAAGAACCAATTACAATCATGTTTAACACCATTATCCATCCAATATACTCCATTACATTAACATTGTAAAACATAGAAGCTTCTTACATTACAAAATATTACCATAAGTTATGCACGCATCAGATCCAGCAAGCATAACTCTACAATAATTGTGTGTCTAAACTACATAGTTCACTTCTTATTTATAGGGGTGGGGACTTTCCCTTCACTACTTACGCACTTCCCAAAATAGGTTACATGCTGAAAATAGCCATGTGCCTTTACATTAACATGCACACATGTAAGTGCGCTAATAATAGACATCCTATAGTTAACTAGAAGTAGTAATCCTATTATTATCTCAAACTCATGTGTGGCGCTTATCAAATGCTCATTCCCAAAATAGCATTTGTGTGTCATGCAAGTCTCCATCCCGATGTGTGCTCTGCACACTATTTCCAAAAATAGCCCGTATCCATAAAAATGGCTAAGTCCCGACTCAACTTGTATTGGCACGTGTTTCCTTTCCTATCCTTCGCACCTTGAATTGTTCCTATGCGTGAATATTAAGGTAAGTTGTGTGTTGACTATTTCTAGCATTTGGTAGTTTTTGGCATTAGTTTTGTGTTGAAATATGCTTAATCAAGGTGTGAAGTCGGTTTTAGTTTCAACTCAAGAAGAAGGTATGTCAATCAGTGCTCGGGGGAGTTATAATTTCTCTAGTGTTGTTGTGTTGTCAAATCATAGAAGAATAAGGTAAAAAGAACCTTGATAGGTTTGGTTGATTTTTACAACCAAATGGAGAACTCTAAAGTGATGTCAAAAGGAGAAAACTAATTTCATATAGGTATTTTTATTTTTCATTTATGTCAAAAGGGGGAGAGTGAGTTGATGGCATGTGAAGTACCTTAGGGGAGAATGAGTTATTTGTGTTTTTCACCAATGAAAAAGGTGGAGATTGTTGGAATTTTGTTTTCATTTATATCAAGGTGTCATGTTTTCATTGTTTTCTGATGTTTCATTGATGTCAAAAGAGGTAAGAAACATGAAGGTTGATTGGTAGTGTCTTGTTGAGATTGCATGGTGTCTCATGGTGTCTTGAATAGTGTAATGGCTTGTAGAAATGTTGTAGTAAATTTGTGAGGTATATGGATGATGTGATGGGGTCATGAAGTGTGTTTAAGTTCCATAACGATGTGTAAGTTTTCCAAAGTGATGAGGTGGTAAGTTTGGTTGGTGCAAGATGTTCATGTTGAGGTGTTTATTTGTGAAGCCTAGTTAGGTTGAATATGGTATTATATGATGGCATAAAACTATGTAGCAATTTTTTAAGCTTGGTAAGAGCATGGGAAGTATGTATATGAGTTTTAGAGACACTCATAAGTGTCTTAGATTGTTGGTTCAGGGTTAAGACATGTTTTCTAGGTCTATACTAAACCTATTCTCAAGTCCTAGGTGACGAAATGAGGTGATATGATATGTTTTAGAGCTAGGTATGAAAATTTGAACATTAGAAAAGGTGTAATATGGTTTTTTTGAGATGTGTTCCAAGTTTCAGGTTCTTGTTTACATGTTTGAGTAATTTATTGTGTTTTTCCTCTACTTGAGTTTGTGGAAGTGAGAATTTGAGATCAAAGTTGACTTTCATGTGCTCTTTGACACATGTAAAATTTGCATGGTGGTCCAATATCTTCATGATAGCTAGGGAATGGTCCTAAGATTATATTCCAAGCATTAGCTTGTGGTTTGAGGGGCAGAGATTTATGAACAATCATTAAGAAGGTAAATAAATTTTAAACCCTCCTAAAACCCTATGTTAAAAGTGATGGAGAATATCTTGTTGGTTATGGCCTAGAATGAATTTTTTATTTAATTTTGATGATTTTAGGTTGTAGATGACTCCTCCAAATTTATCCAAGTGTAAGTTATGTGTCTTGAATGTATGTGGACCCCACTCAAAAAGGAAATCTTCTGAAGAAATTATGTTTTCTCCCAAGTTTTGCAATGGACTAGGTGACTAAATTGGTGTTTAAATAATTTGGGAAGATATTATAAATATCCATGGTGGTTTCAGATCATGGTTGATTCCTTTGGAGGTATATGGAGGCCTATCTTTCAAGATTGGCTTTGGGGTAGTTTTCGACAATTTTAAGTGACCAGTTGCGAGAGGTGTTTTGGTGGTGCTTGATCGATTTGTGGTTTTTAGCACTTGGTGACTACCCTAAGGTCATTCTATTTCCATTGACATATCACACTTGAATATTTGAGGATATTTGATAAGGTTTTGAGCCTCATCTTCAAGGACTGGTTTTTTTGGTCATAGACCTAGTGAGAAGAAGAGCTCCAAAAGGTGGTGTCATTGCATGAGATGATGGTGCAGAGGTGTATAACATTTTGGGGGTTGATAGTAGGCTTATAAAATAGGTATAAGTTTTTATTATTGTTTGGTGAAGGTGTTGGTTTCTCATGAACATTTAGCTTTGGCAGTGGGCGGTTTAGTGTTTTAGGGCTTCTTGAGTCCTAATGGAGGTTTTGAGGTTGCTCACGCTATTTCTGACCTATGTGGTCCTTATTAGAATGTACTTAGGATGGTTTTATGATTTTTTTATGTAACTTTCCTTATAAAGGATGACCTATTTGTATTAGAATCATAAGTCATATATTAAAGCAAGTAAAGAAGGATTTTTGGGTTTCTTGGTGTGTGTATGAAAAGTGCGAGATAAAGGGTAGATTTTTTAGTTTTAAGAGGTATTTGTGTCCATAATGAGAGGGAAAAGAGTGTGTGGTAATTTTCTAGAGTGTGATAATTTTTGAAAATATAGGTCATTAGGCCTAATGAACTTGGTGAAGAAGTCCATGAGCGAGTTAGCTTAGAGAGTAGATTTGAAGAAGGAAGACGGAAATAGAGCTTCATAGTGTCATCGTCGATTGTTGTTGGTGCAATATTTCGAGGTGAAAAACACATCAGTGTATTTATTTTTTCCTAAGTAATCTAGAGGGTTGGTGCCTCATTACAAGTTTGGTATTCTACTAAATCTAATGGTTTGTGCTCCTTATGGGGTTGGTGCCTCATTAAACCGAGGGGTTGGTGATCCTTGTTGGTTTGGTGCTCAACTAAATTTGAATAATTTCTCTAATAAAGCTTTTTTCATTGATTTTTCTTCCCCTTGAAGGTTTTTCACTTATATTTGGTGTTTGTGAGTACTTGTGTTATCATTTTCTCTTTTATGGTTGTGGTTCTTAATACATGCATGCTTAATGGTTAAGTTGAATTGAATAATTGATGGATGTAAATTTCTAAATTGATTGAAAAAAATTTATTGACTAATTCACACCCCCTTAGTGGTTTTGCTTCCAACATAAATAACCCTATGAACTCCCTCACTTATTCGATGCTAACATCATAAACACATTTTATTTAATAAGATTGTTTGAGTTGATTTGATTTGATATATATAACATTTTGTAGGGTGGGTTAGCATACATTTTAGGAACCACAACAAGACCAATTAGTTGTAGGTTAAGATTCTATTTTCTAAAACTAACATCATATTTTCATTAGATTTTGCATTCCTTTCATCTTGTTTTATTTTTCTAACATTTGTTTCTTGTATATCTAACATTTTCCCTTGCAGTTTTGTTAAAATACAAAAATAATAAATAGCTTCTTATAATAAAATCGTAGGCATGATTGTTGTAAAATATTTTCAAAAAAATTGGTTATAGGATAGTTGTAGGTATAATTGTCATGTGATTTTGTTTCTATTAAAAATACAAAAAAATTGTTAATCATTATGTTTATGCACTTGTTATTTATATATGCTCCTCTCACACCTTCGTGTGATCTTGGGAATCATAAATAACTACAATATTTTAGTTTTTTGTTGTGCACATCATGAGGCCTTTCAACTTATCACGGTGTTCGGTAATAATAGTGCCTCTAGGGTCACGCTTATGGGTAAATTTGTCATGTTAAACTATTACACTTATCATCTAACATAACCACAACAAAGGCATATGTGGCATCATCCTTATAAATCACAAGGGATGTATAAGGACATACATACACTTTTATTCCCCCATCTCTCACCATTAAGATCATTAGGCATAAACCTTAACAATTTGGAACACCATTGGCTTAGATACATGGGATTCCTTATAAATAGGCACCTTTGATCTAATGGTTTCCTTTCGTATACTATTTAAGTACCTCATAAATTCCTACTCTCACATGTGTTAGTGCATCTCTCATGTACAAATATGTATTGTTGTCCAAAATTACACCCCATGTAATTTTAAATAACTTGTTAAAAATGGATAGCCATTTTTTCCAAGGAAATCTGCAAAATACTAAGTTAGTCTCTCATAGAGTGATGTCACTTAGTGTTTTATGGGTTCTCCTAACTCATGAAACAAATGAATGAGCACTCAATACTTGGGCATATTTTGGTGGAATTAATGCTTGAAAATTTAGTTAGACTTTCACGATTTAAGGAATTCAATCTTCTATGGGAACCAATCAGTCTCTCACGGATAAAAGCAAGGACAGATCACTACGGGGTTTTATGTCCATGAAAAAAGTCATAAATTTGCCTAAGGACAACATCCACATAGTGAGAAAAGAAAGGAAAATTAGGTTCAAATGTGACAAATGTATGAAATTGTGAGGCACTAACTTAGTGTCCCATGGGTTTCTCAATTGAATTATTTTCATAGGTTCTCCATTTCCACAGAACAAAGGAACATAGTCATGGGTAAAGTGACATACAATTGATGAAGAAAATACTTCCACAGCATAGGAGCATTAAATAGCTAAGGGTGGAAACCTTCAAGCACCACATGAAAAAGGATTCAGTTCTCATCACTCATGAAATATTTATGTAGACACCTAAATTCCACTTTTGCAATCTTATTGCCAAAACACACGCAAATCACTCTTATTCTTCCCAATTCCATTATAATTAGTGATCTTTACTAATTAACTAATGTTTCTTGCCACTTTGGTCAGTTAACAAGCACTTCGTTGATCACCAAACCTCTTTCACATTCAGGATGCCACTTTACGTGAATCGTAAGCCAAAATCCTCTTCAAAACAAACAATTAGTGATTATAGGCTAATTAAGCCTATTTTTCCCTTGATTTGGTCAATATACCCTAGTATTGACTCAAACCCTCTTCCAACCACTCAAAATCACCCCATTCACCTCTACAATGTCTCAACAAGCTTCAAAAGCTTATCCTAGCCTCCTAGTTGACCCTAAGTGGTTGATTAAGGCTCCACACCTCTTAATCACTTAGTAATTCACTAATTGTGATTAGTAAGGCCTAATCATGATTATCAAATCTAATCTAATTTGGGGCTTTTAGTCCCACATGCACCAAAATACAAGTTTCTCCCAAATTAAAACTATAAAAATGGTACACCTCATTCCTTTATACTTTACACCATGCTTTGATTTGCATCTCATATAATAAATATGATATATAACCAAGTTCAATCCTTGCTTAAAGCCTTCAATGGGGTTAGTAGATGGATATCTGAAATGACCAAGTATTCATTTTGAGAGGCCATTTCACCTTGTTTGGAGTAGCAACCATAACCATTTGATTTCCCTCTTAGGTCTATTTAGGCCCATGTTAGGTAATTCAAGCATATTAGTAGGCATGTTTAGTTATATTTTGTATCTTTTTAATACTAGTTAAGCATTCTTTTAAGCTTCTATCTTAATATTACATTCCTATACTTAGAACCTTGGCTAGATGGATGGCAATGGTGTTATCTTTTCTTCTTTGGTCATGCAGCTTTTTTTTGTAGAGTTTAGGGTTCTTTCAATTGGAAGCCATGGAAAATCATAGAACCATCAAATTTTGTGGAAAGTACGAAAGCCACATTTGTTTCTCGACCGAGATGACCAACCACCTCAACAACTAGAATTAAATGTAGTATGGTGTTGTTCTACGTAGTCTTATGGCATGTGATTGAATCAAGGTGCCATGTTGTGGTAGTTGGCTCTTTTTAGATGGTGTCCATACTTGTACTAAAAGTCAACATTGCAAGAAATCATGGTGACCACGCTTGTTTAGAGATATTTTAGAGAATGGTACTCCAACATGGTGATCTTTCCTTCTCTCTTATCTCTCTCTCTTCCCATGAGTTCTATAAATGTAATTACTCGTGCCATTTGTAGGGGTTCCTCTTCTTTCCTCACATATTTTAAAGCTTTTCCTTTAGCAACTCGAAATTTCATGCTTTCGACCTCCATAACTTGTAAATGTGGATTTTCTTTCCTCAAATCCGTATGTAAACTTTCAAGCATCAATTAATGCAAGTGTGGTTTTATCTTTCCTTAAAACATTCTTTTTTTGGTGTGAATATATTTTTCCTATTGCACATTTTGTGTTCTTTCTAGTTGCTCACATCGAGTTGTGTGTAGCTTCATGATTTTCATTCTACAAACTTGCAATGTGTTTTTAGAACTAGAGAAGATCCACTTTTCATCTAGTGTTATCACTTCCCTTTTTAGCTTAGAATTTTCTTTATGCATCTCTCTTCCTAGTTCCTTAGAGGTGTTAGTGTAGGTTAGTTGTAGGAGTAGTTATAGCATTAGATTAGTTTGTGTTTCACATATTCTCCTAACTCACGTAATAGAGGAAGCCAAACATCTCCAGAGGTCTATCTCAAGTCGCAAGTCCCACACTTGGAGATAGTCCCATATTGTCTCAAAATTATAGATTTCCCATAATTCATAGCAGGTGTAATTTTGAGCTCCAACATGCTTATGGCATACCATGTGGGATAATTTTATGAACTTTATATCATTACTATTAGGTTTAAGTGTGTAACTTAGTAGTTTCAACCTTCGAGGCATTATTCAATAAATCTAACAACTCCTAAACATTAAATCCTCTCGGTTTTCAAGCAGCTCGTCCATCCTTTCATGAGAAGGATACTAACAAGGATAAGTGTGAAAAGAGGTGAACCATTCAACTATCTACAACTCTCCCGTAAAGAAGAAGAAGAGAAAGGTATCCATAAACATTTGCGGTGCCTCCAAACCAAGGTTTTTCAACTCTTCCTCCCAGTAGGCCTTTCCCTTTCTTCATCTAAATTTTGAGGCCCATTCCCCTCATGGTGCATCAAATAAATTTGTCATGTGTAATCTTGAGTGGTGGTATTCCTTTACTCCTAGCCACACAACATGATATACCATTAGCCACCTTGAAAATTATTCCATTGTTCATAGGTGAAAACTCCACCACACCCATGGAGCATATTTAAGATGTTTCAAACATCTATTTAGCACATGTAGTCATGGAGGATGATGTTGCAGTGTGACTTTTGGCATCGTATCTCAAATGAAATGCCTTATAGTGGTATAGAAGTTCTCCACCATGTTAATCCACACTTTGGACGAGCTTGGAACTTCCCTCTCACAATAATTTGATGAGAAAGTAGAAAACATTTCTCTCCTCGAGCAGTTAACCACTATCAAAAGAGATCATGGTATCCAAATTGATTATCCTCGTGAGGGTTAAGCGGCATCACAAAACTATCGGGATGCTTAGAGATAGACAAATCATGATATGAGTCATTTTATAGTCGGAAAGGGATTCACCGGTGACTCTTTGTAACTCAGTGTTGGAGAAATGGATAGCACCTTATCAAGGGTTTGATCTACCCTCACTACTTTGGGTTGTGCCTTCAACCAGGGTGAGAGGACCCATTCTATAACCCGTGTTGGTGAAGGACATCAAGGGATCCTTCTTTGCACAATATTCATGATAACCTTGAGAAAATATGATCAATAAAACACAATCTAACTCTCACGAGTTATCACACTAGAGAGTGGAGATGTTTCCTAGACAAGGTTCGGTTACTAAAGACAATAATTGAAACCTGATTATTTCTACATATTTTAGTAGTGGAATTTGTTAAATCTTTGTGGATACATAGTACAAACATGGGTAGTTCATGTAGGATTTATCATTTGAGAAGTTTTTGGTGGGAAGTTAAGCAAGATAAAGTTGATTATACCAAATCTTTGAGAACCTTTACAAATATTGGAAAACTCACAGACAAAATGCTTCAAAATAGCCAAAATATTCCTTCAACCAGAAGGTGTGTATCAATGGAGGCCCAGAGATGCACGGTTTCATACACTCTTCAAGAATTCAACATAAAGGCTCATGCTAAAGACTTAATTAAATGTTGAAAGTCCCTTGATTCATCATGCCTAAGATACACTCATAGACTTATAAACAATCTTTGTCAACCTAGTGAAAGTAAAGTGATTTTAAATTGTTTATTTCATTACAAGATGAAAGATCTTCTCACAATGAAATTTCAAATGCCAGAATACTACCACAGGATAAGATCTTGTGTGATTTAGAGGGATTTCAACATAAGATTGCAATAGGAACAAGAAAAACTATTTGAAAACATTCTGAAATAAGAGCAAACACAATTGTGCTCATGATCAACACAAATTCATTTCAAGGTTCATTAGATTCATCAATAAGGGAGAGTTTCTTTAAAAATCTCAGAGCTTGTCAATGGTTGTACACTTGCAACCATCTTGACGTGATTAAATCTAAAACACAGAAAATAAACAGGTTTCTCAGACAGGTCTCTCGGGAAAATGGTTTCTCTCAAACTTTTTTAGAAAAGTTAACCCCCTATGCAAGAGTATTCTCATTGCATTTATACAATTTCACTCGCTCACTCATCCTAAATTTTCCCCCCAAAAGTCTAAATCTTCAAGAGAATATTCCTTTCTATTTTTTCCAGGTGGAAAAGTTGTGAGCCATTCACATTTCATACCTTCATCAAATATGATTGGGGCACCATGTCAAATCTTTTGACAGTCTTTTAATCATTTTTTAATCTTTTCATGTGAAAAAACCCCTTTTTAATAATTCTTAGGTGGCTCTGTATGGCTTGATCTGACAAGCAATCCTTTTCACCTTTGAAAATACACCTTGAGGAATAGATACCTGCATTCATGCCTCTTAGAAATGAGTGTCCTCACATGGATTATACCACATAAATCAAATACCTTCAGCTCATTCCTTCTCAGGTTCACAAAATTAGCTCCTCAATAATTCCAAATGCACTTCGCTCAGTAATATGGTCTCTCATCCTCCGAATATGGTGTTTTTGGGATTCCCCTTTGTTTATCTGCATTGTGAGTCCAAGTCACCCAAGTATGAAGAGGATCCATTGGAAACCTCCACGTATCTTCTTGGCACAACTACAAATGTGAAGTCCAGAGGTGGGACCTCAAACAAGCGTGAGCCCTCCATGTGTCCCAGGCCCAAGAAAGTTGCCTCGGCCATTGAAAAGTCTCAATATAAAGAGGAGCCAGCGGAAGCCTCCACGTGTCTTCTTAGCACAACTACAAAGGTAATACCTAGAGGCACGTCCCAAAATGAGCGCGGACCCTCCACATGTCTAAGACCCGAGAGAGTTACATTGGTCATTGAGAAAGTCTAAGTACAGGAAAAGCCAGTGGAAAATTCCACATGTCTCTTTGGCACTCTTTCAAAAGTAAAATTCAAGGGCAGGTCCCCAAACAAGCGCGGGCCCTCCACGTGTCCCGGGCCCAAGAAAATTACCTCAACCATTGAAAATTCAAAGCCAAAGATGGATCCTCAAATAAGCGTGAGCCCTCCACGTGTCTAGAACCCGAAAGAGTTACATCGGCCGCTTGAAAATTCTAAGTATGGGCGAGCCGAGGAAGCCTCCACGTGTCTCTTTGGTGCTCTTTTGGTATGAAGCTTAAAATAAAGACTCCCAAACAAGTGCGGGCCTTCCACGTGTCTAGAGTCCTGAAAAATTTACACTAGCCATTTGAAAAGTCTAAGCAAGGGCAGAGCCATTGGAAACCTCCACGTGTCTCTTCGGTGCTCTTTCGGTATGAATATCAAAAGGACTCCCAAACAAGCGCGGGCCTTCCACGTGTCTAGGGTCCAAAAAAATTTCACCAGGTTGTTTGAAAAGTCTAAACAAGGGCAAAGCCAATGAAAACTTCCACGTGTCTCTTCGGCGCAACTCCAAAGGTCAAAACCAGAGGCGGATCCTCAAATGAGCACTGACTCTTCTACATGTGTCCCCTTACGGGTCTTAGGCATTTACCTTATACTTTCACGCCCTTCTCCATAATGCATCAAAATATAAAAAAGGGCCCACATTCCTCAAACCACTTGTCTTATGACATGTGTACATATTCGGGGTCAAAGTAAGAAATTTGCTTTGTCACTTCATATTGTTGAATAGCCAATTAGAAATTATCAGAGCCACGGGACCAATTTGGAATTTTTACAAATGTAACAAAAGTGACAAGTTCACCAAATAGACCCATGTCATGCCGCATCTAATTAAAGATGACCATGTATCCATGGATGTTGGGATAGGATTTATAGAGGAGACACAATCATGGAAGATGCCCAACAACAAAAAAATTTCCTCATGGAGAGAAGATAAATAATACCAAGACCCAATGTGATCCATGACCCAAGGAAAGGACTGAAAATGGCATCCAAATGAGGGAGAAATTTTTCACGCATCCATACAGGAGATAGAAAATACTTCTAACCATGCGTGAGAAATTTTAAACAAATAGGGCAAGATTAAATCCAAACAGGGCGAGATTAAATTGAGCACCAACATCGGCTCCGACTCAGGGATGGGCACTCCTAGCGAGTGCTGCAAGAACAACATAATAGACCATGTGCCAAAAAATACATTGGGCCATGGAGTCAAGAACAATCTTGCAAAGTAGAAAAACAATTTCCAACACCCCAAGGACAAACTGAGAAACCAACAAACACCAGCCGCCCTAAGGACCAGGAGAAACTGAAACTAAAAAATGAGAAAACAAAACAAAAAACAAAATACTATACACTGTATAATGATGTGTACCTTGATTATGAGAAAGCAATCAAGGAAATTTTTCAAGTGCCTGCCTTTCTGAAAATGACCATGCCAAGAAGTCTTGATACTTTTTTAACAACTGGACATATGCTTGCTTTTCTTCTCTATCCAAGTTGCTACCTAGCCATATTCTTATAGGTTTATCTTTTGTGCCTTTACCAGATCTAGAACAAACCCCATCAAACATCAGATTCCAGGGAGAACCAATCTTCTTAGGATACTTGCACTCATCAATTTTATGCTCCTTAAAATCAGCATAGCCCACAAAGTTATCGACATCAACATCTGTGTACAATACTTCATAAGAAGCATTGTTAGGGTCCTCAATGATATGCAACATTTTCTTCTCACCATACAACTTCACAAGGTTCCCCTCAATTGGTATGGTTGCATATGACATGTCCATTTGTATGCTTCCACCCACACTAGCTGCCCACTTTCTAGGATAATAACATCCCCCATTTGGCAGGATAGTCCACAATAACCACATTCATGGTTAAGCACTTTCTGGGAAAGGTGCCAACTGCACTACTAATCCCTTGACATACCCAACTACTGGCACTTCTCTTGAATCCATAGTAGTACATTTCCCAAAAGCTATTGTTACCTTGATATTTAACTCATTCATGACCTCAAGAGGCATTACATTACATGAGGCTCCTGAATCAAACATGCAGTTATGTACCAACCTATCTTTAATAATCAAAGTGGTAAAAAATGGATCCACATTAAGTTGAGATTCAACCAGAGAAGTTCCCAAATACACCTCAGGTGATTCTCCCTGGTTCCTCCAATACTGTGGTATTTCTAATTCTGTAATAATAGGAGGAACCTCTACATTTTTCACACTTTTTCCCTGGTAATTTTCTCTTCTTTACATCCCAAATATTCAAATGCCCTTTTCCTATGCTCAGAATTCTAAGTAATTCAACAATGGGAACAATGACTTTGATTTGGCTTAAGATTTGGGCTATGTCACAAGGAATATATTTGGGTAGGGCAAGTATTAGGAGGAGATTCACAACTTCTTCTGATAGTATGGGAATTTTCACAGTCTAGGCATGGGCAGGAGTACCAGTTCTATTTGGGGAAACTAGGCCTTTTCTAGATGTATCTTTTTAGGAAGGTCCTTTAGGATATTGGTAAGAATTGGAATTTTTGGCTTGGCTTGTGGCCCTACCCCTTTGACAACCTTACTTCTAGTATTATGTTCCTTCTCTTGAGTAACTACTACATTCATCAACAATTGCATGTCCTCTTCGGAAGGGATCCCTCCATCATACTTTTTAATCATCAAGGCCCTTAAGTATTCAAAATCATTATTAGGCAAATCAAATGCTTGCACCATATCAATTTCAAAAGTATTAATAGGAGGAAGAGGTAATACCCAGTGAACGCAATCCCAAAAGTTTTCAACAGCTAAGCACTTATCAATTCGATGAGGTTGCCCCTTGCCATGAGTTCCCGGGCTCTCCATCATGCACAGATCATCATACATCTCATCATCATGTACTTCCTCAACTTCTTGATCTACATCACATGGGAGTGTGGTAAGAAACACCTATCACACCACTCAATAACATGGGCCTCCTCCATAGTAGCAAACACCTTGGCTTGTAAGTCGAGGATTAGGAACCAATCTTTTATCCCAAGGTTGAGGTTTTTATTTCCTGATCCCATGGGCCCCTTCCCTCTGTCATCTGGTATGTGATCACCTCTGGGATGATTTCCAAATCTCTCCTGACCATGTGGCTTGTGTTGACCCTAGGAACTTTGTCCTATCCCTTTTTATGCTCTAGCCAGTTTATAGGATATCTCTTTAATCACTTTCCCAAAGTCTTGACAACCTCTTCCATATCCACTTCTTTGTTTGATTGAGGCTTGAACCTCCCTCTTAGGAGGCTTGTCAACTACCTTGATATTATTTTCTATTTGTAAGGCCATGGTGAAATCTTTCTTCAAGGTTCCCAGGTTCTTATCTCTCAAGTAATAAGCGGCCTTTTTATCAAAAGTGTCAAAATATTTTATCAAACAAGACTCGTCACTTGGCCTTAGGATTATAGGTAACCTATTCAAGGTCTTATTGAACCTAGTATTGAAATCATGGACAAATTCATTTGTGTTTTTCTTTATATTTTCAAATTCAAATAAAAGGAACCTGGGATCTGTCTTATCCCCATATTGTAATTTAAATGCATTTTTCATCTTGGTCCATAAGTCTATTGAATTATTTGGAAATGACTTGTACCATTCACGTGCATCCTCCTCAAGAGTATGAATAAACAACTTTATATACACGTCTTCAAACTCAATTTCAAAATCTTCCATCATATTGACAAAGAGTTTTAAATGGTGGTCATCAATGATGGCATTATTCCCTAAATTTTGGCAACCTATTTCTGACATCTTGTGGCACCATATTAAGATATCCATCCATACCTATGAAATCTATAGGTCAAAAGTGTTGACAACAAAAGGAGGTCTAGGTGGAGGTTGGGCCATATTGCCTTGAGGTGGTGAATTTACATGAGAATCAAAATGATAGGGAACGAGGGGTATTTGGAGAACAAGAGTATAACTCTCAAAGTAAATATCCTCTAATGACTTGATTTCTTGGAAAACCCTATCAACCTTAGAAGAAACAAGGGAAAACTAAGAGGCATGCTTTTTAGACACAAGTGATGGCCCCTCTCCAGTTGGAGAACTCAAATTTATATAAATATTAATTGGTTCAAACACTTGAAGAGTATGTTAATCTTCAACCACAGATTGATCACCTTCCAGAACTGATATCTCCTTTTTGATTCTTGATTTCCAAAAACTTTCCAGACTTGTTTTCCTTCTAAATTTTCTTTTCCTAGTTCTGGAAATAACTTTTTAGTAGGATCCTTGGTGAAGAAATACCTTCTTCCCTCCAGCTTTGCAAATATCGATGACAAATTTCACTTGACACAAGTTAAGACACTGGTAATCATCAAAATTTGAATTCAACACAAAGTTGTCACTAAGGATTTTCACCTTAGTTGTGCATATGCACTATAAGTAACTTTCAAGTGTCTATAAATGCTTAATTTCTACAAATCTTAATAGATCTGACCTTCCTTTACCCACATTTATCACTATTGATGCAAATTTAGTGCAATAACCACTAGAAACTAGAAATACTACACACATGAACTTCTAATTTTCCGAAAAATTTACAAATCTAAATAAAGGATGACGTTTACACAACATATTTGTACTTAAACCATGTAAGAAACATTACCAGGGTTAGTATTTACATGCATTTGTAAAAATATTCCCGCAAGAATGGTGCCACTTGGGTGTTGGTATTCAAATTGATTCTCCCTGTGAAGGCTAAGCAAAGATCACGAAACTGGTAGGATTCTTAGAGACAAACAAATCATGATATGAGTCATTTTGTATCCGGGGAGGGGATTCAGTGACTCTTTTCACTCGGCATTGAAGAAAGGGATAGCATCTTATCAATGGTTTGATCTACCCTCACTACTTTAGGTTTTGCCTTCAACCAAGGTGAGAGGACCCATTCTATAACCCGTGTTGGTGAAGGACATCAAGAGATCCTTCTTTGCACAATATTCATGAGAACCTTGAGAAAATATGATCAATACAACACAATCTAACTCTCACGAGTTGTCACACTAGAGAGTGGAGATGTTTCCTGGACAAGGTTCGGGTTACTAAAGACAATAATTGAAACTTGATTGTTTCTGCATATTTTTGCAATGGAATTTGTTAAATCTTTATGGATACATAGTACAAATAGGGGTAGTTCATGTAGGATTTATCATTTGAGAATTTTTTGTGGGAAGTTAAGAAAGATAAAGTTGATTATACCAAATCTTTGAGAACCTTTACAAATATTGGAAAAATCACAAACAAAATGCTTCAAAATAGCCAAAATATTCCTTCAACCAGAAGGTGTGTATCAATGGAGGCCCAGAGATGCACGGTTTCATACACTCTTCAAGAATTCAACATAAAGGCTCATGTTAAAGACTCAATTAAACATTGAAATTCCCTGATTCATCACGCCTAAGATACACTCATAGACTTACAAACAATCTTTGTCAACCTAGTGAAAGTAAAGTGATTTTAAATTGTTTATTTCATTACAAGATGAAAGCTCTTCTCACAATGAAATTGCAAATGCCAGAATACTACCATAGGGATAAGATCTTGTGTGATTCAAGAGGATTTCAACATAAGATTGCAATAGGAACAAGAAAAACTATTTGAAAACATTCTGAAATAAGAGAAAACACAATTGTGCTCATGATCAACACAAATTCATTTCAAGGTTCATTAGATTCATTAGTAGGGGAGAGTTTCTTTAACAATCTTAGAGCTTGTCAATGGTTATACACTTACAACCATCTTGACATGATTAAATCTAAAACACAGGAAAATAAACAGGTTTCTTAGATGGTCTCTCAAGAAAATGGTTTCTCTCAAACTTTTTTTAGAAAAGTTAACCCCCCTACGCAAGAGTATTCTCATTGCATTTATACAATTTCACTCGCTCACTCATCCTAAATTTTCCCCCCAAAAGTCTAAATCTTTAATAGAATATTCCTTTTTATTTTTTCTAGATGGAAAAGTTGTGAGCCATTCACATTTCATACCTTCATCAAATATGATTGCGGCACCATGTCAAATATTTTGACAGTATTTTTAATCATTCTTTTATCTTGTCATGCAAGAAATCCCCTTTTTAATAATTCTTAGGTGGATCCATATGGCTTGATATGACAAGCAATCCTTTTTGCCTTTGATAATACACCTTGAGGAATAGATACATGCATTCATGCCTCTCATAAATGAGTGTCCTCACATGGATTATACCACATAAATCAAATACCTTCAGCTCGTTCCTTCTCAGGTTCATAAAATTAGCTCCTCAATAATTCCAAATGCACTTCGCTCAGCAATATGGTCTCCCATCCTCCGACTATGGAATTTTTGGGATTCCCTTTGTTTATCTATGTTGCGAGTCTGAGTTAGCCAAGTATGAAGAGGAGCCATCAGAAACCTCCACGTATCTTCTTGGCGCAACTGCAAAGGTGAAGTCCAGAGGCAGGACCTCAAACAAGAGTGAACCCTCCACGTGTCCAAGGCCCAAGAAAGTTTCCTCGGCCATTGAGAAGTCTCAATATAAAGAGGAGCCAAAGATAAGCCTCATGTGTCTTCTTGCACAACTACAAAGGTAAGACACGAGAGGCACGTCCCCAAAAAAGCACAGGCCCTCCACGTGTCCAAGACCCAAGAGAGTTGCATCAGTTCTTTGAGAAATTCTAGGTATGGGCGAGCCAGGTGGAAACTTCCGTGTGTCTCTTCAAGCTCTTTCAAAAGTAAAATGTAGGGGTAGGTCCCTAAACAAGCGTGAGCCCTCCACGTGTCCCGTGACCAAGAAAGTTACCTCGGCCATTGAAAATTCAAATCCATAGCAGATCCTCAAATAAACACGGGCCCTCCACGTGTCCAGAACCTGAAAGAGTTACATCGGCCGCTGAAAATTCTAAGTATGGGCGAGCCGATGGAAGCCTCCACATGTCTCTTCGGTGCTTTTTTGGTATGAATCTCAAAAGAAGGACTCCCAAATAAGCACGAGCCTTCCACGTGTCTAGGGTCTAAAAAAGTTACACCGGCCATTTGAAAATTCTAAGTAAGGGCAGAGCCAGCGGAAACCTCCACGTGTCTCTTCGGTGTAACTCTAAAGGTCAAAACTAGAGGCGGATCCTCAAATGAGTGCAGCCCTCCACGTGTCCTTTTGTGGGTCTTAGGCATTTACCTTATACTTTCACGCCCTTCGCATAATTCATCAAAATACAAAAAGTGTCCACCTTCCCTCAACCGCTCATCTTATGACACGTGTACATCTTCGAGGTCAAAGTAATAAATTTACTTCGCCACTTCATATTGTTGAATAGCCAATTAGAAATTATCGGAACCACGGGACCAATTTGGCATTTTTTACAAATGTAACAAAAGTGACAAGTTCACCAAATAGACCCGTCATTCCACATCCAATTAAAGATGACCACATATCCACGGATGTTGGGACAGGATTTACAAAGGAGACATAATCGTGGAAGATGCCCAACAACAAGATTTTTCCCACAGAGAAAGATCAGAAATAATACCAAGACTCAATGTGATCCATGACCCAAGGAAAGGACTGACAACGACATCCAAATGAGGGAGAAATTTTTCATGCATCCATACAGGGAGATAGAAAATACTTCTAACCATGCAGATTGATAAATTTTGAACAAACAAGATTAAATCCAAACAAGGAAAGATTAAATTGAGCACCAACAAGATCCAAATGAATTATGGTGGATTTCAACCTCGTGTTCCAAAAAAATATGAGACAAAATTCTAATTGTTCTAAGACCAACTCTTCAAGGTACATTTCTATATTTTCTTAGATATTTGAATTTTGATATAGCAATAATGATTTAGTCTATGGATGCTACTCAATTACTCAATGCTTATGCAATAACCATAGGGTAGAAAACTATATGATCCAAGAAAATAAACTAGCCCATAGATTGCGGTGCTTATTTTCCATGAATTACCATAAGATACTTAACCCACCATTTCTTTAATTCCTCGATCATCTTCTTCATCATTTTTTCCACACCTGCTTCCTCTATAAAGCAATAAGAAATTGAAATCCTTAGTGTTGAACTAAAAACTTGACAAATGAGATTATCTCCCTTAATAGATAATAAGCTCATGGCCCCATAAATTACTCTAATCCTCCTCGGGGTTATCCATGACAAATATCTCAATACCTAAATCATATATTCACACAAAATTATCTACCCAAAAACTACAAAATATAAATCATTAACCTCTACCAGTCCCTAGCTTAATCAAAGAAATTGTTCCAAATCCAAAAACATGGCCCAAGGTTTTGAGTGGTGTTATCCTTATGATCAACCTCACATTCAATACCTATGTGAAGTTGGAATGAATTCCTTACGAGACAAATCTCTTATGGTACAAATTGTATCTTTTTAGCAAGAAAAATCCATGGATCCATCAAAAAGTAGTGTAGAAGAGATACAAGAGGCCACCACTAAGCCTAACTTCATGCTTTTTGGATGTGTATAATTTTGTGTTGTTAACCAAACCGCATGCAATGTCAAAAGGTCGCAGCTTCATGTGGCCGATAACACAAGCTCCCAAAAAGAGACAAATGGATGTAAGGTATCCTCCCCATATTTTTCCAACTCCGCATAACAATTATGGATAACCCATGAACTTTGGCGAAGTTTAGCTTCACCTAGTCGAGTCGTGGATCACTCAAGAAGCAGCAAACAAACAATTATGTGAGACAGTAAAACCCACAACTCAATACAAATCGTGGAATGAATTAATTTTTCCATCCAAAGAGCTTTCGTGAATGGAACAAGTAAGGAAAGACAATTTCACTCCCTCATTGCAAAAGGCCACGGGTATTCCCCTCAACATTGTTGAACAAATGAAAAGGAAAAACTTGAACGTCACAATGTGGGATGCCCTATCTATCCCATCTCAAAGGGATCTCTTGCAAGAAGCCTTGAAGCAGCTTCCACCTCTTGAACCCACCATGCGTGAAGTAGACTCTACGGTCAACATCTATAAGCCTAAGGAAGAACAAGTGAGTACGGTTTTCAAACCCCCTCCTTTCTACATGTCTCTAATTATTGGCAAGCACCTTATACACAACTGCATGATTGATTTAGGTGTTAGTACTTCAATGATGCCAAAGAATATTGTAGATATCTTGGGAATTGAGTACAATCCAATTGTAAATGTGTTTTACAACTTGATGGGTCAACAGTGCAAGTATTGGGCATGATTAGGACTTGGAGTTAATTCTTCATGCTTTACCAAGCCTAACTATAATTCAATACATCTTCATGATTGGATTTCCACATTTGGTTGCCCTCTTCCTCTCTAGAGATTTCACACCAAAGTGGTTGTATATATATCTTCAAACTAACCTTATATGTTATTGAGAACAACGTATGAAACTAGATTTATAATCAAATTTGAAACCATCTTAGATTATCATCTTGAAGTTCATGATCCTAGTCCCATTAATGTGAACCGCATGGTCTAAAAAAAAGTGAGTAGTGATCCGAGAATTTGCTAAAACAATGCATGCATCTCATTCAATTCTCGATCTTATGCTTGATGAATGTGATTAAACTAAAATGGAAATATATTAGCCTAATCTGATGTTATAGAAGTAGTAAATAAATAAATAAATGCAATACTGAAATTACCCTAGCAAACTAAGCGAGTAGAATGAAAAACCCTTAAGACAAGAGGGTTAGGAAAAGCCTTAGTTGATTCATAGATGTCATGGGACTGTGTCACAAAGGGAGACTAACCGAACAAGAGAAGGAGGAAATCATCACACAAGGACTCAAGAAATACATATCTAAGTTGTCTAGCCAGTTGGGTCACCCTGGTCTAAGATCTAGGCGCCTTGGTCTGCAGAAATTACCAAGGGACCTCCTCTAAGGTGTCAATGAGTGTTCACCTGTGTTCCCTTCCCCGCCACGTGGATGTCGTTGTATGATCACCAATGTCGTTGTAGACCTCTGACAATAAAGGAATCACCTACAAAACCCCAAGCAAAGCATCAAAACCTTAAAAAAGAAAGATGCATATGAAGGAGTTGGATTGTCCTCGGCTACCAAATGGATGAACTTATCATTAATCATTGCACTACATCTCAGACCCAATGTAATTCTAGATGTGTGTGCTTGTGTGTGGAATTGTGCCCTAGGTGCTCTTGTGCGAGTCACACTTTGTGAGTAGCAAGCAATAACTAGATGTAGAATGTAAGTAAAAGATGCATGGAATAGAATAAACTCCACTCATATGAAGTGTGGTGTAGATGAACTAGCCCTTTTCCCTTATGATGGAGCTAGATTTATGCAAATAGAGTAGTAGAAGCCTTTGATAGATGCAACTTTAGGTGGTGATAGTAGTGCTTAGTGCTTGGTCCCTCATTATGGTCTCATAACTTTATATTTATATGGTTCTCTTGCTTTAATTTTGTAATCAACCCCAAAAATGCTGACCACCAAAAAGATAGAAAGCTCAAATGGCTAGAAAGTTCCCAAAAAGTGAGAGGAAAGTGCAAAGAGGATCAAGGCACCCAAAGGGGACTAGGGCACCTGGGACACCCCAATCGAAATAGGTGAAATGCAATATAAAAATACTGACTGGGAAAGTGTGAGTGCAAGATCAAAAGTAACAATAGAAAACAAATGCAATATGTCCAAAGACATGGGTTGATTAGTACTCTTTTTCACTCAAGAACCATATGAATAGTAGTATGAGATTGGGACTAAATAATTACCCAAAGTGTGTGATTTTGTGTCTACATTTTCCCCACTTTATGTTGGTGAGCGGAAAGCTTGATAACATAAAGTAGATAGAGATGCATACTTTATATCCATGTAGAGTGATGTAGAAAACAAGTTGAGGGACTAGACAAAGCATGGAGTGACAAAATTAAGGTGGAGCATGGAGACTAAAGATGCAAAAGTGTAAAAATGTGATAAGAGTGAACCTAGGGCGGAAGCGTGTGTGTAGATGCCAATATGTGTGATGTACCTACATGTTAGTATTGGTGTGTGTGTTGTCAAGTGATGTTGTTATTGTTGTTGACTACTTGTTTCCCATACGCATGAACCTGCAAAAGAGAAGATGATCAAGTAGTCAAATACGCATTTATATGTGTAAAAATTTTTGTAAAGACGCATGTATATGTGTAAAAAGAAATAAAGTATGAAAATGAAAAAGGAACATGTGCACCTGATCTGTGATGAGAAAAAGGGTGTAGAAAGGATCCTGTAAATGTTGATGAAGTGCAAGTTTTTTGGGTGATCTCACACCACTGGCCGAAGAAGTGTAGGGAGAAAGTCTGATGTATCCTCCAACCTATAACGCTTCCTAAGAGTGAAGAGATCTCTATACTGTCTATTTTTTTGGGCGATCGACGCCACTGGCCAAAGTAGTGTAGAGAGGAAGGTTTGATTTATCCTCTAACCTGTAACTATTCCCCATAATGCTAAGGAAGATATGGCCTAGAAAATGTCATTGTGTATGGAGTTTTGTAGACTAGTCCCAACTTTGTATTATGTCATGGACAAAAACTAAAAATTGAACTATACCAGGTAATGTGTTGTGTAGTGTGTGTAAACCCAAATGATTCCCCCTCTTTGGGGGCACATGCGATGTCATGGATAGGAGAATTCGTCCCAAAAGAGGACCGACCGTAAAAAATGAAAATTTTCCCTACATGGGGAGAAGGAGATGTGCTTAGTAAAAACCAAGGCACATGCAAACAACTAGCTAGAGACAATTTTTAGTAAAACAAAAACATGCATGTATAAGACTAAGTGTAAGCTACAAAGACAATGTGTAATCTAAGAATGCAAGTAAACATGCAAGAAGCCAATCATAGACCACAAAAATTCAGGTTGCAAACATGGGACATCACTCACGATGTCGCAAGACACTCAAGTTGTAGTGGCCACAAAAAAACAAGTAAGTGTGCACACAAAACAAAGGTAAAATCCCACATACAATGACAAACAGAGACAAACAAACAAATAAATAGATAACCATGGTAGCAAGTAATCTTGACAAACAAATGTTGCACATGAAGCACCCATTAGCATGTTAGAAAGATAAAGTGTATGTCAAAAACATATATAACTGATAAAGTAGTGTGCTATGAAAAAAATATCACCTGTAGTGTACGAAAGTGGATGTCATCGAGATCCGTTAAGGACTGGTAGTGTGTCAAGTATATGTACTATGTAGAAGCTCTGTATAATTTACGATCACAACTAGAAAAAGAAAGTGAACGTGCATGTGTGTATGATAAAGATAATGATATACAAGAAATATATCTAGCATGTGTAACAAAGTAAACATGTACAAGTAAATGCGAAGCAAGAGGTAAAAGTAACCAATATATGCACATGTTGTGGATGGATGTAATGGAATGCAGAGTGAATGATAGGAGAAGCATGCCCCCAAATGGATGGAATTATATGCATTGAGGTTCATTTGTTTATGCCCCCTCAGTATTCAAGAATGAACCATAAATGAGAGTGCATTATCTAGAAATGGTCAAACTATGTGTTGTGTGTAATGCATTGTGGTGAATTTATAGTGATGGCATATGACATAGAGATGATGATGAAGACATGTGTGGCATTGTATCCTAAGTGTATATCATGATCGATTAAGGAGTGATGAATTATCCTTAATCGTATATCACTGAATGATGATTAGAATAGGGGATGATGATGTAAGAGTAAATGATGATGTATCCTACAACGTATATACTTTAAAATGAGTGAAAGGAGTGGTGACATAGCCTATGGCATTTACCACTACAAGATGATGGAATATGTGATGGTTTAGCTTATAGCGTATGTCACTAACCTAATAATTTTGCAAGATAGAAGGTTGAATGATGAATGCACAAATGTGATGAGGTTCATTTGTGATGTATACCCTCAACAGTACAATATGGACCATGAGACTAGAGTGCATCATCTAGTAGTGAGTGCAAAGGATATAAATATATGTGGAAGATGTGTAGCAGATGTAGTGATGAGACAATGTCATAGGGTGTGTATAACGTGAAATGTGTAATGTAGAGTGTGTATCTTCTATTGGGTAGTGTGTCGAGTTCATGTGTGTAGGAAGCCCTCAACAGTCAAGTGTGAACTAAAGCACAAGAGTGTGTCATCGGGTGAGTACTATGAATGTTGTTTTAGGCGTAGTATTTCTTAAGATGCATAACATTGAGTGGGTTTTTGAGTGGTTTTCCCAAAAGGGTGGTGAGGCGATAAAATCCACCACCAAGTTTGTCAGTGATAATGTATGGACCAAGCCAATTTGGCTTGAATTTTCCTTTAAGAGGGGCTTCAACATTTGTATTCTTTTTATTCTCTTTTAAGACAAGGTCATCGGATTTTGAACACACGAGGATAAATTTTACAATTGTATGTGTGTGCAATGCGATATTGATATGTGTGAATATGTTTGAGTGCTTAGACATGATGTCAATTTCATTTCATGTAAGTGGTTTTTATGATATTCATTGTCTTTAAGAATGCCTTTGAGCAAAACACACAAAGAAGGGATTTCAAGTTCAAGCGGAATAACAACCTCAACACCATAAACCAAGGAAAATGGAGTAGCGTTAGTAGGTGTATGAACACTAGTATGATAGGCCCATAGAGTGTAGAATAGTTGATTATGTCAATCATTACCACTAGGATTCTACCGTCTTGCACAATATTTTGACAATGGTTTTGTTGGTGGCCTCAACTTGGCCATTTCCTTGTGGGTAATAAGGTGTAGAAAATGATTGTTTAATTTTGAATTTGGCACAAAACTTTTTAACATCCTTATTTTGAAAGAAGATCCATTATCAGCAATTATAGCAGAAGGCACACCAAATCATGTGATGATATGGGTGGTGAGGAAACCACAAATGTTAGTACCAGTGACCGTTCACATAGGGAGTTGCCTCGACCCATTTAGTAAATCATTTGGTGGTAGTAATAATGAATTTGTGTCCTTCGGTAGATTTAGGATTAATCATACCATGAGGTTCGAGTCCCCAAAGAAAAGGGCCAAGTTGGTGTGATTGGTTAGAGGTCATATGCGGGTGCATGGTGGAGGTTACCATGTTTTTGGCACTTTTCACAACGAGTATCATATTCAAGGAAATCCTGTTCCATGGTAGGCCAATAATACCCCTGGCATAAAATATTTTGTGACATAGCCTTACCAGAAAAATGGCCACCACACATGTTGTCATGTATTTGTGAGATAGCAGTGGGGATATCTACAAGTGCTAAGTAACGTAAGAGTCGACCATCGATTGCATATTTAAATAATTTTGTCCCAAAAATGACATAGCAAGTAGCCTTATGTCATGTAACGTCAAGCCTCATGAGGCTTACAGATTATCAGGGATAGTTTTCTTATATAAGTAATTGTAAATGGGTGTAAACCATTCAGAGTTATCTTAATGCGCATGTTATGACACAAGCTACAAGAGGTAATGCAGAGATAGAAGGATGTCATAAGTGTGTAATTATGAATGTGGCTTGTTCATTAGTAATATCTTGCGGGATGAGTGATGTGGAACTAGCCATAGCATCTGCATGATGATTATCCTTACGAGGAATGGTAGTAATGGAATAGGAATCAAATGTAGCCAAGAGATCTTTTACAAGTGTGTTGTATGGAATTAAATGCTCCTCCTTTGTGTTATAGGTATCATTTACTTGATTTATGACTAGCTAAGAGTCACCATGAATGCACAAATTGTGAATGAGGAGATTTTGAGCGGTGAGAAGACCCAAAATGAGGGCTTCGTATTCGGTGATGTTATTTGTACAATAAAACCCCAAGTGGTATGCAAAGGGAGTGGGTCACCATGTGGGGTGATGAATATTATCCCAATTGCAATGCTAGAGAGGTAACAAGATCCATCAAAATACATTTTCCATTTATGTTTCTCAACATTATAGGTAGTGAAATCATCACGAAAGGATTATGAAATGGGTGATGCATCTAGCATGGGTGTTGTAGTTAATTGATCGGCTATAACTTGTCCTTTGATTTCTTTCTGTGGTATGAATTTGAAATCAAATTCAATGAGAAGCATACAACCCAACATGTCGATGTCCCGAAAAATGTGTATGGGATAGAATTATCGTAATGGATCGAGTTTGGTTATAATATGTACCTCATGATTGAGGAGATAGTGACAAAATTTATCCATAACGATGACAAGTCCGAGACATAGCTTTTCAATGTAGCTATAGTTACATTCATAAGAGAGTAGCATGTGACTGATATAGTAGATTGCTCTTTCACATCAATAATTGTCATGATGTGCCAGTAGAGTGCCTAACACATGAAACATAGCGAAATGTACAATAAAAAAGGTTGATCGACTAGTAGAGGGACTAAGACAGGTGGGTGTAATAGATATGCCTTTATGTCATCAAATGTTTGTTGACATTGCTCATCCCATACAAAATTAGTATCCTTCTTCATGAGTCCATGTAAATGGTTGAGTTTTATCAGTGAGTTGTGCAATGAATCACCAAATAGCTTGAATTTTGCTTTGTAATGATTGTAGATGATGTAAATTTTTATGTGGAGGCATATCAACAATGGCTTTAATCTTGTTAGGATTGATTTAAATGCCACGTTGAGAGATGATATATCCAAGGAGTTTATTGGTTGTTACCCCAAAAACACATTTTTTGGGATTAAGGTGTACATGATATTGTCGTAAGTGTTCAAATAATGTTTGTAAATCCTTGGCATGGGAAGAATGTCATCAATATTTGGCCAAGATTTCATCAACGTAATCTTCAATGATCTTATGGATATAATCATGGAATATGTGTGTCATTACTCTTGTTGATAAGTGGCCTCGCATTTTAAGGCCAAAGGGCATGACGTATAACAAAATGTTCCCCATGGTGTGGTGAAAGAGGTCTTTTCTTGGTCAACGAGATTGATTTTAATTTGGTTGTAACCCAAAAGTCCATCCATGAAAGAGAGAATATTGTATCTAGCTATGGAATCAACGATGGCATCGATATGGGGCAAGGGAAAACTATCCTTAGGACAAGCTTTATTTAAATCATGAAAATTAGTACAACAACAAACTCAACCATTCGGCTTCATTACAGTGCATATATTAGATACCCACTCAAGATAGTCAACAACGCAAATAAAATTGGTGTCAAGGAGTTTATGGATCTCTTCTTTGACTAAGAGTGCTACTTTGGGGTGCATTTTACGAATTTTTGTTGGACCGGCTTGGCACTAGGGTTGAGAAAAATATTGTGCATTGCAATAGATGGATCTATACCTAGCATATCACTATAGTCCCATGTAAAAATATTAGAGAAATCATGAAGGACTTTCTTGATATCTTTCTCGCTCGAAGGGGGTGAGAGAGGAACTAGAAAAACTATGCACAGATTTTTCAGATGTACCCAAGTTGTATTGTATTATTTCCTTCATTGAGAAGGGCCAACCAATCCTTGATATATGGATCAATAGGAATAGTATTAAGAGGATCAACATTGTTAGGGGATATATCAGATTCTCCAAAGTAAGCAGTAGCATTGAGAGATGATAAGGAATGCCTTTTATGGTGAAAAGAAGGAAAATGATCATAAACACCCATATGTTCTAGTAGAGCATCATCGTCGATAGAAAAAATGTCTAAGCTATCCCAAGTTGTAGATGCAACATCACTAATGAGTTCAAGATGTACCAAGGGAAGTGAGGAAGTATGCAAGGTGGTATAAGCATCCTTAAAAGGTAAATATGGAGGGTGATACCCCAATCCAAACTTGTGGGATTGTGTAGGAAGATCCCAAAGTGTTGTTACCTTATGTTCTTGTTGACCTAAGCTTGCATCAAAAATCCATAGGGCGCAAGTATTCATACCCTAACCCATATTTAGAAAATTCTTGAGTAACATCGGAGGAACTAAGAGTATCACTGATTGCTCAATAGAATGACAATACTCAAAAGGGGATGGATCAGCCAAAACATCATAGACAACACCCTGATGATAAATTTAAGTCGTGTGTAGAGTAGAGGGGACCGCATGCATGGCATGAATCCAAGGTCACCCAAGAATAATATTATAATTGAGGTTATTAGGCATGACATGGCATGGAATAGTGATTGTACATGGACCAATGGTGACAGGTAGGTTGAGAGTACCTAATACTCATTTAGGAATGTTGTCAAAACCATAAATAGAGACTGATGAAGGAGCTAAAGATCTCTCTGAAATACCTAAGTGATGGAGAAAAGTGATGTTACAAATGTTAAGGCTAGATCCATTGTCAATTAAGGCACTTGTCACCCTGATATTGTTAACACAAACCTGAATATACAAGGGAGGGTCATGTTGTAGCATTTCTTGCAAAGGTAGCTCATCTGTTGTGAAAGTTATTTGATCCTCATTGAGGGATAGGGCAGAAGTAAACTTATGGTATACATATCCAAGTGATGTGTGAGGAGGAATGTAATTAGTATCTAAATACTTTTTGAGCTTGTTTATACAACCGGGATGATTATACAAATAAGTATGGATAGAGATATTCATGATAACTAGAATCTAGGATGACAAGAAAAGAATGAGGATCCTAAAAGTGTGAAGATCGAGTACAGGTTCACCAAAATGATTAAACTAAAATGGAAATATATTAGCCTAATTTGATGTCATAGAAGCAAAGTAAATAAATAAATAAATGCAATACTAAAATTACCCAAGAAAACTTAGCAAGTAGAATATCAAGCCCTAAAGACAAAGAGGGTTAGGAAAAGCCTTAGTTGATTCATAGATGTCACAGGACTATGTCATAGTGGAGACTCGGCTGAACAGGAGGAGGAAACCGTCACACAAGGACTCAAGAAATTGTAAATTTGAGTTGTCTAGCCATCTTGGGGTGCTGGAGAAGGATAGGGGTGCCTGAGGCACCCTGGTCTAAGACCTAAGCGCCCTAGTCTACGGAAATGACCAAGGGACCTATTATCCCAAATTCACCCCCGATAAATTTACTCGTAATAAGCCCCGCACATAAAGGAAATATGAAGGGAACAATTCAAACCCGTGATCTCACATTCCGTAATGACAAATAAAGGGACAAGAGTTTGAATCAAGGAGCGCAGGGACAAAATGAGGTTGAACGACACAAAATAAACCAGAGGCCCAAAAGAGTCAAATTTGACCCTGCACAGGAAGGAATTAAAGAAATGGTTTTGTCATACGAGCCCGTGCTTCAAATCTAACAGAAAAGTTATAGGCGGGCTCTAAAATGGAATAGCAGGGTCGGGGAGAAGAAATAGTGTCAAAGAGCTAGAGGCTCAAAGGAAAAGAAACGGTGAAGGCTCAAAGTCTTCGGGCTCTGCAAATGACTCAGAACGAGCCTAAAATTGGCTAAGTATAGAGAGTCAGCGGAGGCTGCCAAGTGTCCAAGTGATGCACCTCCAAAGGTTAAATCCAAAAGGCAAACCCAAACAAGCACCAAGCCTCCACATGTTCAGGGCCCCAAAAGTTGCATCGGCCGTTGAAAATTCTTCAACTCAGCGGAAGGTGCCAAGTGTCCAAATAGTGCACATTCAAAAGCAGGACC
This sequence comes from Taxus wallichiana var. yunnanensis, assembly GCA_018340775.1. Lineage (NCBI taxonomy): Eukaryota > Viridiplantae > Streptophyta > Pinopsida > Cupressales > Taxaceae > Taxus > Taxus wallichiana. Next base: position 798,610,189 of record CM031240.1, on the reverse strand, counting down.
CTAGGCAGAGACTCAAACTTGTGCCATCCCTCCACATAACCAATGGTCAACAGAGGTCAAAAAGGAGAGTAGGCCCAAAACAACTAAGTATAGAATGTAGGCGGAAGGCACCACGTGTCTTAACGATGCTCCCTTAAGGGTAAAATCCTAAGTAGGTTTTCAAATGAGTGTGGGCCTTCCACGTGTCCCAGGTCCCAAAAAGGGGACAGATTCGGGGCTAAATAGTCAAAGCAGAGGCAGGCTAATGGAGGGAGCCAAGTGTCAGCGCGGCGCTATCTCAAAGGTAGAGTTTGGAGGTAGTTTTTAGACATGCACAAATCTGCCACGTGTCTCTGATCGGCACAAAGTGTCTCCGCCAAACATAAGTGACCCAAGAAAAATAGAAAGGGAACTCAAAGAGCCTCATGAAAGCCACCACGTGTCTCATGGGTGCAATTTCAAGAGTGAAGGTAGGGGGTAAAACTCAAATGAGCACAGGGCTGCCACATGGACCCGGTATAGATAAACTCTTTCAAATATTGCGCACCCGCAACCTGAAATTTCAAATGGCCATATCTTTTGACTGGAGACTCAGATTTGGGTGAGAGAGGACTTTTTGGAAATGTATTGACACCCTCTATTCCATGGAAACATAAAATATCATTCTTAAATAGGATTTGGTGGGTGAAAAATAGGAAAAAATATCCCAGTCATTAAAGCAGACCACTCGATTTTTCTAACTACCAGATCTGATTTGATTTGATCTATCGGGGAACCAGACATGACAGATTTGGGGTGGATTTGAGAGAGGCATTGATTGATAGTGGTTGAACTTTCAAAGTAGGATTGAATGCATATCTCAAGGTGGTTGAAGCAAGATTAATTTTTTTTCCTCCTCTCTCTCTTATCCTTTCTATATATTGTAACACTTCTCATTTGGTGAGGAGGAGACATTTTGGGTGTAGGGAAACTTTGTCAAAGTCATTTCCCAACTCCATTTGAGTTGTAGGCCTTATCCTACGCCTGGAGAGTGTATTTGTGCCTCTGAGCACTACATGTAATAGTCTGTGCACCTTACAAAGCAATAAAATCTTGTTTTGTGATGTCTTTCAACCTTTGGCATTGTTTTATTGTTTGTCTGTGCCTCTCTATCTCGTGTTTGCTCCCTGTGTATGTATTTCACGTTTGCAGTAGGTGCAGGACATTTTGTTTCATGATGTTTATATGGTGGATCTAGATTTGGGTCTGTGTCACTTCGTCCGACCTCCTCGGGTCCCTTTTCCCTATCTCATTCTCCCCCAATAGAGTATCTCGCACTTCCTTTTCTCTCGGTGTATCACTCTCTTCTAGTGTCTCTCTCTCTCTCTCTCTCTCTCTCTCTCTCTCTCTCTCTCTCTCTCTCTCTCTCTCTCTCTCTCTTGGAATGGTTAGATTAGAATAGTTAGGTTCTACCACTGCATTGGAGTAGCTTGTGGCATGTAGATTAGGAAGTAAGAATTGGCTTTCTTTAGAGGTCCATCTCAAGTTTTGCAAGTCCCATAGCTTGAGAGATGGTCCCATGTTGTGCAATCACACCGAATGCCCCACTTCACACCTGGTCCATTTGGGGGTGTTGTGATTCTACACTAACAGGACTCCTCCGAGGTTTCGTTGAGTGTTTTCCTATGTTCGCTTCCTACCGCATGGATGTCACAAGATGATCGCCAATGTCATTGTAGACCTATAATAAAGGAATCACCTGAAAAACCCCAACCAAAGCATCAAAACCATAAAAAATAAAGATGCATATAAAGGGGTCGATTTTCCTCAGCTACCAAATGGATGGACTTATCATTGAGCACTGCACTACATCTCAAACCCAATGTAGTTCTAGGGAGTGTGTGTGTGGAATTTTTCCCTAGGTTCTCTTGTGCCAGTCATACTTTGTGAGTAGCGAGTAATAACTAGATGTAGAATGTAAGTAAATGGTGCATGGAATAGAATAAAATCCCCTCCTATAAAGTGTGATGTAGATGAGTCAACATTTTTCCCTTGTGATAGAGTTAGATTGATGCAAATATAGTAGTAGAATCCTTTGATGGATGCAACCTTAGGTGGTGATAGTAGTGCTTAGTGCTTGGTCCCTCATTATGGTCTCATAACTTTATATTTATATGGTTCTCTTTCTTTAATTTCATAATTAACTCGAAAAGGCTAACCACCAAAAAGATAGAAAGCTCAAATAGCTAGAAAGTGCCCAAAAAGTGAGAGGAAAGTGCAAAGATGATCAGGGCACCTAGAAGGGACCAGGGCGCCTCGGAGCACCCCAGGTCCTAGTTGGGTGCCCTAGTTAGAAATAGGGAAAACACAATATAAAAATATTGATTGGGAAAGTGTAGGTGCAAGATCAAAAGTAGCAACAGAAAACAAATGCAAGATGGCCAAAAACATGGGTTAATTAGTACTCGTTTTCACTCAAGAACCGTATGAATAGTAATATGATACTGGGACTAAATAATTACCCAAAGTGTGTGATTTTGTGTCTACAAAATGGGATAAAGAGCATTATGAGTTTGACACTATGACACAAGTGTTGAGACTAATCTAGACACATATATCAATGAAGAAGAATTCACAGCTTCCTATGTCGCATAAATAAGACAATAATACTTCTTGTTTATCGAAAATGTTCTTTGTGATTCTAGAAGCAAAAATAGAACTAGAGTGGGCATATTTGTGGTCTCTCCAATAACAAAAAAGCTTTTAATTGCACATAGGCTACAATTTTCATGCTCAAACAATGTGGTAGAATATGAAGCATTGGTTCATGGTTTTCTCGTTACGAGAAAGGAGACAAATCAAGACTCTTCGGTATTCAAAGACACCGAATTAGTTATCCACCAAGTCGAGGAAGTGTGATGCAAAAATGAGATTTTAAAAGCTTATAGGCACCGATTTCAGGACCTTTTGGAGATTTTTAATGTTATCAACCTTCAAGTAGTGCCAAAAAAATAGAATAAGGAAGAAGATCAAATGGCGGTCGTTGACTCATAATTTTCTCTCGGAGAATACCTTAACTAAAGAAAACAACATGTCAAGATGGTTGTAAGACCATCCTATAGACACAAAATTATGCACTTTACACATAATTTAGCCCGGTCTTATACTACTATTTAGAAGGTTCTCAAGTGGTTAAAGTACTAATTAATCCCACCTTTTGGCCATCTTTATTTTATATTTTATTTTATACTTCTCATGTATTTTCCAACACATGCCCGCCCATTTCGTAACTACCCCTTCATTCTAGCCCAAATTCAAGGTGTCACAACTGTCTTTGGGTGCCCCGGTCCCACTTCCGGCGCTCTAGCTTATGCACATCCTTTTCTGCTTCTTTTTGGGAATTTTCTAGTCATTGGTTGTCTTTATCTTTTCTCACTCAACCTTGTCTTGGGATTAATTACAAAATTAAACTTAAGAGCCCTATAAATATAAATCTTATAAGACCATAATGAGGGTCCTAACGTCACACATTACTATCACTCCATCTAGATTTGCATCCATTGCATCACTTGCATCCATTAGTGTCATGCATCAAGGCTAGGAGATCTACATCACACACACTGCATAGGGGGATTCTATTATATTCCATGCACACATTCTACTTACATTTTCTATAGTTATTATTGCTCGTTACTTCACAAAGTGTGACTAAAATGAGAGCACCTAGGGCATGACATACACACACACACACACACACCAAAACTACATCTAGGTCCAAAATGTAGTGCAAGACTCAAAGATAAGACCACTAGTCCTGCAAATTTGAGGTCATATCAACCCATTCATTTACATATTTTATTTTTCTATAGTTTTGATACTTCTCTTTGCATTGCAGGTCATTTTCCATTTCATCCCGCAGATCCAACGCAACAAACAAGAATGGTTTCATAAAGTTGTGACACTCATGAACTTGGGTTTTGAGCATTAACAAAGTGTTTAGAGTGCCCATATTGCAAACCCGTGGCCCCCTGGGCACCCTAGTACACTCTGTGCACCTCCGACATCTCGAGATTTTATGAATTTACCCTACACAAGGTCCCCGAATGTTTGTCTCAGTACTTCCATATTCTCTATTCGGACCTATGACAAATTTTGCAGCTTCTCCAATCAGCTAAGTTATTTTCTTCCCTTCTCTTACGTACTTAGGGTTTTATTTCACTTAGAATAATTAGTTACAATGATATTCCATACCGCTCAGATTCATTTAAGCAAGATTTTAGTCTTCCTAATTAGATTAGCATTAATACCCTAATACCCCCATCTAGATCAATATAGGTCTTTATTTTTGTTAATCATTTTGGTGAACCCGACGTATTTCATGCTTAGGATCCTTATTCTTCTTATATCATGGGTCAAGCTTCTTTATCTGATTTACTTAAGAGATATCCCACTTGTTAGGCTATTTTCCAACAATCCCTAGACACCAAGTATTTTGATGACAATACGCCACCACACGAATTAAGTGTTATGCTTCATTGTTTCTTTGTTGACCCTGACCTTGATGACCCTCCATCTAACCAACCCATCTTAGATTCGATTCAAGCCTTACATGCAAAATTTTCTATCATGGAATCCACAATCACATCTCTTAGATCTAAAATTCAACAACTTAAGGATGTTTCTCAATCACATGTTTTTCTTCTTCGACATCTCTCATTATATCTATGCCCACTACACATCATATAGTTGAACCTCAAGTCATGCCATCGCTATAACCTCTCATACTTGATTACATTCTAAGCCATATGACATTCTAACACAACTTATTAGTCATTAATTGATTCTTCTACTACCTACTCATGTTTATCCTCCTTATCGGCAAGCAAAATTCCAAGATTGTCCATATTACCATTATCATCGAATCAATGAGCATAATGACCATGATTACTATGTTTTATAACATAGAGTCAAAAATATTGAGCGTCAGGGATTTATTTCATTCATTAGAAAATTTCATGTTGAATGCCTACCTATAAATACTACCCCTAAATGAGCTCTAAAAGTTGCTCCTTCTACAACTAAGGAACATCCCCTACCACTTCTCATGTACCTTCTTCGGTTAGTCAAGAGCCACCTAAGCAGAAAACTCTCCAAATTAGTTCACCATCTCCTTCTACTCTATCCTCTATGACATTATCCAATCAAAACAACTCCTCACTTCTTAAGTTTTTCTCTACATCACGTCCTCTTACTAAGTCATCTATTATATTACCAAGTCAAGCTAAACAACCTCCTCTTAAGGATGCTCTCATTCCTCCTTCATCAAAGGTATCTACAACAACATCAGGCCATGCTCAACAACAACCTCCTAAAGTTAAGCTAGTTATTCCAACATCCACTATAGACCCTCTTGCTTTCACCAATTTCTTTACAAATTTGAAGACAAATATAAGTTGATGGGCCAAGGAGGAATAACTAGTTGTTATGGTCATTGAAGGTTGTGCACATGTTCTGATTTTTTGATCTAATGTTGATTGTGAGAGATTTCTTTTGGATAGGAGGAACTACCCAAATGCAAAACAAAACCACAAGAGAGAGTTAAACAATATAAGTCGCTGGACCGCTTTAGCGTGTGTTAGATTAGGGAAGTTTGATACTTCCTAGATGGTTGTCAATCCATTGTTTAAGACAATTTAATGCAAGAAGTAACATAAACAAATAGCATCCTATTATATTTGATATGATTTAGGTATTTCATTCAAATATAACAAGAAAATATAATCTAACATGAAAGGTTATGATCAGATCTCGTGGTTGGGCAGTAGCCAAGGTGACTAAGACACGTCGGGATCAAGTTTTGGGTGGTTTTTGGTGGTTTTAGGTTATTTGGGTGAAGTTTATGATGTTGTTGTTACATGAAAATTTACTGAGATATAGAGACCGACATCGGTGTGGGTGTGACCGAAAATGGTTTAGAGGAACCAATGACGGTTAAGGTGATCGATGTCGGTTGAGGAGGGATGGTAGAAACTCAATAAATAGGGTTTTTAGATTTTTTGAGGTCACACAGAGGGTGTAAAGAGGGTGAGTATGTCTTCAAAGGTGTTGGAAATGTTCGAGGTGTCCAGAATCGGTATGGGCAACTAAAAAGTTGTGGGTGGTGGGATGGTTGGATCAAACAGAAGATGGGAATGGTGGGATACAAATGAAAATGGATTCTAATAAATAGACACACAGAGATGATAGTTTATATAAATGTGAAATGATGCGAGTCAAAAACACACTTACTTTTTCAGCGCAGTTCCGATGGTTGGATGATGGCAATGGTTGATCTATGAAGATGGTCACTAGTTTTGTGGCGGTGCTTCTCGAATTGCTACCATGAATACAAGTACCTTGAGATCAATTTTGGTGTTGGGTATGGTTGTCTGGATGTGCGAAAGGACTCTAGTTCTTTCTTGCATGTAGATCTCTTTCGTTCCAAAACTCAAAAATGTTTCCAACCACTCAAACAAGGTTACAAATTGAATATATGGTAACCGACGATGGTTTAGGGTGACCGACGTCGATTTCAGTTGACCAACATTGATTAAGGCGGGATATCCTAGGTTGCCAAAATAACAGATCTTGGTTATCTTTTGGCTAGTTTTTCCTATTGTGGCAGATCCAAAATGGCTTTTTTACGTAAGTGTTTATGTGGTTAGAGGAAAAATAGGCATTCTTTATTAGGGTTAAACTAAGTCTCGGTTAGTTATGGTAAGTAGAGATTGAGTCCTAGTTAAAAGGAAACATGCTAAGAATAGGTCTATGATGAGGTGTCTAGGTGATGTGGTGGGGTGAGGTGGAAATTAATTTAATTAAGGTATTTATTAATGAATATTGTGAGAGTGGGCATTAATTTAATTGTAGGTAATTAAATTAATATACATGTGGGGTAAAGGGGGAGTGTGACCCAAATTTGGTGTCTAAATTTTGCCCCTTTTTCACGTAGCTTGTATTGGTAAGCGATCGCTGACAAAAATAGGAAGTGATTTCCCCATGTGTGGGTGAAGGTGATCCCCCTCAAACTAGGAACTGATGAGGTGTAAGATGGAATCAGCGAGTGGTTTGATAAATGTGGATGTGGTGAAAATGAAGATAAAATAGTATGGGTACGTATGTGTGTGTGTTGGTAAAGGGTAAAGGTCAAATTGGGTAAATAGGTAAATGGACCAAGGTCAAAGGTAGTGGCAAGTGGAAATGCACACACACTTATAAACCAGTGGCACAATACCAAGTTGAAGAGCTTGCAAACTCTACGTCATCCAAGGTCGGTAAGTGTATGTAAACAAGGTTAAAGTGTGTCAAGTATCCAAGGTATAGGATATGGTCCAGACACACCATGTAGGTTAGGTGCAGGAATGTTTAGGTATGTTCTAGTACACCAAAGGTGTGGTCGGGATAAACGCGCGACAATAGGCAAGGTATGGTTGATAGGCTAAAACAACATAGGTAACAACATCACAAGGTATAGCGAGTATTCAAGTTCAAAGGTCACACTAAGTAGGTCAGGTCTAGGTAAATAGGTCATGACATGGGTATGGCCAAGGTATAGGTAAAATAACAAATCTCGAGATGTAACTAAGGAAATGTAGGGGTATTTTTTGGGGCTTGTAGGTAGGTTATCATAAGTGTGGGTAAGGTCAAAAGGTTTTGGGCAATCGATGAGGTTGGGTCAAAATGGGTAAAATGGGATATAAGTGGTAACGACAGGGTAACCAATGTCGATCAAGGAGAACCGATGTCGATTTGTAGGGCATGACATGACCGACATCGGTTATGTTGATATGGGGCTAAAAAGGGAAAATTCCACTTTTTACAGAATTGTTTGTCATTTGCCAATTGTAGAAAATGACAGAGGAGAAGTGGAAAGTGATAGAACGAGACAGAGAGCTAAGTTGGCGAGCCTTGTAGAGGTGATTAGCATTCGGTAGGTGGGTCCACGAGATCGGGTCAAGTGATTTGATTGGTTTATGAGGTGGGGAGTTGATTTGGTGATGGTAGAGGTGGGAGAGGGATTGGGTGGGCCACCGTCACAAAGGTGGCAAATGTAGCACCATGCCGATGGCAAATGAGATGAGGTAGGATTCTATCGATCTACACATTTGTTGTTGAAATGGATTTTTGAAATCGGTTTTGTGGAAAAGTTGGATGTAATTTTAATTTTTGAAATTATGGGTAAAAATGAAGGAAATGAGGGGTGGGAAGGTCCAATGTAGGTTAAATAGGGTTAGGAATGAAGCTAGGATATGTAAAAAGATACAAAGGTAGGTTTATTGAGAATGGGTAGAGTAATATGTACAAATAGGTACGAGTTGAGGGATGTGAAATTGGGATAGGGGAAAAGGGATAGTCTTTAGGGTTGGGGTGTGGGTTACGCGTAAGTAAGTAATAAGGGTCATGGGCATAGGTTGGTTGGTTAAGAGGTATGTTGGGTATGGTAAAGGTTTAATAATGGTGTGGTTTGTTGGATGCGAGTGCTAGGGACCAATCATGCGATGAGAGACAGAGTACCACCTTTGTTGCTAGCAGGCACTTGAGCGTGACCACAGAGTAGTGGAGGCATGTGATAGACATCAACCTGATTGGAGTCTAACACTATAGGCATATAGTTCGAGAGTCGAGATTTATGGTCGCACTCATCGATAGATGGGATTCAAGTGACCAATACATTCCACCTACCGATGAGTGAGATCATTGTCACCCTAGAGGATGTATACAGGATCCTACGGCTACCTATAGTGGGAGAGCAGGTTTATTCTATTTTCTTAGAGGCATCAGAGGAGCTGATGTTGGCGGTGTTTGGAGAGGGGATGGTAGAGATGAGGTTCCATAACACGATCCTGAGCTATGGAGATATGTACACGGCCCATCCTCAGGAGATGAGGTTGGTTTTCTTGATCATGGAGGTAGTGTGTTGCTTTACGTTGCCAGATGTGGAGGGTGGGAGATTCCCACAAGCACTGATGGGGGTTCTCCATGACATGATGGAGGATAGGACCCATTTTTCTTGGGCACCAACATTCTTGGTGTAGTTATACAGAGAGTTATGGGCCTATGGGAGGCTACGGAGGTTCATTTTGTGTTGTACCTTTCTTCTTCATTGTTGGGCATACGAGCACATCGTATGTGTGCATCCAGTTGGTATGCCCCATCCTGATGCATTCAATGTGGGCTTGGTTCGAGTTGGCTATAGGTGTTGGGTGCCTGTTATTAGAGAGCACAGGGATGTTAGGCTACACATGATGTAGCATACTATAGGCATGTACTAGAGGGGTTTTCCGAGTGGACATCATTTAGAGGTCGTATGTTGGCTTCCCTTCATACATGCAGATGGCAGTAGAGTTAGATGAGCTACAATTGCTCATATGGATAGAGGGACACCATGCCGGAGAGCACGAGATGATACCCATGGATAGGGTCAAACGACAATTTGGGTTACCTCAAGATGTGCCTCCACCATTCCCACAGTACAAGAGAGATGATGTGGAGAGGCCTATGCCTCTACCACAACCCGATAGTGTCGACAAGGCGGGAGGAGTAGGTAGTGGATCGGTAGATTAATGACATCGAGTTATAGATGAGATATAGGTAGTGGTAAGGAGCACACGATTCTGAATAAGCACCACCGAGGCAGGGTAGCTGACTCGCCATGATTATAGTCTAGAGGGACACATTATAGGGGTAGGTGGCTACCCTTTTGACACAGCTGGGAGTAGTGCAGGGGCAGCTGACAAGATCTAAGGCACAGGATGCCATATTACAGCACGAGTAATATCCCTTCTGGCCCAAAGTTACAAAGGGAAGGTACCCGAAAGGGTGGGGATGGTGATGGAGGATAGGTGGATGCCTTACAGGCATAGATAATAGGTTTATATGGTCATTTATCCACCGCACAGCTCGGTTGTGGCTCTGCTGCCCTAGGTCACAACACAGGCACCCTCATAGGCCCAAGGATAGGGTCCCATTTTACAGAAATAGTGGGACAAGGTCCCATGGTATAGGGAGGAGGGCAGGGGTCACATGTATAGGGGTTGAGGCCACCAGTAGCATGACAAAGCTCACAGGTTGTTGTGAGACCTATGGCACCCCCACAGATAGTGTCGATGGCTAGATTCAGGGATGCCCTGAATGAGGCTAGATACTATCAAGATCATTTGACTATTGTCAGGATAAATGTCCCTTCCTATGCAGAGTATAAGGTACAATAAGGCCTTGAGTGAGAGGATGAGATCTCACACACATAGTGCGTGCAAAGTACGGGGGTGGGCGAGCCCAGAGATAGGTTCAGGGTGAGGCTACTAGTTCATAGAGGCCCCCACCTAGCTCAGTGTAAGCCAGCAGAGTAGAGCAAGACCTAGACCCATAGAGGGTGGAGAGATGATGGCAGGGTGTCGGGATGGAGGAGAGGAGGAGGAGATAGATGAGATCAAACTAGACATCAGATGGGCCGACGATTGATGTCTTTATACATCATCATTTTGATTATTATTTTTGATATATATCGGCCTACGTGCTGATGATAGTGAGGTTATACATGAGATTTTTTGAGATTTTGATTATTATATCGGCCTATGTGCCAAATATTTTGAGGTTATACCTGAGAGATACTTGTATTATTTTGTATCAGTGTATATTTGATGGATACACAGACTATTATTTATAGATGGTGAGATCGATGGTTATGGATGATGTACTTGTGTTTAAAAAGTTCTTTTGTTATTTGTATATGGATGGAAACTAGGTGGATTAGGCATGGTGGAGTCAAGTCATTTAGGCATGGTGGAGTCAGCTCATGGTTAGGCGGTTAGGCATGGTTGAGTTAGGTCGGTTTAGGCATGATGGAGTCTTGTTTGTAATTTTGATTTAATGTCCAAGTTATTGGTAACATGGGAAATAAATGATGAGTTATATGTATGTTATGGTGTAGACTTCCAAAATATTTGATATTATGGAAATGTGAAATGATTGATTGGATATTTTTATGATGTGATAACATGGTAGATATGTATGTGTGGTAATTTTCCAAGTGTTATAAAAATGGAAATTAATTACGGTAAAATGTTAATAGACAAACATGTGGGAGGAAATGGGTTAGGGTAAAGAGTGGCCAAGCTAACCTCCAAGGGCCCCATGCCCTAGGAGTGTTGCCTACATAGCCCTGGTGAAAAGGGGCCTCAAGCCGATGTAGTTCTCCCATAAGCTAGGGAAGAATATGATGAATTTAGAGGAATGGGTTGGTAGGTTTTAGGCATGATTGAGTCTAGGTCATAGGCATGGTCGAGTCTTAGGTGATAGCAAAATCTTTTAAAATGTAGGTGTCGAGGGTTTGTCCTATATAGGGTAATCAATAAGTAATGAGGAAGGTCAATGGTAAGAGGTGGTAAAAGAGCCACCTAATTGATAAGAACCTTAATGAGTCTATCATACCAAAGATTGGCTTATGAATGTGTGACCCTAAAGGTGTTGCATAATGGAATATTCTAAGGGTGAAGAAAGTCGCATGATCACAAAATGTCATAGTTGCGGCAAGTCCCTTGAGTAGATAGAATAATAGGGTGAAAAGGCAATTAGGTGAAAATAGGTGGTTTGGCATAACTTAGTGTATGACAACATGTTTACCTGGCAAGAAACCCATGATTAAAAATAGGCAAGTCCATGACAAAAAGTGATCATTTTCTTCATTTGTTTTTTTTTTATAGACCAATCAATGCGGGAATTCTATATGGGATGAGTATATTATCTCCTTGAGGTCTTCATGAAGTTGATCAATGTGGAGAGCTTCTAAATATTTTATTGTCTTTTTGAAATGATGTTATATAGTAGTCCTTCAAGGGAGCAGTCTATTTATAGTGACGAGATAAAGAGAAGAGATGTCCCTTTTGAGGGAGTCATATTTTTATGTTGTAAGTTTGACTCAAGGAGTTGAATCCCATGTTGTTTTTGGATGTTGAAGTCATGGAAAAGACTATAAAGGAAAATAGGTTCTTGGTTAGAAGACAAAACCATACCACACATAGGTTAACTATGAAAGAGATTGTTTCAAGTGATGAACGACCATGGGATTCCATCTTTGAAAAATAATGAAAAGTATCCATGAGAATTATGCCATGAGTAGAGCCATGGTACTCATAGTGAAGATAAGGCTGAAAGGTGACAGTAACCACATGATTCTTGTTTAGTCGTTGATCCTCAAAACAAGTAACATAGAAAGTGAATGGTGTCAAAGGACGAGTGGTCAATAGACAGAAGGTGATATAGGACTTGATTTCAACAATAAAATGGTCTAAGATGCAAGGCATTGAGGGGCTCAGGTTTGGGTTTACCTTTGAGTGAAGAAAAATGATAAACACCTGATCCATAGGTATGAGTAACAATATAGGGTCCAAGCCAATTAGGAGCAAATTTTCCCCGTTTACTTTTCTCTTCTTTGGTTACATGTTGATTTTCCTTCAGGACGAGGTCACCAACCTGGAAGGTTGTTTGTGGACAAGTTTATCTTAGGCACACTTGATACATTTTTGGTAGATTTGGAGATTATCAAAAGCATTGAGATGACGCTTCATCTAACAACGCAAGTTGTGCCAAACGTCCCGAAAAAGTCATCGTCGTTGAGCATGTCTTATAGTGAGATGCAGAGAGATGGAATCTAGACTTCGAGAGGCAAGACAACCTTGGTACCATAGACTAGAGAGAACCGTGTGGCTGCAGTTGAAGTGTGAATACTAGTGTGATAAGCCCATAATGCAAAAGGAATGTGTGTATGCCAATCCTTCCTAGTATCATCAACTACTTTCATAAGAATTTTTTTCAAGGTTTTATTGGTTGCTTCTACTTGGCCATTTGTTTTTACGTAATATGGTGATGAGAAACTAATTTGAATGCCAAAAGCATCGCAAAGATTTCAAATATTTTTTTTAATTGCTTTCAGTTATCAATGGTGAGGCGGTGAGGGACACCAAAGTGATAAATGATGTGATGGTTGATGAATTCACAAATTTTCTTGGCTTTTGTAGAAATGAGGGGAATGGCTTCTACCCATTTAGTGTAGTATTCAATAGTAGTTTATAATCCATTGATGGCATTGTGAAGAATGAGGATTGATTTCTCCAACAAGATCCAAACCCCATTGAGAGAAAGGCCAAAGGTCTCGTGTGACTTGTAAGGCATGACTAGGTGTGTGATGAAGATTAGCATGTTGTTGGCATTTCACACAATGTTTGACATAGTCACAACAATCACAGTTTAGGGTTGGCCAATAATATCTAAGGCAAATAATATATTTAGCAAAACTAAGCCGCTAAAGTGACCTCCACAAATTCCATCGTGATCTTCCTTGATGGTGTAAGGGATTTTAGAACTTATAAGGCATCGTAAGAGAATATTGTTAAAGCCGCATTTATAAAGAAGACCACCCGTGATCACATAGCGAGAAAAACTTTTAAGAAAGGTGTCTTGTCCATTATGAGTGAGATCGGAAGGTAGAATGGAAAGGGAAAGGTAGTCTCGCAAACCGCTTATACCAAAGGTCCCATGGGTCGTGCACAATAGCGAGTTCCGACGGCATTGACCTCTCGACATAGATAAGAGGGTGATTGAAACCTTTATGTTGTGACAAATATTTTAGAGTAGTAGGCGTAAAGCGGGTATCCGAGAAGCCGTAGGCCATGGTATTTACAAATTTATTAGTAGAGAACGTGGGGTGGTTTGAAGTTTGTAACGGTCAAAGGTAGTCGAAGTATGTCAACATGACACTTGTACTTTTGGAGTATTTCGTTATACAACACCGGTATATACCATTAACTTAGCTTATAACCATTTAGGAATTACCAAAGATATTAATTGATTTAACATCTAGGGAGATGGTGGTTTGAAGGCCTAATACGAATGCTTCATATTTGGTGATGTTGTTAGTGCAATCAAAATCTAATTTTAAAGATAAATGCATAGGTTCACCATCAAGAGGAATGAGGATAACACATGCACCACCTCCACACTGACATTTGGAACCATCAAAGAATAAGGTCATTTGGTAAGTGGTGTCATCCAAAAGAGGGTAGAATGGATTCATCTAGGAAATAAAAGTTAGAGGGTTGATCCCCCGAAAGAGTTACGTCTCGCTAGTTGGTCAGCAATGATTTAGCCTTTGATGGACTTTTGATGGATGAATTCAAGGTCAAGTTCTGCAAGAAGCATGAGCCAATGTAGCATGTTCATGTTGGTAGGGTTTGGTGTACATGTAATGTAGGGGATTAGTGTTAGTGACGACAAAGGTTTTGCAATTGAGTAGGTAATGAAAAATTTTAGTGGTGACAAAAACTAAGGCTAAGAAAAGTTTTTTAGCATGGGTGTACCTAGTTTCATAGTCCAAAACGGTAAGGCTTATGTAATAAACCGCTGCTTCTCTCGTGTTTCTCGTCGTGATGAGCGAGCATGACACCTAAGGAATGGTTAGTAGCATAAATGTATATGTAAAAGGGTTAGTCATATTTAGGGGGAATGAGCACCGGTGGTTGAAGAAGGTATTATTTTAAGGCGTCAAAGGCTTTGTGGCATCCATCATCCCATTTGAAGGAGACATTATTTTGAGGAGATGATGAAATAGTTGATAGTGGTTGGAAAGTTGTGAAATGAACTGACAAATAGATTGCAACTTACCTTACAAACTTCGAAGTTGACGGAGATTAGTAGGCGAGGCATTTTGAGAATAGCCTTTACTTTAGTAGGATCAACTTCTATGCCACGTAAAGAAATGATGAAACCAAGGAGCTTTCTTGAAAGCACCACGAAGACACACTTCTTAGGTTGAAGGTGAACACAATACTTGATAAGGCAATCAAAGATGACCTTAAGGACTCGCCAGTGTTCAAATTTCCAATGTTTGGATTTAGCAAGAAGGTCATCTACGTAATCTTCCAATATGTGATGCATGATGTCACGAAAGATATAATCCATGGTTCATTGATATGTAGCACCAAAGCGTTTTTAAGGCCAAAAGTAATGACTTGATAGCAGAAGGTCCCCTGAGGAATGATGAAGGTAGTTTTGTGTTGATCTTCTAGAGCGAGTAATATTTGATTATAACCCGAGAAACCATCCATGAGTGATAGCATCTCATGGTGGTGGTGAGATCAACTAGTTGTTCAATACCTAGTAGAGGAAAATCATCTTTGGGGCAAGCTAAGTTGAGGTCACAGAAATCCATGCAAATGTGGAGTCCCCTATCACTTTTTTGACAGGAACAATGTTAGAAAACCATTGGGGATAATCAATGGTTAGGATGAAGGAAACTGAGAGAAGGCATTGGAGTTCTTCTTTGACAAGAAGATCAAGGCGAGGATGCATTTTCCATAGCTTTTGTTTTATGGGTTTGGCATTAGGAATGGTTACAATATTGTGGACCACAATGTTTAGGTCAATACCGGCATATCAACATAGGACCAAGCAAAAGTGTTGTTATGGTCCCGGAGGAAAGAAGTAAAATCTTCCTATTTAGTAGCATCTAAAGATTGGCCTATCTTTAGAATGTGCAGGTCATCCTGAGTGTTAATGTTGATTTTGATAGTTGATTCATTCAACATGGTTTACGTCTCAAAAGGTAACGAATGGTGAATATAATAATATTCCGCACCAAGGTAGGTGAGTATAGACTCATCATCCTGACATTGAATGACGTTAATAAAAGGTTTATCGTCATCGATCATGTCAGGATACAGGAAGGGAAAAGAAGAAGGAGCCTCACCATCGCGTTGATAAGGCAGAGGTCCCAGGGAAATCATGTTCACAAAAAAAAAGTTAGGAGGAATCGATTTGGGATCTATGGACTCCGTGGGTGAAGATGGTGATGCTGGTGAATGGGGTGGAGAAGGCTTATCTTCCTCAATGAGGTCGATGTGGACCTTCTTGGAAGATGGCGTGGTAAATCCAGTTCCACTACGATCTTTGTGTTTACAGGTGGTACATGGAATGATGGTATGACGGCCTTATTCGTAAAAACCGAAGCCAAAACCTTTCCATATGCAACGTTGAAGGAAAGTGTTGGTGAAGCAATAGTTAATGAGAGATTGGAGGTCGACTAAAATAGTCATGTTTGGGATGGAGGTTCAAGTGAATAGGTGGCGATGTCAAGTCCTATACGTTAAGTTAGTTAGTGCAGGTGGGGATGACCATAAGGGAACCCCTCTCCTATGTGATATTCATAATGAGGGTGTTGGCGTAGGTTTCCATACTCTGCAGAGTGAGGAATGTGTTAATATTGTAGAGGCGATACTCCCCCAAAGTGAGGCATTGAAAAACACCTTCTAAGCGATCGGTATTTAATATGCTAGTCGTAAGGATAGACGAATCACTAGATGATTTGGCAGGAGGGGTATCGGTTGGTTGGGAAGTAGATTGGTCACAAGGCGAGGCTGCAAGTCAAAGCAGTAATAATGGAAGATTTGGGCATGAAAGAGGTGGCGACAGCATTGGTGGATGGGGTTGTGGGTGAAGGAGAAGTGGGGGTAGTGGCAGATGCCTTGACTAGTACAAGGACATCGTTAGGTCGATACAACATGTTGTAAGTTTTGAATGGTGATGGGTCAATGGGGATGGTATAGTTATGTCCTTCATGTTCAAATTTTACATAGCAGTGTAAAGTTGAAGGGACACAACCCATGACGTGAATCCAAGGTTTTTCGAGTAATAGGTTATACTAGAACTCTCCCTCTAAGACAAAATAATTCTAGGAAAGTGCAAGGACCCACAGGAATGGAGAAGAATGGTGTCGAGGGTGGAGGTGATGGCGTCATTGAAGGAGCACAACATAATTGGGTTATTATACATATAATTAGAAGGGATATGCATTTGATTGTACGTGTGGGAGGAGATGATGTTAATGCTAGCACCACCATCAATCATGATGCATCATATGCATATGTTATCAATATAGACGGAAATAAAAGGGGCGAGATCGGTGGTCATCCGATTGGAGAGGTACAATCTCCTCATCAGAGAAACTAAGGGTGGTGACTTAATGAGTAGGCATAGGGGTGGAAGAAGGAGATGATTTAGTAAGTGAGGCCATGTGGTGAGGGGTGATAATGGAGGCCATTGGTGTGGGGTCATTGGGTAAAACTTTGATGGATTGAAAAACCTCCAGAAGAGCTTTTCTATGAGATTCGAAGTTTGGACAAGATCGTAAAAGACATCTTTAGAGGAGACAAATGTAATTGTTTTATCATTGTACGATGGGTGACCCCATCAAATATAGGTATGTGGGTCCTCGAATGGTGATTTTGGGTGCAGTGTAGATGGTATATTAGGCACGGGAGTTTGTTGATGGGCATTTGGGTGGTGGTTTGGCAAACTCTTTGATATAGACCATGTTGATCTCGATTTTAGGGGTGGAAAAAAGGATTGTGGGGGTGGAGATGCAAGTCATTGAAGAAGCAAAGGAAGATGATGTGTGGTGACAGTGAAGGTGGAATATGGTCCTCATCAAGAAGATCATCATCGTCAAAATTTTGTTCAGGAGGAAAAAGTTGGAGAAGAATGGTTTTTAGAGCCTTACAATTTTCTACATCATGTCCTAGCACACGATGATAGGCACAAATATTGGTTTCATCAAACCCTTTTGGTTTGGGTTTGAGAGGATTGTAAGGTCAAAGTGGTGGTAATGTGATGATGGAAGTCTCTAAGAGGTTGGTTAGAATGTTGGCATAGGACCCCATCAACGGATCACAATAGGAAGTGAGTGTGGGTTTGGGTAAAGGTGCGGATGGTCGTGAGGGAAGAGGCATTATAGGAGGGGGAATGGGTTAGCCCACTAGTTTGGTAAGTGGTATTTTCTTAGGTTTAATTGCATCTGCTTGAGGTAAAGGTGTGGTAGAAGAGCTAGTAATGGAAGGTTTTGTTGGTTTAACTATCTTATTGGAGGGTAGGGGGTTCTTGTCTTTGGGTTGCACATTCTTGGGTAAAGATGACATGGGAGTACATAATACGAAGGGAATGCAAATGGTGGAAGAGGACGGGTTATCCATGGGGACAATAGAGTTACGGCTAAGTGGTTAGTAGAGGTTGGGTGGACGGTATGGGTTGAAATCGTATAGGAAAAGTTGGAGTTATAGTAACCGGTGGAGGTATAGGTGGTAAGAAATATCGGGGCGGGGTGTGGGTGTTTTTGTGTAGGTAAATGAGGTGTAATGAGGGCTTTCATGAAGTATTAGGTTTATTATCTTGTGGTGGCCTTGGGTAGGAGACTATTTGGCCGGGTTGATGGGTGAGGCCCTAGGATGGACGGCGGGGGCGAAGGTGACAAAGGTGTGGTAAGT
This sequence comes from Taxus wallichiana var. yunnanensis, assembly GCA_018340775.1. Classification (NCBI taxonomy): domain Eukaryota; kingdom Viridiplantae; phylum Streptophyta; class Pinopsida; order Cupressales; family Taxaceae; genus Taxus; species Taxus wallichiana. Next base: position 798,591,881 of record CM031240.1, on the reverse strand, counting down.
GAGACTGGTGTATATGGCCTAGAAGGTTGGTTCTTCCTTTTATGTGGAAGAATAACTTTGGTGCGGGTTTGGTAAGATGTTACTAAATCCAATTTGACTAGGTGTGCTAAAATGTTTCACCATTTCTTTACAGATTTGATGAAACAGATAAAGTGATGGACTAAGGAGGAATACCTAGTTGTGATGGTTGGTTGAAGGTTGTGTGCGTTCTGACTTCTTGATCCAATGCTAATTGCAAGAGCTTTGTTTTGGCTCGGAGGAACTACCTGAAATGCAAAACAAGACCACAAGAGAGATTAAAACAATATATGTTAGTGGACTGCCTAGTGTGAGCTAGATCCGGGAAGTGTGATACTTCCTAGATGGTTGTCAATCCACTATTTAATACAATTTAATGCAAGAAATAATGTAAACAAATAACATCCTACTTTATTGATATGATTTAGGTATCTCATTCAAATACAATAAGCAAATCTAATCTAATAGGTAAGGTTATGATCAGATCTGGAGGTTGGGTAGGTAGCCAAGGTGACTAAGATAGGTTAGGATCAGGTTTTGGGTGGTTTTGGGTTATTTGGGTGAAGGTTATGAGGTTGTTGTTATAGGAAAAATTACTAGATACAGAGACTGACGTCGGTGTGGGTGTGACCAAGGATGATTCGGAGGGAGCCGATGATGGTTAAGGTGACCAACCTCGGTTGAGGTGAGATGGTAGAAACTCAATAAATAGGGTTTTAGGATTTTTGAGGTCACACGAGAGGGTGTAAAGAGGGTGAGTATGTCTTCAAAGGTGTTGGAAATGTTCGAGGTGTCCAGAATCGGGTATGGGTAACTAAAAATTTTTGGGTGGTGGGATGGTTGGATCAAACAGAAGATGAGAATGGTGGGATACAAACAAAAATGGATTCTAATAAATAGACACACGAGAGATGATAGTTTATATAAATGTGAAATGATGCAGTCAAAAACACACTTACTTTTTCTTACAGTCTAATGGTTGGATGATGGCAATGGTTGATCTGTGAAGATGGTCACTAGTTTTGTGGCAATGCTTCTCATATTGCTACCATGAATACAAGTACCTTGAGATCGGTTTTGGTGTTGGGTATGGTTATGTCCTGGATGTGCGAAAGGACTCTAGTTCTTTCTTGCATGTAGATCTATTTCATTCCAAAACTCAAAAAAATTCCAACCCATCAAACAAGGTTACCAAAGTGAATATATGGTAGCCGACGATGGTTTAGGATGACCGCATCGCTTCGGGTTGACCAAGCGCTTCGGTTAAGGTGGGATATCCTAGATTACCAAAATAGTAGATATTTTCTATCTTTTGGCTAGTGTTTCCTGTTATTCTGAGATCCAATATGAATTTGTCTGTAAGTAAGTTTTTATGCGGTTAGAGGAAGAATAGGCATTCTTAATTAGGGTTAGACTAAGTCTCAGTTAGTTATGGTAAGTAGAGATTGGGTCCTAGTTAAAAGGAAACATGCTAAGAATAGGTCTATGATGAGGTGTCTAGGTGATGTGGTGGGGTGAGGTGTTTAGGTGATGTGGAAATTAATTTAATTAAGGTATTTATTATTGAATATTGTGAGAATGGGAATTAATTTAATTAAAGGTAATTAAATTAATATACATGTGGGGTAAAGGGGGCGTGTGACCCAAATTTGGTGTCTACACCTACATACGTTGATAATTGGGACTCGAATGATGCTTACTATGATGATGAACCATGTGATACTCCTCTCTCACATCCCATCACTTTTGTTAAGGTAAATACTCAACACATTGATCCACTTAGTGTATTATTATTTAACCTTCATCATGTACATACTTTCGGGCAAAAATCACCCCCTCACCTTAGCATCTATCCTCTATTACCTTTTCATATAGACATATTTATTCCATGTCAAAACACCGCCATTACCCGATGACGCACTCTTGTGCTTCGGTTCACACTGGACTGTTGAGGGATTACCATTACACTGAACCCCACACACCACACATCCTACATTATCCTATACATACTTCATCTATTAGTCATTTCTACATCATGTATATCATACATGTTACACTCGTCATCATATCATCTACGTCTAGTCTTGCATCTCTTTCTTACATTCTTTGTCTATGCTAGGTCACATTATCCATGGGTCTAGCTTTACCTATCACCACTGCATATTCTATCTACACCTATCATCACACTTTCTACATTCTACCACACATTTACACATCCTATTCACCATTTGGTCACCTACACTACATTGTTCTATGCACTGCACTCACTACCCTATGACACACTCTAGTTCCTCGGTCCATACTTGATTACCGAGGGTTTACCAATAAAATGGACCTTACATACAACATGTCATCATACCACATTCATCGGACTAGTGACCCACGCTCTAGGCTATATCATCACCCACACTCATCATCACATACCATAGTGGTATACACCTTAGGTTAAATCACCACTTTCTTCATCAATTTATTATTATCCTCTTATATCTTATCATCACATATTCTATTATCCTATTCTAAGTCATTCTATTACATCATCATCTATCCTACTCATCACTTAGTGGTATACACTTTAGGCTAAATCACCATCTCATTCTTATTCATCACATAGTGGTATACGCTTAGTGTTAAATCACCACCTTTCGTTATCCACCACACACTCATATACACTTCATACGCCCTCATCACCCATCTTGTAGTGACATATGCTATAGGCTAAATCATCACCTTATTCTTCCATCATGTAGTGATATATGCTTAGGGATAAATCATCACTCTTCCATTCAACAAGTCGTGGTATACGCTTATGTTATAGGGTCCACGCACATCTTTCCATATGTCTCATTCCCATACACTCATTCTATAGTGATATACGCTTTGGTTTAACTCATCACTCGTTTATTCAACAAAGTCATGGTATACACTTACGCTATAGGGTCCATGCACATCTCCCCATGTCGCATTTCATCACCATCACATATACACACTCATCATAGTGCGCTAGATACAACCTACACTACTTGACCATTTCCCGATGATGCACTCTCATTTACGGTTCATTCTTGACTGCTGAGGGGGAAAACAAAATGAACCTCATTACATACACTTCCATACACTCGAGGGGCATAATGCCCCTATCATTCCATCTTTGATTCCATTCCATCCATCCACAACATACGGTATGGTCTTAGGGGAATTTAATTTTACTTATTTGTGTTTTGCATGATCACTTTACTACACATGTTAGCTTGATTTCTTATATGTCATTTTCATACACACATGCGCGTTCATGTTTTTGTTTAGTGTCATCGCACATACAGGACTCTACACGTGTCATGGATGCTCACCTTCTACCCTTACTATACTGGTTGATGGGGGCATCCACATTCATCTCATACCAGTGTTATTATTTCATTTTGTACTTAGCATCTTACCTTACTTGTTCTTACACATTTTGACATATCGGCTATCACTCTAACATGCTAACGGGTGTTCCATTTGCAGCACTTATTTTGTAGGATTACATGTTTCCTTTGCTATTGTATATGGGCTTTGCCCTTTGCTTATGTGCACACTTGTCTACTATTTATGGCCATGATGGCCTTGAGTGTCTTGTGACATCATGAGTGATGTCCCTTGTTTGTAACCCACTTTGTGTGGTCTTCTTATTGTTTCTTGTGTGTTTACACTATTGTGATTGGTAGTTTTTCTATACTATTTGTGTTTTTACACTGATTACATGCATGTACTTGCGAACTAACACTTTTTTTGGCTAGTCATCCCCTTTTATGTGCGCCTTGGTATCTACCAAGCGCTTTCCCTTTCCCCCATAGGGCTGAGTTAGGTATAGGTCGAGAGTGGTTGGTCCTCTTTTGAGGCTGCATTCTCTTTTCGGTCGTCGCATACGACCCCAAAGAGGGGGCACCATTGAGGGTTTTCTACTAACACAACATATTTACACCGGTTCACACATAGCGAGTGAGCTCATACCAGCATACAAACTCCATACACAGTGGCCTTAACAGCACATGGTGTCATTCGGCAATTCTGCGGAGTAGGTATAGGCTTAGGGGTTATATTAGGTGTGCCACTCTACACTTCTTTGTCCAAAGTGGCATCACATCACCCAAAAACCAAAGATGCAAGTACAAATATCTCTTCAACAAATTTCAACGGAAGTTGTTAGAGTTGGAGAACACATAGCATTTCCTCCCTACACTTCTTCATCAAGGTGGCGTGAGATCACCCAAAAAACTCGTGACAACACAGGATATCCTTCTACACCCTTTTTCTCGACATGGATCAAGTGCACATGTTCCATTTACACTTTTTCTCACATATTTTACATTTGTGTACTTTACACATTTCTATATACATGCATATTTTACACAACATTTTTACATACATATATATTTGACTACTTGATCTTTTTCTCCTTATAGGTATACCATATGAGAAACAAGTAGTCAAATTGAGACAACAACAACAATGACGAATGATGACAACAAAAACACACTCGCTACAGTAATTTTCCTTTACAACCATATAGGTACACTACACACAATGTAAGTAGTTACATACGCGTTCCACCATAGGTTCACTCTCATCACTTTTTATGTGCATTTTTCATCTTTAGAATCCATGCTCCTCCATATTTTTCTTTTTTGTCATTCCACGCTTGAGTTTAGTCCATCAAAGACGTCTTCTTCTTCTACACTCTACATGGATATCAGGTACGCATCTTTGTCTACTTTATGTTACCAAGCTTTTTTCTCACCAACATAAAGTGGGGAAAACGTAGACACAAAATTATGCACTTTACACATAATTTAGCCCGGTCTTATACTACTATTTAGAAGGTTCTCATGTGGTTAAACTACTAATTAATCCTACCTTTTTTTTAGCCATCTTTAATTCCCATGTATTTTCCATCACATGCCCACCCATTTCGCAATTGTCCCTTCATTCTAACCCAAATTCAGGGTGCCACAAAGATATATCTTGGGGCGCCCAAGGTGCCTCGGTCCCACTTCTAGGCACTTTGGTTTATGCACATCCTTTTCCCGCTTCTTTTTGGGGATTTTCTTGTCATTGGTTGTCTTTATCTTTTTCTCAGTCAGCCTTGTTGGGATTAATTACGAAATTAAAATTGAGATCCCTATAAATATAAAGCTTATAAGACCATAATGAGGGTCCTAGCATCACACATTACTATCACTCCATCTAGAGCTACATCCATTGCATCACTTACATCCATTAGTGTCATGCATCAAGGCTAGGAGATTTACATCACACACACTACATAGGGGAATTTTATTATATTCCATGCACACATTCTACTTACATATTCTATAGTTATTATTGCTCACTACTTCACAAAGTGTGACTAACACGAGAGCACCTAGGGCATGACATACACACACAACACCAAAACTACATCTAGGTCTGAAATGTAGTACAATGCTCAACAGGATAAGACCACTAGTTTGGTGGATGAGGTCAATCCGACCCATTCATTTGCATCTTTTATTTTTCTAGGGTTTTGATAATTCTCTTTGCATTGTAAGTCATTTTCTAGTTCATCCCACAAATCTAGCGTGACAAACAGGCAGGGTTGCAACACTTCCAAATTCATGTTTTGACCATTTACGTGTTCAAAGCACCTAGATTGCAAACCAGAGCACCCCGATACACTCCCAGGTGCCTCAGACATCTCAAATTTTCTAGATTTGCCCTTCGCAAGGTCCATGAATGTTCGTCTGTACTTTCTGATTCTCTGTTCGAGACTGCTACTACAAACCGAGATATAGTATTTTCCAATTATATAAGTTATTTTCTTCCCTTCTCTTGCATACTTAGGGTTTTATTTCACTTAGAATAATTAGTTACAATTATTCCATATTGTTTTAGTTCATTTATACAATATTTTAGTCCTCCTAATTAGATTAGCATTAATACCCTAATACCCTCATCGAGGTCACATTAGGTTTTATTGTTGTTAATCACATCCATCCCGAGATAATGAAGTCGCTTAGATAGTATTTAAGAATGATGAAAAAATAGTTCAGTTCATCCAAAATGAAGTTAAATTCTCTTCAAGCTTGCAACACTATTTGCAAGAAATTTATAGTGATCAAATCATTTAGATCCGAACTAACAAGTTACCCAAAGTTTTGGTAACTCTTGAGGATATCTTCAATCCTAATGATGAGATCAAAGGGCAAAACAAAATCATATCCGAAAACCAAGAGGACTATAAATCGGTTACCATTGCTCGAGATAAGGATTTATTACATGAAAAGTGTGTGATCAAGATGAAGAGCAAACTTTAATGTCCTTGTGTCAGAGTTTTCATGATGTCTTTTCATGGAACTATACTGGACCTTAGATTTTTTTACCCTAGCATTGCTCAACACACCATTAATCTTGATCTCACAGTCAAGCTAGTCGAGAGAGAAGCAAATGCCAAGAAACCCTAAGATCAAGCCCCTCACGAGGAAGGATTTAATCAAACTCATCAAGGAAAAACTATATTCCTTATTAAATACTCCTCTTGTGTGGCTAACTTGGTCCCGATTAGAAATAAGAATGGATAAATTAGTATTTGTGTGGATTTTAGGGATTTGAACGAGTCCTCCTTAAAATATCATCATCCTTTGCTCTTTGTGGAATAAATGTTACAAACAGGTTGCAAAAGCTGAAAGGTTTTCTATTCTTGATGGCTACTCAGGTTTCAATTAGATCAAAGTTAGATAAGAGGATCGATATAAGACCACATTTACAACCAAGTGGGGAGCTATGCACTTTAAAATATGACCTTTGGTCTATCAAATGTCGGTGCCACATTTAAAAGAGCAATGGATATTGTTTTTAAGGGATAAATAAATGATTTAATCCTCATCTACTTGGATGATATCACCCTTTTCTCAAAGGATAATAAGGATCACATAAGTCATCTTGAGAAAATATTTGAAAAATGTAAAGAGTCTGGGGTATCTCTTAACCCTAAGAAGTGCATTTTTATGCGGGAAGTTTTGGGTCATGTTATTTCAAAATATGGTATTTCCATTGACCCTAAAAGAATCTCCACCATTCTCTCTCCTTTCCAACTCACAAGAAGGATATTTCCTAGGAAAGATAAACTTTAATACGAAATTTATTCCTAATTTTGTAAGACTAGTCAGGCCTATCACTCTAATGCTAAAATAGGATGTAGATTTCAAATGGACCGTGGAAGGAAAAGAGGGCTTCACCAAGATCAAATAGGATATAGTACAATCTCCCATGCTTATTAATCCTAGGATATTCAAAGGATTTCATACTTTATACATATGGGGCGAGAACAACGTATTTTTGGTTCTAACATAAAAAAATGATAAGGATTCTAAGTAACCTGTGGCATTCTTGAGCCAAACATTGAAGGAATATGAGCTAAAACACAATCACATTGAGAAAAATGTTTTTTCCATCATGAGAGCTCTCAAGAAATTCAAGAGCATGTTTGTTGTTATCCACATCAAGGTTTTAATCTCACATCCTATAGTGAGAGACTTCATCATGGGAGTGGAAATAAGTGAAAAGAGAGCTAGATGGGTGACCAAGATTATGGAATATGATGTGACCATCAAGGCCACAAAATTGGTAAGAGGTAGAGCACTTTGTAAGTAGTTTCCCTTAGATGTTTAGGATAATCTACAAGTCATTTCCTTCATAGAAGAAGAACAGAACAAACCTGCAGAACATCCATATAACTTAAAGGTTCCTTAAGGTGAAGATCCTGGAATACTCCAAATCCAAAACACTAAAATTCCACAAGACATGGGAGACTAACTTAGTCTCGGCAACTAGATCAATTTCATGGCAGCATTTTTGGAAACTAGCAAATACCCTATTGGTTTTAACAAAACAAAAATAATACATCACAGGTTACAATCAGTTCCTTATGTATTCAATGGTGGGATTGTTTTCAAAAGGAACCTCAATGGAGTGTTATTAAGATGTATTGAGGGTGAACAAGTGAAAAACATCTTGGTGGAATTCCATAATGGTTTCTCTTGTGGACACATCTCTACTAAGGTCACGAAAATGAAAATTATGAAGGCGGGATAATTTTGGCCCACATTGTTCATGGATGCATCAATGGGTCAAAAATGTAAATAATGTGCTTTCTTCATTGGTAAAAAGAGAATGGTGGCCCTCCCACTTCATCCTATTCAGGCGGATGAACCCTTTTCTCAATGGGGACTTGATTTTATAGGTATGATTAATCCTCTATCAAGCATGGGTCATAAATGGGTCTTGACAACAACTGATTATTTTACCATGTGGATAGAGGCCATACCACTCAAGGAAGCTATTAGGCTAGATATCCTTGATTTTATTGAGGACATTGTGACAAGGTTTGGGGTTCCCAAACCATTATTTCTAATAATGCAAAATCCTTCTTAGGCTCTAAGATTTCTGATTGGGCTCTTAGACTTGGAATATACTTGAAGACTTCTTCCAATTACTACCCTTAGGGTAATGGTTTGCAGAGTCTACTAATAAGAACCTGATCAAAATCATAAAAAGGACTATGGAGATTAATCAAAGATAATGACACACAAAGGTGAAGAATGCTTTTGGGTAATATGATTACTTCAAAAAGTAATCGGTAATTATCCTTTCAAACTTGTATATGGTAGAGAATTCATGCTTCCTTTATCTTTGCATTGCCTTCATTAGAACTAGCCTAGCAATTGGAATTTGAAGATTAATACTAAAGGATAATCAAAATGGTGGAGTTGATTGAACTTGAATAATTAAGAAAAACCTCCATGATCAAGTTAGATGACCATCAAAGGTCAATCAAACAGTTTTTTGATAAGAAATCCAAAGTTCAAGATTTTAAAGTAGGTGATTTAGTCCTCAAGTGGGATGCATATAGAGCTAAACTAGGCAACACTCTAAGTTTGATGCACTTTGGAGTGGTCCATACATCATCACTTCCAAAAGAGGCCAACCCTTTTGAGTTGTTCAACCTTGATGGAGAAGCATTACAAATCCTAGTTAATGAAATTTACTTTAAAATTTTCCATTAAGTATGTTTATTACATCTTGTAAATACTTATATGTTTTTGTCTTATGTTGGAGTTTCCTCGTTTGTTGTTTGTTGATCACTAGTTGAGCATATTTCCCTCACCTTGCGGTGTTCATTTTTTTTTTTGTAATAAGTGTATTGTGCATGTTTTTCATGTTTCCACTAAGAGCGTGTATGTTTTTTTCATTTTTGTACATAGTTTTTGTGTCCCCTTATTGTTATTACACAATTCATATTTCATAGTAGGTTTCATGGCGATTTAGGTAGTTGGATAAATTTTCAATTTTTGATCCAAGATCCACAAATCAATTGTTATCCATATTTTTCCCCGAAAAATATTGGATTAGCCACGACCCGCATAGAAAGAACTCCGAGAAAACTCATTCAAATCTTGTAAATAGGTCGCAAAGGACCCAAGCACAGTGGCGGGGGGCCGATAAAGATTAAATGACCCTATACAAGAAGAAACAACTCTGTCTAGTTGTTTCCATGTCTTAAATAAATTTTAAGTTACAGTAGACTCAACAATGGAATAGCAGTTCGAGTAGAAGGGGAAAATGGTGAAGTTTTGAAGTTTTTCAGACTCGAAATAATTTAGTAAAGAGTCCAAAATCGACTAAGTATGGAAGAGCCAGCGAGAGAGCCACGTGTCCTAAAGATGCTTCTCCAAAGATGAATCCATAAAGGGAGGCTCGAACAAGCATTGTGTCCCCATGTTTCCCAAGAAGAAACGAAGCGTGGTCAAATGGTCAACAAAGTCAAAAGGTGGACAAGACGAGCCTCAAAATTGGCTAAGTATAAAAGTGCAAGTGGAGAGTGCCAAGTGTCAGCTTGGCGCATTTCCAAGAGTTAGTCCAAAGGCGGAGACCCAAATGAGTGTGAGCTCGCCACGTAGCCCAAAGTCCAAAAGTAAGAGGGGTCGTTGAAAAGTCCATAGACCTATAGAGGCTGCCAAGTGTCAACTCGATGCTCCTCCAAAGGCAAATTTTGAATCGGGCTTTCAAGCAAGCGCAAGGCTACCACGTGTCCATATCAAAAAAGGAGTAGATTCGATTGAATATTCAATGCATAGGCCAAGCCGGCAGAGGCTACCAAGTGTCTAAATGGCTCTAATTCAAAGTTAAATCCAGAAAAGGGTTTCCAAACAAGCACGGTGCCACCACGTGTCCTAGGTCAAAGCGGGTCATCGGGAAAAGTTGGTTTTTTGCCCCTTACCCCAAAAGGTGTAAAAGTTGCAAAATGGGCCGCGACTCCACCAAAAGGAAAAAAATCAAAGATATGAGCCCGAGTCAAACAAAAGTGGGGATTTGGAGGAAAAGGTGAAAAATTTCCTTTTGACAAAAAGGCACAAAGGAAAAAATTGAAGCACATCTCCCCAGCCAACCAAAGGGTGCCACGTGTCCAAGCGAGCAACGGGGCCATGGGAGTTTTTTGGATTTTACAATTCTTGCGGAAAAAAGGAAAAGATAAATTTTGAACCCACAAACCTAATTTTTCCCTAATCTAGTTGTCATGTGTCTCATATTAAAGAAGGGGCTTGTTTTTCAAACTAGTTTTCCCGCTCTTTTGTACAGACCTAATACAAACTTCAAAGGGGCATATCTTTCGACTCAGGGCTCGAAATATAGAAAATCGACATAGTTGGAATCATCTCGATGTCCTTTATGCCATGGAAAGATAAAAACTATTTTTGCTGCCCCTAGTAGGTGAAAAATAGAGAAACATCTTCAGTGTCTTTAATGCAAGATCTTCTTTCCTCAACAACCGTATCAAATTCAATCTAATCTGTCGTGTCCTCCTTTTTTAAGGCACTGAATAAGAAAATGATACAGTCAAGATAGATTTGGGAGCAGATCTTGTGGAAGGAAATGATGGCAATGGTTGAGCTTGAAATAGTTTTTTTCACTCTTCTCTCTTTCTCCCTCTCTCATGCACGAGTCTATAAAAGAAGGGTTGGGGCTTATTGTAAGGTTGTTGTTCATTTTCCTCTCCACCTCCCCTCCCTTTCTTCCTTAGGGTCGAAATGGAGTTCAAATCTCCTCCCCGCTCCGTAAAATGGTGTTTCTTGCCTCTTTCTCGTATATGATGTTCTCGTGCAAACTTCAAGTAATTAAAAAATGTGTTTTGTGATGCATGTGTCTGTCCTTGCTCTTTTTTTTGGTTGTTTCTTCTTACCTCTCTCTTCATCGCAAGGTATATGTGCATGTTTTGATGTTCATTTACATATCCGGAGCTTTTTTTTTGATGGGTTTGAAATGTTTTCTATGTGGCTATGGAGCTTTCCAAGAGCAGGGCTATGCAAACAATAAAGGTAATCAAATGCAAGATGTTAGTCCGGAGAAGATCCAAAAATGGAGGTCGGCATGGTTCGGTCAAGGGGCATAGCACAAATGAATGCATTCAAGATTGGTTTCAGGCACCTTGTCCATGGGAAGGCCCTTTTCCAAGACATTACACCATCAAGATAAGCTTGATTTCATGATTGAAGTGTTGCCTCAACTTGTACAAAGGGATTGAGGACATTAAGGCTTATGAGCAAAGTGCGGGACAACCTTGTTAATGGGTAAGTCAATCAGAGACACCAAATTTGTGTCTTACGACACCCGTGCCCCGCATCTCATTTCGCAACCTAACCTCACCACTTAAACCTTGCACAATTATTTATTAATTACCTTATAATTAATAAATCCACATCTCCAAACTCCACCACCTCATTTCGCCACCTCATCATGACCTAGCCCTAACCCTAAACTAACCTAATTAATACCTATAACTTGGTCTACATCCACACCCATGACTAATTACTCCTCACCCACACCAAAACCAACCTAATAATGACTTGACCAAGCCCACAACTAATCCCTCGGGAGAAAAGGAGGGAAAGTTGGCTATTTTACTAAAAATAGCCCACTTTGACTTAACCGACATCGGTTCCTACTCGACCGCCGTCAGTTACGTAACCGCCATCGGTTCCCTGTAAATGACCTCCCCCAACCAAAAACAAAGGATCTGGAATTCATTTGAAGGATCCGAAATTCACTTGGCAGAGCAGAGACAAGTGAAGAAAAGAGAAGAGTTTATAGAGAAGGACATTGAGCCCAAGACTGCAACTGAGTAACCAGAGCCCAATGACACTCATCCAAGCATTAGGAGAGAAGATAGCTCACTTTTGATTGTCGGATCATCCCACCTGAGCCCTGCCTTCATCATCACAATCCTTGGACTTGTATCTTCATCAGGAACTAGTAAGTAGTGTCTCTTGACGCTTTTAAATAACATTTCTTGAACTTTTGAATCACAAGAATTACAAGTTCACTCATAGATCTACTACCCGATATCCCCCGCATCTAACCATCATTCCTCTACCCTTACATTGCCCCAAGAATAGCCCCCACACTCTCTGAGTCTTATCCATCACCCCATTGCCTATCCCTAATCATTTGCCAACCTTATAAACACCATAGCCACCTTATAGCCAACCTTTATTAAAAGCCCCTAAATCGCTGCCCCTACCGATATCGGTTATCAAAGAATCGGTATCGGTTATAGTGTAAGGATCGCATCGGTCACTGTGACTCAAACCAAAACCAGCCTTTCCTCTAGTGCTTTTTAACAAGGTAACTAAATTGTAATTTTGCAATAATTTCTTTGTTAGAATTTGTGTTAATTCGTATTAAGAGGGGAACTGACCACCTTTGAAAGGAAGTCCAATATTTCCTGGGCCCAAGGTAGTTCCCTCATTTATTGTCTAACTAGAATCTAGTGGTCTTGTATTCTTACTTGCAGGTAGTCCTTCCTAGACAAAAAGGAGTTCTTCGCAATCGATCTGATCTCTCTCTACGGTACGCGCGCACCCTCTCAACATTCAACAGGTATTCCTCCTAGCCCTAACCCTTATCTGTTTCTCAAGAGAATGAAAGGATAGAAGCAACTCTATTCTAGAACAAAAACATTCTCGTGCTAAGCACATTTCTCCTACCCTCCAAATTCAAACTTTCCACACCTTTGATGAGGCCTTTACTATGGCTCGAAAACTAGAGATTCGAGCCTTAGAGGACGAGAAATTGCGGTTCATGCACAACAAAACCCTAATTTCCGAACCCAAAACTCCACCAACAAACCCAACACCACCAATTCTCATGCATCGACTGCTTTGAAATCAAAAGGATCTGTACACGCAATGATGGTCAAATCCCAAGCACCGTCTAATACCCCGCCAAAAACCACCTATAATTATAAAGCCGAGCCCATCAATTACACTCCCTTGGGAGAAACTTATGGTGTGATATTGGAAAAATTGCTCAAAGCGGGAGCTATCACCTTACCTCCTATTAAACCTCACTGGGTTTGATTCCACCCGCACTATACCTTCTTGGTACAAAGAAAATGACTTCTGTAACTTCCACCGCGTGAAGGGACATAGTCACGAAAAATGTAAGATGTTGAAAAACATAGTGCAGAAATGGTTGATGCAGGGGATATAACCCTCGATAATCCTAATGCCCTACTAACCGAAATTTGAAAATCTTTAACAAACCATTCCCAAACCACTCTTCTAACAAAGAATATAAACCAAGATATCTTAGCCGAGGAGAGTGTTCATGAAATCCATGCGCTTTCGACTCCCAACCAAAAGCTTCTATCGAGGAAATTCTAAATCAAACCTCTTTACTAACGCAAGGATCCGAACCCTCTTCACCCCCATCAAGACAAAACGATAATCTTGCCATCCCTTTACCCATAAAGGAATTAACCACCCAAAGTTCTCTTCTCACTAATGAGTCTTCTTACACCACATCCTCGCAAGATTGTGAGCGATGTTATCTAACTTATCTATTTCCCAAACATCTCCTTCCGTCACTCTTGCTATAAAAGAAGAAGGCTCGCCACTGCTTCTGCATCCTTAGATGAGAAACCCTCGAACCAACATCACCAAATTCTTTAATCATGATGGATCCTCTCAAACATGCCCTCCTACCTATTAGTTCTTCATCACCTAAATCTTTTCAAATGACCGGTTGACCTCTTAACACCCATTGATACAAAGGCCTCATTTACCCCCTATATCACACCCACAAAGGGACCGAAATCACAACCCACCTCTCTTCCATACAAAAGTTCCTATTCACACGTGAGGATTGTCACCCTCGAAGATGACGAGTCCTATGGGAGCGTTTGAGTACACCATGCTCTACTCAAATGCGAGATGACCGATCCAGTACACCTCTACCATATACCCAAGTGTTTACAAAAGCTCAAAACACCTATGTCCTCATCCTCACCCCCCTCATCTCTACCGGATACCTCATCCACCTCTATTAACCTAACCAAACCTCCCCCTACGCTTGGGACTTCACCAATACCCAGCTTAACACACCCACCTAAATGCTTAGATTTATCCAAAAATAAAGCCGTCCATCCACCTAGGAGACAAACCCAATCTCCTCAAGTCCAATCTATGCATCTATCACAACTAAAACCCTCTCATCACACCTACCTTCTATATTGGGACCTCACCCCGCCACCTTGCCTCAATACATCATACCTCCTGCGTTTTTTCTTTAAAACGACTGCGCCTTCTACACCCATACAGAGATCCATGGGTGTATCAACACTATCACCCCAAGTATCCTATCCACCTATCAACCCTAAACAAACTCCATCATCAAAGGATTTGTTTATTGTCACCTCTCTTTCTCCGTGGTTGTTTTCTCGCTACTATGTCATGATCATCCTAACTAAACATAACTTCGCACCAAGAAGCCACGTTTAGTTAAATCCAATTATCAAAACCCCTTGTCTAAGCCACCACCCGTACGAACCAACCATACCCAAACATTACCAAAACCCACCCAATCAATAGCCTCATCTTCCTCTGACTTTGACTCACTCAAAGGATCTTACGCCAAGATCCTTGATATGTTGGTGGAGAATGCGACCATTTCCCTACCCCCACTTAGACCATGTGATCCATCTAAACCTCGACCTATAGGTTATGATGAGTCTAAAATCTGCGCTTACCACCACACACCAGGACATGATGTAGAGGGATGCAAAGCTTTGAAAGCCATCCTTCGTCAGTCACCTCTCTCGATAGAAAGGTTAAGAAAGACAACTTACGAAGGGAGAAACCTTTAGCTTCAATCCCCTCTCCTATACCGCCTGTCCTCACCTCACCAAGAAATATCATTATTGCAACCCCACCTCTCGAAGACAATGACTGGTCCCTACCATCTTCCTCCTCTCGTGTTCACGAGATCAACATGATTAGCATTGCTACTCGAGGGCATAAAACCAATGGGAAAGCTAAAGAAAGCACACCTGCGGCCTCTCTTTCTCCGTCCACCATCCTGATCGCACCACCACCTAAAGTGGTTATTCATGGACCTACCTACCCCGTCTCTGATGGAGTGGCCCACCGTACCATGATCAAACAGCTTCACCAATCACCTGTAAAAATGACATTGTATGATCTCATTCAAACCTCTGAATCTCATCGACAAGCTCTCATTGAAATCCTTCAAGGGATAGAGGTCCTACCTAACGAAACCTTGCCTGTTGCCTCCATTTTAACACCCAATCACGTTGCTTCTCTCACCAAACAACCTATCTCCCCAACCACTTCGTCTCAGATAAAGCAAGCCGATCAGCTCGGCCTCAAGACGAAATTGTTGACTTTGGTGCAGAAGATCCTGACCCCGCTCTTTTCATCTCAGCTTACATCCGGGACATCCGAGTACGTCGTGTTATGATTGATGGGGGTGCTAGCCTAAATATCATCTCTTCCAAAGCCTTCCAACAAATGAATATCCCTTCTAGCTACATGTGTGCCAACCCCACCATGTTGCGTTCATTCAACGATGCTATTACTTCTACCTTAGGCACCGTGATCCTTAACATTCATGTAGGGCCACGTACCTTACCCGAACTCTTCTATGTCCTTGAGGGAGAATTCCAATACAACATGTTGTTAGGCCACCCTTGGATCTGGGCTATGGGATGCGTTCCCTCCACCTTACATAGATGCATAAAATTCGAGTATGAGGGGAAGTCCTACACCGTAAAAGCTGACGCTCCCCCCTTCAAAACCTGCAATATGTTATATCACCCTAATGATGTGCTTGTACCAGTCAAGACACCCATTCATCCAACCCAACCATCCACTTCAACCACACCTCAACCATCCATCTCAACCGCACCTACACCTTCAACCAATGAAACCGCCACCGTAAATACCACTTCCTTTCCCACGGACAACATCCCCACCTCAGATCCCTTAGTAGATGTTTTTCAACGCCTTACGCTGGGGAGTATCGCCTATATAACGTTAGCACTTTCCATACCCCACAGGAGTACGGACAGTTACATGCGCATCCTACCTACGACCGTCATGTGGGGGAAGTAATCTCCTACGGACCACCTAATTACCGCACCAACCTAACATATGGGGGTGTCGATACATCCTCTGTCACCCCTAAACCTCCCCTTGGTGTGGTTCCCTTCCAATCTGATTTTCAATATCTAACTAATCGTCGCTTCGCCCTCACCTTCTTGACGTGTTGTGCTTGGAAGGGCTTCGGTTTCGGTCTTTATGAACAAGGCCGACATACGATCATTCCTGTAACTACACGCAAACACAAAGATCATCGTGGTCTTGGATTCTCTGAACCACCTACACCAAAGACACCACATATCCATTGTATCCAGGAAGACGATGAAGTCACTCCTTCCGAACCATCATCACCCATTTTGCCATCGTCACCCACAGAGTCGATAGACCCTGAATCCATCCCTCCTAACTTTTTTTTTTTTTTTCATAAACGCTATCTTCCTGGGTCCTCTCACTTATCAACGCGATAATGAAGACCCATCTTCTCTTCCCCTTCTGTATCCAGACATGATCGAAGAGGACTCGCCTTCAATTAATGTTGTTGAGTGCCAGGATGACGACTCCATCCTCACTTACCTTGGTGCGGACGACTCTTATATTCAACGCGCCTTACCATCTGAAACTCAAACCATGTTGAATGAGTCGACTATAGAAATCAACATCCACACAGAGGATGATCCTCACATTGTGAAGATCGGACAATCTCTTAACGCATCAGAACAAACTGCCTTTACTACCTTTCTCCATGCCCGCAACCAAGCTTTCGCTTGGTCCTACGCTGACATGCCAGGAATTGATCCTGACATTGTTGTCCATAACATTACCCTGAAACCCAATTCCAAACCAGCTTAAATGAAACCGAGAAAATGCATCCACGCATTGCCCTCTTGGTCAAAGAAGAGCTTCAACGACTCCTTTCTGTTTCCTTCATCTTACCTATCGACTATCCTCAATGGATTTCTAACATCGCACTGCTACTAAAGCAACGGGGGACTTCGGATATGTATGGATTTCGGACCTTAACCTCACTTGCCCAAAGGATGACTTCCCCTACCAAGTATTGATCAACTTGTTGATCTCATCATGGCCATGAGATGCTTTCTCTCATGGATGGCTTCTGGATACAATCAAATTTTGGTAGCCCCGCCGATCAACATAAAACCACCTTCATAACTCCTCGGGAACCTTCTCTATCGTGTCATGCCTTTCGGCCTTAAGAATGCTGGTACAACCTATCAGCGGGCTATGACTTACATTTTTCATGACATTATGCACACTATCCTTGAGGATTATGTCGATGATCTTCTTGGCAAATCTAAACATCGCAGTGAACATCTCGATGTTTTAACCATTATTTTCGATCACCTGCTTACAATATCATGTTCATCTTCAACCAAATAAATGTGTCTTTGGTGTCCTTTCAGGAAAACTCCTTGGTTTTATTGTCTCTTTGCATGGCATCGAGGTCGATCCAATAAAGTCAAAGCTATCCTAGAAATGCCCCCACCCACTAACCTCAAACAATTGCGTAGTTTGCAGGGCAAACTCCAATCTATCCGGCATTTCATCTCACAACTCTCAGATCGATGTCAACCTTTCCATCATCTCCTTAAAAGGACATTGTCTTTCAATGGAGCGAAGAGTGCCACCAAGCCTTTGAGGCTCTTAAAGCCTATCTCTTACAGCCACCCGTGCTTATCCCACCTCAGGACGATCGCCCTTTCTACCTTTACCTTTCCACCACCGACCATGCTTTGTAGGAGCCATGCTCGCACATCGTGACTCCGAGCATCGAGAACAAGTCGTTTATTACATAAGTCGTACTCTGGTGGATTACGAGACTAGGTATACACATGTAGAAAAGTTGTGCCTAGCCCTATCATTCGTGGCCACCAAACTCCGACACTACCTCCTGAATCACAAAACTTTTGTCATCACCAACGCAGACCCCATTCATTATATGTACGCCAAACCTCATCTAAACCAACGCATCGCCCGATGGCTTATGCTCCTCGCCGATCTCGACCTTGAGTTTGTACACCAGAAATCAATCAAAGGACAAACTATCGCAGACCAACTCGCGGAAGCCCCTTTACCTGGGGAGCAGTTTACTAATTTTACTTTCCCTGATGAACTCATTGCCACTCTTTCACTCAGTGAGGAGTCGTATCCAATGACCCTCTTCTTCGATGGATCCAAATGCCAGCATGGCAGAGGGGCCGACGTTGTTCTCATTCCTCTGGACGCTGAACCTATGCCTCTTTCATTCCGGCTCGATTTCCCCTGCACTAATAATACAACGGAATACGAGGCCCTTGTTTTGGGTCTCTAGGTTGCGTTACACTTAGGTGTAAAATCTATTAACATTTTCGGTGACTCTCAATTGGTAGTCAATCAAGTTATGGGCATCTACCAATGTAAAAATGAGGAACTTCAAAAGTACAAACATTACGTGGATTCACTTTTGACCTTATTTACTCATTATTCTATCCAAACCATTCCCCGCTCTACTAATAAATTTACGGATACTATGGCTTGCTTAGCCTCACAAATTCCTACCTCACCAACCGACTCTGACATATTTGTCTTGGTCCAACAACTCTTTGCCCCATCTTACTTAGCCCTGATGTTTGTATGATAAATAATGTGTCTGCTAATTCGCAGGATACCTGGTATCACCAATTTCACGACTACCTTACAACCTCTGTTCTCCCACCTGACCTTACTAGTAACGGCAAACGTGCTTTTCTTAAAAGTGTTTCTCATTATGTCATCATGGGGGGACTCCTCTATAAACGTGGCTTTGATGGCATCCTCCTTCGATGTCTAATCAGCACGGAGGTTACCTATACCATCCAACAAGTCCATGACGGTACGGTGGTGGATTTTAGTGGCCTGGTGGACATTTTATTATGGGGCCTACTTTAATAACAATCGCTACGAATATGTTAAGCGTTGTATTATGTGTCAACAACATGCCAACCTTCAACATACTCCTAGCCATCCACTACAGTCACACGAGATCTTTGGCCTTTCTCCAATGGGGTTTAGACCTTATTGGTGAGATTCACCCGCCCTCTTCGCAACGTCACCGTTGGATAATCACAGCAACTGAATATTACACTAAATGGGTGGAGGCCATTCCACTCATTTCAACCAAAAAAGAAAAAATCGTAGAATTCATTAACCATCACATTATTTGTCGTTTTGGTGTTCCTCATCGCCTAATAACAAATAATGGAAAATATTTCAAAAATAAGTTGTTACAAGACCTTTGTGACAACTTTGGTATCAAACTTAGCTTCTCATCACCTTACTATCCACAAGCAAATGGTCAAGCCAAATCTTCTAACAAAACCCTGACCAAAATTCTCATGAAATTCGTTAACGATTCTAGAAAAATTAACTCGATCACATCCCCTTTGCCCTTTGGGCTTATCATACCAGCATTCGTACCTCCACTAATGCCACCCCATTTTCTTTGGTATATGGTACCGAGGCTGTCTTGCCTCTCGAAATACAAATACCCTCCCTAAGAATATCTCTTCAGGATATTCTCACCAATGATGATTTCCGCCAAGAGCGGTTAGCCCAATTGGAGCTTCTTGACGAGCGTCGTCTTACAGCTCTTGACCACCTTCAAATCTATCAAAAGCGCATCAAGCATGCTTATGATAAGCGACTTCATGAGCGTACCTTTAAGGTTGGTGATCTTGTCCTCAAAGAGAATCAACATGTAACCAAACTAGAAAAGAGCAAACGTGGCAAATTTGCTCCAAATTGGATTGGGCCTTACATTATCACTCACACTTACGGATCAGGCACTTATCATTTAGCTTCGCTTAATGGTAAACCTGAGCCTGAACCCCTTAATGCCTTGCATCTTCGGCCATTCTACTGTTGAATTTAGTGTTATATCACTTCTTATCTACCTTGCGCTCGTCCCTTGAGCTCATTTACCACCTCATACACTTTGTTTCATGCATCTCAAAATAGAATCAAGCTCACGTGGTTTGGTCATCACCTCTTCTTAAAGATGCCTTCCCCTTTTTAGTCTGGTCCATGACTTAAAAGTATCAAAATAACATGTTCTCAATTATACACTTATGGGATATTCTTGAGTCAAACTTCCTACAAAACTAGATGCTTCATGCCAAACGGACATCTAAGACCTCTAAGTTATACATAGACTGCTCCCTCGAAGGATAGCTATGTGCAAAGCCACTTCTGCTATTATAAATAGACTGCTCCCCCGAAGGACAGCTATACACAAAAGTTACATCTACTACTATAAATAGACTGCTCCCTTGAAGGACAACTATACAAAGTCAGCCTTTATCAAAAGCTTCTCGCATTGATCAGCTTCGTGAAGACCTCAAGAACAACAAAATACATATCCCATGTAGACTTCCCGCATCGATCAGTCTATATCCGAAAAAAATAAAATAGGTATTCAAAAGTACTTTTGAGTCATGGACTTGTCTATTTAGGTTTGGTTCTCTTTTGTCAGCATAATCACCTTATAACAAATTCTCTGTGCCCCAGCTCTACCAACCACCTCACCTCACCATTCGTCAAAGCAACAAAACTCAAGGGACGTGACGTATATCCGATATATTGTGATTATACAACTCTTTTCACCAATCGACTTCTCGCATATGCAAGGTACCTAGGGATTCAAGCTCATCCTACGTTAATATGTGGTTTGTTTAGCTCTTCTCAACTACGGGACACTTTTTCCTCTTTTTACTCGAATCTAGAATTATGTGTTGACCTTAATTAGGACACGGTTCCCTACTACTTGGGTAAGCAAACTTTCGCTTCACCTATACCTACACCAACAACGTCAATCCCTTACCAACACCAACAACATTACCCTACCAATATCAATATTTTTACCAACCAACAAATTGCCTAACCATAACCACATTTCCTGAATTCACCTCTCCTTGGTCCTAAGGGAGAACTACATCGGTCTGAGGCCCCTCCTTGCTTTGTGCAATGGGCTATGTAGGCAGCACTTAGGAGACATGGGGTCTCCCAAGGTTAGCTCGACCATCCCCTACCATAACCTATCATGTGTTGTAAATATAAATATTTTTTGTGTATTTCTATTTGATCACATTCATCTTTATCCTTTTTCAAAACAAAACATTCAAAACACAACCATTCTTATTATTATCATAACTCAAATCAACATACATATTCGCTTTTTATTTAGATGTTAAACAAATAATCTTCTCTATCACCGACCCATGGCCGCAACTAACCACTCGGCCCGACCCAAGGCCGCAACCAACCATTTGGCCGACCCAAGGCCGAACCAACCAATCAGGACCCAAGGCCGCACCAACCATTTGGCCCGACCCAAGGCCGCAACCAACCATTCGGCCCGACCCAAGGCCGCAACCAACCATTAGACCCGACCCAAGGCCGCAACCAACCATTTGGCCCGACCCCACGGCCGCAAACTAACTATTGGCCGCAGGCCGCAACCAACCATTAAGCCCAACCCAAGGCCGAACCAACCATTAGGCCGACCCAAGGCCACAACCACCCAATCAGCCCAACCACCCGATCCGGCCCAACCCAAGGCCGCACCAATTAAGTACCTCGCCCAAAACCCGTAAATTACAATTTTATCCACCCATCATGTAACTTTTTGTTCAATCGCTCACTTGTTCATGTTTTAGCATGATTAGGATACTTGACTTGATCAGTTGACCAACTTTGCCTAGACCGAGACCGTGACGTTTATCTCAACCAAACCAACCATTTGGTACTGCCAAACATGCCTAAACATTCCTATACCTTACCCGTTATATCCCCTGGAGCTACTTCCTATGCCTTGGATACCAGGATTATATCAACCTTGTTTGGATAAACTATCGACCTTTGCCTATGTATTGCTTGTTTGCTCTTCAAATCATGTACCCTGGTCACACTACTACATTTCAACGTGCATCCGCTTCCTTGCACTTACCCCACCATCTTACCATCATCTCAACACCATTCACCCTTTATCAACCCTATCCCTGATTTCACGTCACCTCAATCTGTGATAGATTTGAGGGGGATTACCTATACCCTTAACTGGGGCAATCACTTCTTATTAATTGTCAGTGCAGCTTTACAAGACAAGCTACACGACAACAAGGGGCTAATGTAGACACCAAATTTGTGTCTTACGACACCTTGTGCCCCACATCTCATTTCGCAACCTAACCTCACCACCTAAACCTTACACAATTATTTATTAATTACCTTATAATTAATAAATCCACATCTCCAAACCTGCCACCTCATTTCGCCACCTCATCATGACCTAGCCCTAACCCTAAACTAACCTAATTAAGACCTATAACTTGGTCTACATCCACACCCATGACTAATTACTCCTCACCCGCACCAAAACCAACCTAATAATGACTTGACCAAGCCCACAACTAATCCCTCAGGAGAAAAGGAGGGAAAGTTGGCTATTTTACTAAAAATAGCCCACTTTGACTTAACCGACATCGGTTCCTACTCGACCGCCATTGGTTACGTAACCGCCATCGGTTCCCTGTAAATGACCTCCCCCAACCAAAAACAAAGGATCTGGAATTCATTTGAAGGATTCAAATTCACTTGGCAGAGCAGAGACAAGTGAAGAAAAGAGAAGAGTTTGCACAGAGAAGGACATCGAGCCCAAGACTGCAACTGAGTAACCAGAGCCCAGTGACACTCATCCAAGCATTGGGAGAGAAGATAGCTCACTTTTGATTATCGGATCATCCCACCTGAGCCCTGCCTTTGTCATCACAATCCTTGGACCTGTATCTTCATCAAGAACTAGTAAGTAGTGTCTTGTACATTTTTAAATAACATTTCTTGAACTTTTGAATCACAGTAATTACAAGTTCACTCATAGATCTACTACCCGGTAGCCCCTGCATCTAACTGTCATTCCTCTACCCTTACATTGCCCCAAGAACAGCCCCCACACTCTCTGAGTCTTATCCATCACCCCATTGCCTATCCCTAATCATTTTCCAGCCTTATAAACACCATAGCCGCCTTATAGCCAACCTTTATTAAAAGCCCCTAAATCACTGCCCCTACCGATATCGGTTATCAGCAACCGGTACCGGTTATACAGTGACCGGCATCGGTCACTGTGACTCAAACCAAAACCAGCCTTTCCTCTAGTGCTTTTTAACGAGGTAACTAAATTGTAATTTTGCAATAATTTCTTTGTTAGAATTTGTGTTAATTCATATTAAGAGGGGAACTGACCACCTTCGAAAGGAAGTCCAATATTTCCTGGGCCCAAGGCAGTTCCCTCATTTATTGTCTAACTAAAATCCGGTGGTCTTGTATTCTTACTTGCAGGTAGTCCTTCCTAGACAAAAAGGAGTTCTTCGCAATCGATCTGATCTCTCTCTACGGTACGCATGCGCACCCTCTCAACATTCAACAGGTATTCCTCCTAGCCCTAACCCTTATCTGTTTCTCAAGAGAATGAAAGGATAGAAGCAACTCTATTCTAGGAACGGAAACATTCTGCAGGTGAAACACAATCACCAACTCCATGTCCTTCATTTTCTCTTTCTCAATCTTTATCATTCCAACAGAGGCAAGAGTCAAGCTTCCCATCTGTTGCCCCAAGGGTTGATTTCTCTTCTCCATCTCCTAGTCTTCCACCTCATCTCAATTCTTCTACCCTTTTCCCTTCCAAACAATCATCCCCTCCAAACAAACAGGAAGTTTCATATCCTCCCTCCACACCACAAACAATTGCAAAACCGGTTTGAACCCCAACCTACCACTCCTCTCACTCTCCCAAGTCCATGTTGGGAAGAGACTCAAGAATCTGATCAAGGAGGACAACAAGAAGAATATCCCAATAGAGAAGAAATGAAAGACAATCTGAAGAGTTAGGCTACCAAATTTGGGTTTACAAACATCCCTTTAATGGTCAAACCAATAAAGGAGGTCAAGGTTAAAGATTTAGTGGTGGCTGAGGCTGAGGTTGCAACAGAGAAGAGCAAGAACAAGAGAAAGAAGACCAGTCATCAGTTTTCTCATAATGTAGTGTCCATATTGGCACTCTATTTGAAGAAAGTACTGATCCAATTCAAGTTACACAATCAGCCATGGAAGAAGATGAACAATCAGCTCTAAGTCCCATTGAAGAGGAGTAGATGGAAGAAATAAAATCAGAGTTTGTAGCAGTAGAAGAAGAAAGCATCATTGGAGATTCCTTTCTTTCATTCAAAAGGCCTGATTTTGTTGATGAATCCATCATGGAGGAAAACTCTAAAAGAGATCTTGTAGTCCCAACTAGTCCTCTAGAGTAGCAGATTGAAGAGTTTGACTTGTCAAACTCCATGCTAGAGGAAGAGGTCACTCAAGGGCAAGATTGTCTTCAAGCAGTAGAGGAAAGAGAAGTTACTCCAAATCCAAAAGAAGAGAAGTGCATTCTAGCTGTGAAGGAGAAAAATGTAGATCTAAAAGCTTTGAGCACAAAACAAGCCATAGAAGAACCTTCAATTCTTCCTCTCACCTCATCTCTCTCGAACTCTAATGTTGAAAAAGAGTTTGATCTTTCAAACTCAATGTTGGAGGATGAAGGAAAACATGGTGAACAAATTACAGATCAAGAAGACGCCATGAAAGAGGTTGAACATTTGCAGCAGGACAACAATGAGGCAATGTATTTATCTCGATTTGGAGGACTTTTTGATGGAAAAGAACCGGCTAATTTTTGATTGTTTTCTCCTTCATCATCCACCTTCCAAGACATGAGCCTTTGTCATGGAGGAGAACTTTCAATTACAACATCCTGCATATTATGACAACTCTTTGGAATCAAGTTTGGGAGATTTAAACCTTCCATGCTCTTCATAGAAGGAAGAAGAGAAAGGGTAGAAAAGTTCCACCATTGCTTCCACACCATCCATTCAAGAAAGTCTGCAAGAAGACTCCATTCTTGGAGTTAAAATTTAGAGTTATGGGCACATCCAAAGGATCGACCTTGCCCAATCAGGTACTTGGCTTCATTAGAGCCATGGGAGAAGCCAAAACTAGTCATGCCTACTCTAGGGCATGAGGATGAGCATCAAAGTACCAAGGGTCATCATCAACACCTCCAGGAGTCCAATGCAAGTCAACTTGAGGAGGTATTTTCCATTAATGTTGATACCTTGATGATTTGGGTGGAAGACAAGGTTAGAGTTAGTTTTTCACTCATACTGGCAGCTATATTTAGTGTCAAATCATTTACATGGCTGCCTCTCTCAAGAAAGGGAAGCTACTTCTCTGCCAGTTGTAGGCTTTGTTTAGCATTCTTTTTCTCTAGTTAGTTTAGGAGTAGGATTAGGCTTTGTTTTTAGCAGAAGAAGTGCTTGTGCACACTCTGCATGTCTCATTAGAGGCATGTATGATTTGGTTTGTTGTATATAAGTTTTGTTTGTATTGCTTCGAGGGGGCATGAAGCCAGGCTCTTAACTATTCAAGGTAGGAAGACTCATATTTGCATGTAGCAGTTGTAAATTCCAAAAAAAAAAAAAATGCAGAGCAACTAAAGTTGTTTCAAGACATTCCATTCGAGGGACAGATTGAAGCCCTGGGTCAAAACAATTTTCTACTCTCAAAAATCCATTCCCAAGATTTTCTTATGAAAATTGAGAGTGCAGATGTGTGGGCAGGCTCAGGGTCAGACAAAACATAGAAAAGGCTTGCAATCAGGCTCACAGTGGCTCAGGGATCAAGTCTTCAAATTTCATATCAATTTCATGTTTATCAGGTAGACTCCATGCCCAATGGATGCTTCAAGGCCACTGGTCTTTTCATCTAGTAGGTAAATACCCCTGTGAGTCACCAAATTGTTATCCATATTTCACCCTCCATGTAAAAAATATTGGATCAGCCATGACCCCGCATAGAAAGAACCTGAGAAAACTCGTTCAGATCTTGTAAATAGGTCACAGAAGGACCCAAGCGTAATGGTGGGGGCTGATAAAGGTTAAATGACCCTATGCAAGAAGAAATGACTCTGTCGAGCTATTTTCATGTCTTAAATCCATTTTTTTAAGTTACAGGTAGACTCAACAATGGAATAGCAGGTTCAGAGAATAAGGGGAAAAATGGTGAAGTTTTGAAATTTTTCGAGCTAGAAATAGTTCAGGAAACAGTCCAAAATCGACTAAGTATGTAAGAGTCAGCGAGAGAGCCATGTGTCCTAATGATGCTTCTCCAAAGATGAATCCATAAAGGGAGACTCGAATAAGCATCGTGTCCCCACATGTCCTAGGCTTCCAAATGGAGGCAGGGTCAAATGGTCAACAAAGTCAAAAGGTGGATAGGGCGAGCCTCAAAATTGGTTAAGTATAAAAGTGTCAAGGAGAGTGCCAAGTGTCAGCTTGGTGCATTTCCAAGAGTTAGTCCAAAGGCGGAGACCCAAATGAGTGCGAGCTCGCCACATAGCCCAGAGTCCAAAAGGATAAGAGGGGCTGTTGAAAGTCCACAGACCTGCGGAGGCTACCAAGTGTCAACTCGACGCTCCTCCAAAGGCAAATTTTGAATCAGGCTTTCAAGCAAGCGTGAGGCCGCCACATGTCCATATCAAAAAAGGGGCAGAGTCGGTTGAATAGTCAATGCATAGGCCAGGCCGATGGAGGCTACCAAGTGTCTAAATGACACTAATTAAAGTTAAATCCAGAAAAGGGTTTCCAAACAAGCGTGGTGCCACCACGTGTCCTAGGTCAAAGCGGGCCATCGGGGAAAAGTTGGTTTTTGCCCCTTACCCCAAAAGGTGTAAAAGTTACAAAATGGGCCGCAACTCCACCAAAAGGAAAAGTCAACATTTGAGCCCGAGTCAAACCAAAGCGGGAGTCAGAGGAAAAGGTGAAAATTTTCCTTTTGACAAAAAGGCACAAAGAAAAAGTTGAAGCACATCTCCCAGCCAACCAAAGGGTGCCACGTGTCCAAGCGGAGTGGCGAGAGTTTTTGGATTTTTGATTCTTGCGGAAAAAGGGGAAAAGATAAATTTTGAACCCACAAACCCGATTTTGCCCTAATCTGGCTGCCACGTGTCCCATATTAAAGAAGGGGCCCATTTTTCAAACTGGTTTTCCCACTCCTTTGTATGGACCCGATACAAACTTCAAAGGGGCATATCTTTCACTCAGGGCTCGAAATATAGCAAATCTGACACCATTGGAAGTGTCTCAACGTCCTCTACACCATGGAAAGATAAAAATCATTTTTGTAGGCCCTAGTAGGTGAAAAATAGAGAAACGTCTTTGGGCCTTTAATGCAGGATCTTCTTGCCTCAACAACCAGATCAGATTCAATCTAATCTGTCGTTTCCTCCTTCGAGGCACCGAATAAGAAAATGATACAGTCAAGATAGATTTGGGGGCAGATCTTGTGGAAGGCATTGATGGTAGTGGTTGAGCTCGAACTAGTTTTTTTCACTCTTCTCTCTTTCTCCCCTCTGTACTTGAGTCTATAAAAGAAGGGTCGGGGCTTATTGTAAGGTTGTTTGTTTTCCTCTCCGCCTCCCCTCCTTTTCTTCCTTAGGGTCAAAATGGAGTTCGAACCTCCTCCCCGCTCTGTAAATGGCGTTTCTTGCCTCTTGCTCGTAGATGATGTTCTGTGCAAACTTCTGAAGCAATTAAAAACGTGTTTTGTGATGCATTTGTCCATCCTTGCTCATTTTTTGGTTGTTTCTTCTTGCCTCTCTTCATTGCAGGGTATCTGTGCATGTTTTGATGTTCATTTGCAGATCTAGGAGCTATGTTTGCTAGGTTTGAAACATTTTCTGTGTGAATATGATCTTTGGCCTATGATGCAGTTATCCATCCTCTCCATTGCTCACCTCTCGTTTCGCTTTCAATGCATGCGTTTAGATGACCAATGATTCTCCTTCTCTAATGTATCATTGTTTTAGTGTAGGCTCTATTTTTCTCATTTTATTTCTCTCCCTATCTCCTTGGATAGTTAGATTAGATTATATTAGCTTGCCTGCACTAGAATAGCTCGTGGCAGGTAGTTTAGGAAGAGGAACCAACCTTCTCTAGAGAGCTTTCCCATTTGCAAGGTCCCACACCTTGGGGAAAGTTCAATGTTATGTGGATCACACCAAATGACTCTACCCTAGAAAAGCAGACCTGACTACTCATTTGGGGGTGCTATGATTTTGCACTAACATCAAATTCAAATAGTTCCAATTAGTTTTAAGTTCATGTGAATCCAAGGGACATGTTTTCAAGATTGAGATCAGTTTTCTTCAAGGTGTATGATTAACTCCATGCCCAATGGATGCTTCAAGGCTACTGATATTCATCATCTAATAGGAAGACTTCCACTTGGAGGTCACTAAGTTGTTGTCTAAAATTACACCCCATGTAATTTTGAACAACTCGTCAAAAATGGACTTAGACAATTTTTTTCAAGAAATCCGCATAAATTTAAGTTAGTCTCCCATGGAGTGTAGTCATGTAGTGTTCTGTGGGTTCTCCTAACCCACGAAACAAAGGAATGAGAACTCAAGACTTGGCTAGATTTTGGTAGAATTAACGCTTCGTAGAGTTAGTTAGAATTTTGTAACACTAAGCAAATCAATCTTCCGCAAGCACTAATCAATCTCTCGTGGATCAAGGTTGGACAGAGCACTACGGGGTTTTATGTTTGCAAAAATAGTTAGAAATTACACTAAGGACAACATCCAGAGTGAGCAAACAAAGGAAAAGTAGATTCAAATGTAACTAAGTTTGAAACCATGAGACGCTAACTTACTATCCCACGGGTTTCTCAATTGACATATTATGCGGGTTCTCTAAGTCTCATGGAATAAAGGGACATAGTTGCAGTAAAGTTTCATGCAATAGATGAAGAAAATATTTTTGGCATAGAAGGAGAGTTAAAAACTAAAGGAAAAAACCTTCAAGTTCCGCATGATAAAGGAAACTTCGCTCATCACTTAAGAAATATAGGTAGTCACAAAATCCATAAAACATCAAAATTTAGGGAAAGTATGAAAGTTACATCTGTTTCTTGACCAAATAATGAACCACCTCAACAAGTAGAATTAAATGAAGTATGGAACCATTCTATGTAGTTTGATGGCATGTGATTGAATCAAGGTGTTTTGTTGTGGTAGTTGGCTCTTTTCAAATGGTGTACACGCTTGTACTACAAGTCAACACTGCAAAAAATCATGGTGTCCATGCTTTTTTAACAAGATTTCAAAGATTGGTACTCTAGCATGGTGATCTTTCCTTCCCTCTTCTCTTTCTATATCTTCCCCATGATTTCTATAAATGTAATTTTTCATGCACTTTGTAGGGGTTCCTCTCATGTTTCTTTCTTCGCATATTTTCGAGATTTTATTTTAGAACTCAAAATTACATGCTTTTAACCTCGTGACTTGTAATTGTGGATTTTCTTACCTCAAATATGTGTGTAAGCTATCAAGCATCAATTAATGCAAGTGTGGCTTTCTTCTTTCCTTCAAACGTTCTATGTTTGGAGTGAATATCTCTATCCTCTTGCAATTTTTTTGTTTTTTCCAATTGCTCGCATTAGATTTGTGTGCATCTTCATGATTTTCATTCTACAAACTTTTATTTGTGTCACTTAGAACAAGAGAAGCTCCACTTTTCATTTGATGCTATCACCACCCCTTTTAGCTTAGAATTTTCTTTATGTATCTCTTTCTCGTGTCTCTCTCTCCCTAGCTCCTTGGATGTGTTAGTGTAGGTTAGTTGTAGGAATAGTTCTAGCATTAGATTAGCTTATTTTTGCAAATTCTCCTAATAAATAGAATAGAGGAAGTTAACCTTCTCCAGAGGCATGTATCAACCCACAAGTCCCACACTTAGAGACAATCCCATGTTGCCTCAAAATTTTGGATTTCTTATCATTCATAGCATGTTATAATTTTGAGCTCCAACACGTATATCAAGAGTCCGAACTTCTTCCCCATTCTAAAAATTATATCAAAATGGAAATTATATCGAGATGTTTGGCATATCAACCTAACAATATATAGAAATATGCATAATATTAGGGTTATAAGATCTAATCATCCATTTCACAACATACTTGCATTTGAAAAAAACAAAAAGCCAAAAACCACACCATCCCTTCCAATCACATCCCACTTTGCAATCACATTTGGGTCACATCTACGACTTCCCCTACCATCAAACACATTTTCCTCAAACTTCTACATCATTCCCACAGTTCATCCTCCATCAATATTTTTCTCTGTCTCAATTGCAGTGTGACTATACTACAATTTTCCATTTAGATTTTTCCCATACTCATTTGCAGGTGCATCTACCTTATGATTTTTCATTGATTCCATTTTCCCCATTTTGTTGTTGTAGACATTCTATGTGCCATACTAATTCATTGCTAACATATTTGAAATTACAACTATTGTGCAAGTCCTATTGGTATCTAGTTTTTCACTCTATCCTTGGTCTTCCCTTTACAATCTTTGTTCGGTCTAGTTATCCCTAACATAGTCATGAATGAAACTATACCATGATCCTTTGCACCATTTTCTAGCTTTCATTTTCCATCTCTACTCCCATTTTCATTTTCATCCAATCTCCCACCGTACATATCTTGTTGGGCCTATCTTGCACTCTTTAGTCTCTTTCTGCATACGCAACACCCCTTACTCTCTTCATTCCCCTCTACATGTTATCCACCCCTTGAGCTCTTTGGTTCCCCTCTACATGTGCTCCACCTTACACTCTCTATTCCTCCTCTACATGCACTCATCCCCTTGCACTCTCTTGTCCCCCTTCAATGTGTGCTTCACTCTGTGCACTGCACTCTCAAGTACCCTTCGCACACTCTCTAGTGCATCCACCTTCCACTCACATTTTCCCTCATCCCATTGCAATTGTAACCTAATCTTGGCACCATCTCTCGCTCACTTATTTCATATACAACTCATTTTTAAATACCTCATCACTTTCTTTAACTCTCATTGCTTCACCTACCATTCATTACCCACTTTCCACCCATCCTAGGTCACATCCATCACCCCTCTATTAAATTGATCTCCCCTCACATTTGACCTTCCTATCTACCAGCTATGGCTAAACCACCCATGACCTTCACCCCACACCTTCCCAGCCCACACATCCTTTCTTCACTTCCACCCACATCAAATCCTCCCCCTCCTCTCTTCCCCACCCTTACAGTTCTTTACTGTGAGCCATGTACTTTTACCTTTTCCTAACCACCTTTCTATTATCCCCCTTACCTTGAGGTCATGGGAGTTAGTATTTACCTATTCCACACTACCCACTTTTGCACTCACTCACTTTCCCAAACAGTCATGTGTGTAACATGTTCTAACAATCATTCTTTTGACCTTCACCTACATTATTTGGATTTCTTATTTCCTCCTGTGTATCCTCTCATTTGGTCATGTTTGTGACTTCTTATTCATAGAACTCTCCCTGTAGTCATAGTTTTGACTCGTGTAGCTATTCGATCACCCTACCTATAACACATTATTCACCCCCGAACACTCATCTTGCGTCTCCACATTTGTGCCACATCAAGGTCACATATGTGACCCTCTTGATCACACTTGTAACTTGCAAATCATCTACCCACAATTTCAATTTCCAATTAGAGCTTAGACACTCACCTACATCAATCTAGCCATTGGTCTAGTCACTCATGTGACTAGGCCCTTAGTTATTATTTGGTTTACTTCTCTTTATGACTTCATGCTTCTTATCACGCCCTAATCCTTTACCTATTTACCCTTTTATTCCACTCCCCCACTCCATTCTAACCACACTACCATCTTATTCTTTGATCGTGGAAACAATTGGCCATAACCTCTATCTTCTCATTGGTTATTTCCATGACCTCCTTGATGTCAACTACTACACACACATCTATTCATAAAGCATATGCATAAATTCCTTTACATGACTCACTTTGAACTTTGACACTTGCTCAATTCCCACTCATGATTTCATATATAAATTCCATAACTTGACTCCATTACACCTCTAGTTATGAGTCACAAGTGTATTTTTACTAGCCATGTTGGTCATAATTGTGATTGATCCCACCTAACTATCTTACCTCTTACATGATATCTACCCTCCTAGTCATGGGAGTGATTTACTCATCACTCATGCCTTTAATTTATGATTTGATACCCTTATTTGGTCATTGTCACAACCCTTCCACTTATTATTCATCCATATCTTGATCATGTCATACCTTGTTCAACATACAACCCCAATATTGACACCATGCTTTTCTCCCCCAATCTTTACATTGACTGCTATGATTGTGCTCCTTGAGATTAGTCAAATCCATGACCCTTCACCAACTCTTTTCTATTTTGTCCTTTTCCACTATGTTCCTCACCTAGCCCCACCCCAACTCACAATCAAGCTCCTTCCATCCCAACAAAAATCACTCTACCCATTTTCCTCTTTATCCCTAACCACGTCCACACTCACTCCTTGAGAATTTTCTCCTCGCATTTGTTTATCTTGCACTCGTTATACACATTCAACATTCCCTTTACTTAGTTTATTCTTAGTCAAAGACATGACTACATTAATTATGAGTTCCAATCACTTTGATTATTTCCTTATGTGTGTGGAATTCTCTTGTGTCACCTATCACTTCCCATTCTTTACGTTTCCTTAAAATGTGTAGTCATGACTCCTTAATCTCTTTTGATTAATTATAGAAACTCTCATCCCTACCTCACCATTCTCCCCTTCATCCTTCTTCCCCAAAGGTTACTTGCTCATATCAACTCAACCCCACCACATTCACCTGTGTCATGCCTACATATCTAGTTTCTTTGAATCCTTCTTCACACATGTTCTCGCCCAACATGCTCTCTAGTACCCCTCTTCACACATTTGATCCCATGCACTCTCAAATATTCCTCCACATATGCTTCATTTCATACACTCATTGGTCCCCACTACATGTGCTTCATACCGCACGCTCCTTAGAATACCTTGGACACTCTCTAATATGTTCATCCCTTCTTATTATTCATTCCCCGTGACTCCATTCACCCTCATGCTCACTCCTACCCTCGCGTGCTCAAAGAACACCTCATTTCTCACATTTCCAGCTTTGATTCCCAACACTTGCAAGCATGTGCATGTATGTTAACTTACGACACAATTTGTAATGAGTCTCTTCACCCTATGGTGCCACACCACCCATATCCCACACATTACCTACATTCAAAAATTAAGTGGTAAAGTGAACCCCAACATCACTTGTACCTCTTTTCGCTTCATATGTCACCTCATCCAACATGACGACACACTCCTCTTATGCATCGTCCCACTTTCACTCATTATTCAAGCACTCAACTAGTACTTACACCTCCCACAACACAACATTCATTCTTTCACACAACTTACTTATCCATTCCTCTCTTACTTTTCCATCCACATTACACCCAAAATGACATTGGCTAACATTTATATGCTTTCAATCTCATGACAAGTCTATTATCACCTTTATTACATATTGGTGCATGTTTGTTCACCACCTTTCCTTTATGCTTAAGCAATCAAATCTCATTAACCTTTTTTTAAAAAAAAATCCCTCACATCTCCTATCACTTACAAATCCACTCGTTGCATACCTTTGAAGAGGTTATACATACATGGATGAAAACATCAAATATGTCTATATTGGGAATCTTATTGCCTTGCTACATGTTTAAGTTCCTCCCCACCTATTCCACAACCACATTCACATGTTCACAATGTCATCTAGTATGATCCTCATCCCATATTCTCTCCTCTACCTACATATTCACATTTTCCACAACCTATTAAGGCTTATCGCTTTGTCCAACCCACCCAAAATTCACTTCATTGACTAAATCCCTTTCTTTTATTCTACATTTTTTCTTGAAACCAATTTGATACTCTTCCAACCCTGTCACCCCCACCACCGTGTCATGTCTCCCATTATTGGTGTTCCTATCATTGCATTGACATGACCACTTCACCTTATTATGCCCCCAACTTCATAACACAATGCATGATCCTCGACAATAATGACATTATTGTCAATCCTCCATCTCTTTTTGTTCCACCTTATAACACTAATCCACTCACTTCTTGCACTACTACCCCAACTTCTTCTCCATGAATCATTTATCCATTATCCAACTCTTCATCTCTCATTACCCCCAATCATCATTTTCCCCTCTTATATTTTCATCTACATCATCCACCTCATAATCTACATTATCATTCACTCCTATATTGTACTATGTGTCATCATTTTCACATTTTGATGCTCTTTAGAGTCCTCTTCATTCTCATTCCCTCCATCATTATTTCTATCATTTATACCATCTTCCTCTTACTTCACCACTTGCTTTGATTATATACCAACCTCTTTTCATTTCTACATTTCCCACACTCACTTCATGTTACCCGACCTCTTCTATGTTATTCATCATGTCATGCACAAATTTATCTTATCCCACATGTATATTATTACCCTCATTACCACACATTCAACTATACTTCTTGCTACAAGATTCCCCATTACATCGTATACCATCTATTGTTCTCATTCACACTCCTCTTACATTTATTCTCATGCATCTTCCCCACACAAACCCTACACTTTCTCATGTACTTTTACCTCATAATGACTTGTTTGTAATTTCTCGCTTGCCTCCTCTCATCCTCCACATGCCTCCTCTTTCATGCATTCATCTACTTATCACACAAACTCCTCACACACTCACTCCCCTATATATCACATTGGCTTCAGTACATAAATTTGTTCTCCCACCCTCATCTACTCAACATCATCCATAACATGCCACTTCATCTCACTTTGTCTCCTACTAAGGATATGCTCTTGCATCATCATCCACTTGACATTGCTACATATCCATCCCACTTGACATCTATTTTACTTAGTTCATCTTTGCAATTATGTATTCCACTCACTACCTTCATATGGCTTATATTGTGCATTCTTTCATCAATCTTATCTAATTTCATTACATACAATATTATTATTCACCTCATTTTAAATTTTCCTATGCATAATGTCCCTCATTTTCTTGATCCATAATAGAACCGAGGGACTTTTCACTTGCTTTCACTATATCATTCATCCAACTTTGTACATCCCACTCCTCTTTATCCATATTGGATTCAAAATATGTCTTGATTCTTTGCATATTACTCTCTATCATAATTGACAAACCACAAATAAAAATACCCAAAACAAATAAACATCTTTCAAAAATTAAAAAATAAATCCATATAACTTCAAAAATTTGAAATAAATCAACTCCCCGCAGATGGATGTTCTACATCCACTTATTCCCAATTCATTCATATTTCATTCCACTTATTCATTCACTACTACATAATTCACTTATAACTCATTCACATTCTATGTCATGTATTTCAAAGTTTCGATAAACCCTTCATTAGATTATCTCGCACATTTTTTGAGTCAATAATCTCTTTTGCAAATCGTTTAAACTTCATCATTTAAAGCCATAATGAATTTAATAATAATTATCCTCCTAGAGATCCACATATTATCATACACTTAACAACATGTTGTGGAGTTCCTTGACGCCTTATCTATTGATGTTATTCAATGTCATTTCCACTATAACTTCCACTTCATCCATCAAGCCACTTTTGGTTTTAAACCCCTTAGTACATAATAGTTGAATATCTTTTCAAAAAAACTATTACAACATCAAAAACAAAGTAAAAATTATAAAAATGGCAAACAAATCTCTCTAGGGATCTTTAAAGTATCTCTACTAAGGCTATGGACACCTAGCTGGTAGTAGAGTAAATCAAATGTATCTCGTATCCAAGCTATAAATGTCTAACTAGCAAAAGAGCAATGCACAACTTCCAATTTCCTTTCCATTTCACCATCCATCAATAAATTGTTCTAATCAAACCTACACATTGGCTAAAATCTTCACTTAATGTTTTTACAAATATTCACTTCAAGTAGTAATTAATTTTCACGTGCACACACTAAATCTCAATAAGACACATGGCTAGTATGTTACTAGATGATGTTTAGACCCTTTTCAAACTCATGTTTTAGTCCATGTCTTATCTCACACTACATGCAATCTGACTCAACACGGTGATTTAATAAAAATGGAATTATTAAACCCTATTGCGGAGTAACTACTATGAATAATGATGTGTAATTGCTAACATACAAGAAAGACACAAGCAAATAAGTAAGTAAAATATGAAACCGTAAGCAAGAAAGATGGATAAGGAGAGTTAGTTGGTTTATGCACAACCCGAAAGTGATCTATACAGGTAAAGTGTTAAACAAGATGCAAACAACATTGTAATCTAGTTTGTGTAAATTCAAAATCTCACGAATAATGTTGGATAAGGGCACCCACAACACGATAAGGGTGCACTGGGTGCTAATGAGTGGATTTGGGCACTGTGACTATGAAAATATCAGATATGATTTTTAATATGTCACAAAGGTGTCATATTTGTTCCTATTGATCGCTCCGATATTCACACTATGATTATCGAAGGTACTTGTAACTTGTGAAAGATATGTTCACCTGCACAAGCCCACAAACCAATCAAACCTAAAAAGGAAAATATAGAATGGAGATTCAATCTTACCTTGATAGTCACCCAAAGAGTGAACTTACAACCGAGCATTGTACTACATCTCATAATCCATGTAGTTCTTGTGTGTGTGTGTGTAGAAATTTCACCCTATGATGCCCTTGTGCAAGATGCACTAGATAGCAGAGCTAGACTTGTTAAAAGATGTAAATGTGTTGATGGAATAGAATAAACTTCCCATTCATATGTTGTGTATGCAGAGTATGAAATCCCTTTTCCCTTGAATGGATGTTATATGGATGTTTTGGAGTGTTTTAGGCTCCTTTTGATGCAAGATTAGGTGGTAATAGTAATGCTTAGAGCTTGGTCTCTCATTTTGAACACATAACTATGTATTTATATGATTCCACTATTTTAATTTCATAATTAAGAATAAGAAGGCTGGCCCATATGTGAAAAAGATGCCCAAAAGGTAAAAGAGACCCAAAAGGAGCGATTAAGATGAAAAGGGTCAGGGTGCTCAAAGGAGACAGGAGCGCCTGAGCGCTACTATCTTGGTTGGGCACTGGTGTCTGAAGCCATGAAAGATAAATAAGTAAATTCCCAACTGGGTTGTAGAGGTATGTGTAAGACCAAAGAGAAATCAAGAGACAAATAAAAGAAGTCAAATATAGTTTTCAACCACTAGTTTTCTTACTTAGGAATCATGTAAATGCTAGTGTGCTTTTAAGACCTAGAAATGTACCCAAGTGCGTTATTTTATGTCTACATTTGCTCCCCACTTTATGTTGTTGAGAGAATACTCAATAACATAAAATGGATAGAAGATGCATATCTTATGATCCTGTAGAGTGTGTGGCAAATAGCGTGTTGAGAGGGCAAGTGAAGTGTAGAGTGCTTATAAAATGATGTGTGGAAACTAGAAAAGAAAACGTGACCCTAGGGGTGAAGTGTACATGTAAATATGTGCTGCTAGAACCTGTGTTGGATGAAGTAAGCTACTCCTTGTTGCATATTAAGGATGGACCTGCAAAAGAAGAGAAAAAAAGTAGTCAAAGTCGTGTATATGAAAAATTTGTGTAAAGTATGCATAAGTATGTAAAAGTGTATAAAAAGGAAAGTGTGCACCTGATATGTAAGAGTGTAAAGGATAGAAAGATGTCCTGGAAATGTTGCAAAGAGATTTTTTTGGGTGATATCATGCCAAGAGTGAGTTTTTGGCGAACTCACACCAAGAATGAGTTTTTGGGTGATATCACGCTAAGTCCAAGTTTTTGGGTGATCTCACGCCAATGAGCAAGTGTTGGGGAGAGAGGTATAGTGTTACTCTCCTTCCATGACTGTCCCAATAAGCGTTAGTTAAACATTACATCCTTGATTTTTTCATTTTATCCCTAATTAGTTTTTATCAGCAATCGATTGTAGGAGATATAATGTATTCTATGACCAAGGTCGATGTCTTTAATCGTAGAATTTCTCTAAAGACTTTGTAGATTGTGTTGATATGATAAAATGACTATATGTACCCTCGGGAAATTAGTTCCCAGGGAGGACACAAGCCCCAAGCACTACTATATAATTTTGGGTGTTGGTTTCGTGTTGTGTTAAGGACCCAAGTCAAATTTTGGGTCATTATATGACCGTATTTTTGTTCTATTTCTATAATGTGTAGATCTGTGATGTAGCTTTAAGATGTTGTAGGGGTGATTTTTTCACCCAATGTATGCCCCCTTTTTTTGGGGTGCATGTGAAAAATTTAGGATCATGTGGTCCAAAGGAGAGGACATGAAACTAGTTGAAATGGATACATGTAGGGGTACGGGAGGTGTATGGTAGAAATCAAGGCAAATCCAATCAAAGTGGCTAGTAACATGTATTATTAAAAAAATAGCAAACATGCAATAGAAGACAATGTAACAAACAAGTGTGCAAACAAAGTGGACCGTGAAAAGTGGGTTTCAAACATGGGACATCGCTCACAATGTCACAAGACAATCTGGGCCAAAGCGGCCAAAAGCATATAATGAGCATATAAGAAATAGGGCATATCCTACATACAATGGTAGAAAAGATCAAACAAAATGTGTCAAATAACCATGGTGGCATATAGTCTTACAAAATAAATTCTATACATGAAGCACCCGTTAGCATGTTAGAAAGATAAAAATTATGTCAAAGCATGTATGTATCAATGGAAAGTAATGTGCTAGAAAGTAGTAGTAAATGATGAAATATTAACACATGTAATGTGTGAGAGTAATAAAAGGTAGATGCCCCAGGGGAGCCTCGGTGGGACCAAATGGTACATTCCCAAGCATCATTACAACGTGTAAAACCCTGAGAAATATGCATTCACCTCAAAAGACCAAGTGAACAAACATGTATATAGAGAGAGATGATGGCATATTAAGAATCCATATAAGATGGAAAACAAAGTGTAACATGTAAATAGAATAAGCTAACAAGAGTAAATGCAACCAAGATATGCAAATGATGTGTATAGGGGTGATGGTGTGGTATGCGAAATGCAAAGATGATATGAGCAACATGCCCCCAACAAATGTGTATGAGATGAGGTTCATGTACGTATTCTGAAATCAGTAGGGTACTTGCGCACCACCAAACGATGTTACACATACCCCAATGATGATATGGGTCTCCTTACAAGGTGTTCAGAATCCAAAAAGGCTCACCAAGTATACGTTTGTATCCCGCATGCTCGCTCGCCTCCGTATGCTTTGTTTTGCCCTTTGCCCCTATTTTCTTGCATCTTAGGCTTCATGGCAAAACCCGCCCTTCCCATGGCGCACACCCTCTACGCATTTTCCAGATTCTTCCGACGATCGCATCAAATGTAAATCTTCAATTTTACACACTTTCTTCAACCACTTTGGCTTGCATTAATGT
This sequence comes from Taxus wallichiana var. yunnanensis, assembly GCA_018340775.1. Taxonomy (NCBI): domain Eukaryota; kingdom Viridiplantae; phylum Streptophyta; class Pinopsida; order Cupressales; family Taxaceae; genus Taxus; species Taxus wallichiana. The sequence continues at coordinate 798,551,851 of CM031240.1, read as the reverse complement.
TTTTGGTTCCCTGTAATAGTGTTTTTCCTTTGTTTATAGTAAAAGAGTTCAAATGGGAGTTACCCTTTGGGTAAATGCATTGGTTATAAATATCCAACTTGTTTTCAAACAAATGGCCCTCATCTTCTCAATTCTCTTATTCAGGTCTCGAATTTCTTGCTTAGAATTCTCTGCTAGCTTCATGTTTTGCATCGCTATTAGTTTTCCTTTGTTGTTTAGAAGTCACTCAATCTTCTTATTTCAGGTTGTTCCATTACTTGCTCCATACAATCATTTTAGCATAGAATAGCTTCATTTCCATATTAGAATCCATTAAAGTTATAGGTTTTGTTTTGTCACAAGGATAGATTCTAAAACTCTCGGTACACTTCTATTGTATTCTCACAATAAATCCTCGCTAGGAATTGCATAGTCAAGCTCTCTGCTTCACTTGCGTTATCCCTCTCCTATTTGCATTGTATTCGGTCTATATCCAAAGCCGCCATTGTTCGAATACGATCTTCTCGCTGATACTATCATATACACACTTTTCTCGGATTCACGAAGGAATGAGGAGATCACATTGAGGGATGAAGTCACACACAACTGGATTTTACCACTGCTTCAAACGCCAGTTTTGAGCTATCAAAGTTCTAGTTACAACGTATCAAATAGAGTAGTGAATTATTTTATTTCAGCCAAAATTTCACTCTCGATATCACCAGTGGGAAGTTGTGGGGATTGATAGTTTCGAGAAACTTGTGATTCATTCCTCACTTCTAAGATAGGATTGAGATTCTTTCAAATTAAAATAATTAGTTGCTTAGATACTTAGAATAAAATCACAACTACACGGCAAATAGCCACACCAAAGCTACTTTGTTTGTTTTAAATCCCGTTACTAGATTAGTTGTTCCATTTTCTAAATATACTAGAGTAGCTTTGCTCTCTAATTTCGTTAAAATACGTCTTTGAAAATACAAAAATAGAAGAATGCTTGCATAGTGTAAATACTTCTTTCGTAATCAGTTTGTTAATTTTAGTTAAAAGTTGAATCATTTTGTATGAAAATCACATGACCTAGAGAGCCTAGAGAATATATATTTGAACCAATAGTGCCTCAACCAAATCTACCCACAACATTAGCCGATATAGATCAGGACCTTAGGATACAGGTCTTTCGAGCAACATCAAACCTACAAGCAATTAGTGAACAATTGAGAGGTTTAAATATCAAAGACGACAAAGCTTACACATTTTGGTCAAACCATCCTAACTATAGAATGCCTTGATAAAATATCTCGAATGATCACATAAGGATTCGAAGAGAGCAAACATTCGGTTGCGATCCTTTAGTTCCATAACTTGACGCAGGAGACCTCCTCGTTGACATAGATACTAGCTTATGCATTCAAGTTGCCAGAACACCTGTAAGGTATCCCGAGAAAATCATACAACTTCTAGTTTTGAACATAGAGGCTGAGAAGGCATACGATTATCTTGGATAGTCGAGAGAAGGGATCGGTTCTTCACATGACCATAACAAGTCCACAACAACCAAAAACTCATGGTGGTGATCCCCAAGTCCCAAAACCCAACGGGCCTTCAAATCAATTAAGTATTGACATCGGCTTTAACACCGGTATTTAGATCCTCACCACTACCGCCAGATATTATAATATAGTTCTTCATTTTAAACATAGAAGCCAATCAATCTAATATTTTCTAGGCTAGACCAAAAAACCACCCATAGTTCACTACAAATCCACTAAACCACCTATCACCATTTTCATGACCTTGTCTGGATATATATACAAAGCTCCCACAGGTCACTTCCCACGTATCCAACAACCAAGAAACATGATATCGGCAGAGCTTGACATTGATTAGAGCCTCCAAACAGCCACATTATATCTAAACGAACCATTACACCAATTCAGGTTAGGAGGGCCTTCTTTGCCTTAGATTCGTAGATTCCATTATTGCGTGTTAAGGATATAAGATTACCCGATTAGCTTGTCTATATCCATTCATATTCAACATTCACCGGTTGTCTCGACATGACCTCGGGACGTCAAGTACGAGGAAATGGTACTTATAGATTCCCATGCTCGCATGTCACTTTTCCATCGTATAGTTCATTTATAAAAACCCTCAACAATTAAGAATGAACCACGAATAAGAGTGCATCATCGGGAAATGAGTTTAGTGTGTGATAGTGGATGCTAGAAATATATATCATGAAGCACGAGTGTGAAGTGTGAATGATGTCGGATCATGTCGATTTAGACCCTTAAAGCAATCAAGTATGAACTATGGAACTACAAAGAGTCATAGGGTAATGAGTATGTTAGTGCATAATATCGTTTGAGATGCATCACATTAAGTGGGTTCTTAAGTGGCTTACTAAGGAGAGTGGTAAGATGATAAATACCACCCCAAGTTTTTCAAAAGTGATGACATAGGGACCGAGCCAATTAGGTTTGAATTTCCCTTTTAGATGAGCCTCGGTTGTTGTGTTCTTTTGATTCTCTTTTAATACAAGATCACCAATATTGAATTTGAGTGGGCTGATTTTGCTATTATAATCTTGTTCAAGGAACATTTGACATAATAAAAATGGAATTATTAAACCCTATTGCAAAGTAACTACTGTAAATAATGATGTACAATTGCTAACATACAATAAAGAAACAAGCAAATAAGCAAGTAAAATATGAAACCCTAAGTAAGAAAGATGGATAAGGAGAGTTAGTTGGTTTATGTGCAATATGGAAGTGATATGTATAGGGTAAAGTGCTAAACAAGATGCAAACAACGTTGTAATTGATCTCTATAAATTCATAAGCTCACAAATAATGTTGGGCGAGGGCGCCCAATGACAGATAAGGGCGCCTGGAAATGATGAGTGATTCTTGCACTGTGGATGTGTAAAAGCTTGGATATGATTTTTGATATGTCACAAAGGTGTTGTAGTTGTTCCTATTGATCACCTTATATTTTCATTATGATTGTTGAAGGTACCTGTAACTTGTAAAAGAGAAGTTCACCTACACAAGCCCATAAACCACATCAAACCTAAAAAGGAAAATGCATAATGGGGAGTCACATTGACCCCGATAACTATACGAAGAGTGAACTTAGGACCGATTTGTTGTACTACATCTCAAACTTCATGTAGTTCTTGTGTGTGTGTGTGTGTGTGTGTCTCTGTGGTGTGTAGAAATTGTGACCTATAATGCCCTTGTGCAAGATGCACTAGATAGCAGGCTAAACTTGCTAAAAGATGCAAATGTGTGGATGGAATAGAATAAACTTCCCCTTCCTATGTTGTGTATGCATAGTATGCAGTCCCTTGTCCCTTGAATGGATGTTAGATGGATGCTTTGGAGTGTTTTAGGTGCCTTTTGAATGCAAGCTTAGGTGGTAATAGTAATGCTTAGAGCTTGGTCTCTCATTTTGAACACATAACTATGTATTTATAGAATTCCCTTGTTTGAATTTTGTAATTGACAACTAGAAGGCCAACCCATAAGTGAAAAAGATTCCCAAAAGATAAAAGAGACCTAAAAGAAACAATTAAGATAAGAAATGGTTAGGGATGCTCGGAGGGGACATCAACACCTAGGAATTATTGTCTTGGTTGAGCGTTGGTTTCTGAAGCCATGAAAGATAAATAAGTAAAGTCCTGACTGGGTTGTAGGGTGTGTAAGACCAAAGATAAAGAAAGAGACATATTAGAGGCCAAATATAGTTGTCAACCACTAGTTTTCTTTCTTATGAATCATGTGAATGTTAATATACTCTTAGGACCTAGAAATGTACCCAAGTGCATGATTTTGTGTCTACACATGGTCCTCACTAACAATATTTATTCAATCCATGTCTCCTCCACCATTAATTTACATTTTTTCATTACATACATGTCACTTGCACACGTGCATTCCATTTCACCTAGACTAAACATCCATAGGCACTTGATGCCTCTTACACAATTTTTCATAACCACTAATTCTCATCTACACTAGCTTGTAACCATATTTACTCATCAATATTGGGTTCGGATAACTCTCACACACTCTAACACACATCCATCACTTATCACGTTTTAACTTGCACATGGCTAGGTGACATTTCCCTCACTTCAATAATCTTTCATTTACCAAGGTCATCTTCTATCATTTATCATCTCCACTTTTCTTCATGTGCTATGTTGGGGCATCTTGTTCCTAAAAACTATCACTTGAGGGGGATATTACACCAAACCCCTCTCATCAATCTTATGAAACTAAATCATCATCTATTTCAACCAAAAAATAGTCTCTACTTTGTGAAATCAACATATATGTCCCTTTAATGACTCTAGATAAAGTGACCCATCAATCACATTTCCAAGTTCTTGTTTATCCAATCATTTATCTAAGCATGTGTGTGTGACAACCATTGTCATATGGTTTGATGAAACCCATCTTGTCTTCGCTTTTTGTAGTGCATCCTACCTTCTACAACAAATAACCCGTAATGGGGAAAATATAGACATAAGAAAATATACCTTGTGCATAAGTGATTAACTAAAATGTGAATATTTTTATGTTAATCTAATAACTACAACAATGAATGAGAGCTAAACTAAATAAGGAAATTGACCCAAGAAACCAAGTAAATAAAAATGTGAAACCCTAATTAACAAGTAGGGTTAGAAAGGGATTAGATGATTCGATGAACTTGTTGTATTGTGTCAAAGAGATGGTTGGAGAAACTAGAGGAGGAAATGACTATGCCAAGGTCCAAAAAGTGTAGATATGAGAAATCTAGGTGGAATGGGGTGCTTGTGAGAGGATCAGGGCACCTGTGGTCACCCTCGCTCCCGAGTTCTAGGCTCCCTATGTTGGATATTCACCTATGTTCTCTCTTTATCACACCAACTTCAATGAACTACGTCGATATCGCTTGAATGCCCATAATAAGGAATCACCTTCAAAACCTCAAGATGAGCATCAAATCCCTAAAAAAGAAAGATGCATATGAAGGGGTTGGATTGTCCTCATCAGCCACCATGGTGGAATTGCTAACTGAGTGTTGCACTACATCTCAGACCCGATGCAGTTTTGTGTGTGTGTGATCATGCCCTAGGTGCTCTTGTGTCAGTCGCACTTTGTGAAAGTAGCGAGTAATAATTGTGTAGAAAATGTAATAAAATGGTGGATGGAATAGAATAAAATTTCCTCTTATGATGTGTGATGCAGATGAACTAGCCTTGTCCCTTGTGATGGAGCTAGATGGATGCAAATGATCTCTAGATGGATGCAACCTTAGATGATGATAGTAATGCCTAGTTCTTGGTCCCTCATTATGGTCTAATAACTTTGTATTTATATGGTTCTCTTGTTATAATTTCATAACTAACCCCGAAGAGGATGAATACCAAAAAGATAGAATGTTCATGATAGGAATTATAAGAGCATTACATAGAAAATCAGACAAAGAATTTAGCACACAAATAATATATTTCTTCGTTGATATTGAATATCACATGTTACAAATATATAGGAGATAATCAATCCTATAAATAAGGTGTTGGTTGTTAAAAATCCTCAACCAACCTAAAACTATATTCCCATAATATATATTGTTATAACAATATATATACGTTTTAACCACTTACTTACATATAAACAATAACCATAATAATTACAAATGTAATTATCATGTGCAACACTATAGAATTCATAACATTCCCCCCCTTAGTGCAAACATGGGGAAAACATCTATTTTGCATTGCACCTAATTTCATGATGGTGTGATTTTCCATTAGTTTATCACAAACCAAGACAAAGATGGTTTTCTATCGGATAACCAGAAGCCAAGAGTTGTGTGATTTTCTATTGGATTATCACAAACCAAGACAAAGATATGGTTTTCTATCGGTTGACTAAAAACCGAGACAAAAGAGGTTTTCAAATGGTTTACCCTAAACCATATCATGATGTGCAATACAACTTTAGCTATCATCATGTCTTCACCTTTGGGAAATTACATTGGAATCCATACATATAAAACAACTCAAACTGAAACATTGTGTCATTTCCCCCCCACAATGTGAAGTTTGATAACACATTATTCTAAAAAATCAAAACTCACCACACTAAAAGAAAACACATTCACACACACACACATGTCACCGAATCCATATTCGCGGCCTTATTGGTGGTGACTGATGAGAGGACGTTGTATGTCCTCCATCCTCCATGTATTGTCTAGCTTCTAGTTATCGCTACTTAGTTAATAGATATGGCTTTGAGGCTCATGTACATGCCTTTTACAAGTCGAACGTCGGGTTCCACCGAAAATGCATTCGTAAGGCATTTTTTTAAATAATAATTTTTGACTCTTTTGACATTATTGTAATACAAAACGATGATAAATTCTTACAAAAGTAATTAAAGATTACTTTTGAACAAACAATGACTCAATATATATTGACTTTAAAAATAATAATGGATGACTAACGACTTTATAACAAGAAGTAGAGAAATATAACTCATAACCAACTCATTACCAAAAACATGGACACGTAGTTGAACTTCAATTGTTGGTTGTCAATGCATGCCCGATCATTTCTCACGAAGGAAGCTCCAATGCTCACAAAATCTACTCAGAAGTATAAGTGCGTGGAGATTGCAGCAAAAGGCGAGTTCTCCATCTCTTTGGCATGCAAGTGGAGATTTACAACTTTAATTCTTGATGTGCTTTTAATACATATCTAACTAATCTAAATATTGATACAAACGCTACAAATTCTGATGAACATGATTAGATTATCTTGGTGCAGAGATTATATGAGCGTTATATGAAAGTGTATGTCTTTGTCTAGCACAATGGATGAAATGATTACGAAGCCACTACTATGTTTGATTATACACTACATCTAGATATTTTCCCTCTCTTCTATTATTGTAAAGGCACCAGGTAAGCCTCTATTTTATTTATCTATTCACCAATGACCATGAACTCGGGCTTTCATGCATATTCCTAAACACATGTAAATATATCAAAACTCGATACATGCAAGAGAGGATAGGAATATGATGGTGCAGTCGTGGGATGATGGGATTTGATTATTCTAACATAACTAGTGTCGCATTTATCTATACTCCTATTAGATATGCCTCAACGGAAGATACTACGGGCCCAGAAATAGATAGATAACAAAAAACATGAAGAAAGCAATGCACATGCCAGATCCAAACCGTATATTGAAAAGATCTCGTATGGCTGATTGAATATCATATGGATGATAGAGAAAACTTCAACGTATATGGGCCATAGATATTTCTAGAGTGCAGATCTCCAATGTCAATTCTTTGCAAAGCGAAAGCATAACAACGTTACCGAATTCGATGCATTTTGACGAAAGAATATAATAGTAGTTCACAAGAAACTCAAACTTTTTCTAACTTTCTCCAACAAGAGCATACAGATAGACACTCATGGTTGGATCCTTGTGAACAATCTAATATTCCATTATGAGAAAAATTGAACCTTCCTGCTCTAATACCAATGATAGGAATTATAAGATTATTACACAGAAAATCAAACAAAGAACTTAGCACACGAATAATATATTTCTTCTCTATTACTTCGTTGATATTGAATATCACAGGTTACAAATATAGGAGATAATCAATCATATAAATAAGGTGTTGGTTGTTCAACAACCTCAACCAACCTACAACAATATTCTCGTAATATATATTGTTCTATCAATATATATGTGATTTAACCAATTTCTTACATATTAACAATAACCATAATAATTACAAATGTAATTATCATGTGGAGCACTATAGAATTCCAAATAGTTCAAATGGCTAGAAAGTGCCCAAAAAGTGGCGAGAAAGTGTAAAAAGGATCAGGGTGCCCCGATTGGGAACATGGCGCATGTGGGTGCACGAGTGCGCTCGAGCATCCTGCACAAGGCTAAAATGACGCAAAATGACAAAAACATACTAGGCATGTATATGTGGGAGGTCAAAAATGATGATGGAAAGAAAAGTAAAATGGCCAAAAGATGGGGGTTAATTAGTAATTTCTTCACTCAAAACCATATGAATAGTAGTATGAAACCGGACTAAATAATACCCAAAGTGCGTGATTTTGTATCTACAATAAGGTCTCCTAAGCTAAAAATACAAAACAATATAAAATGCAAGAGTCACTAAAAATCAAATAAATCCCACAAAACACCTAAAAATAATAAATAAGTAAGTTTGATTTATGACATGTCACCCACTTACTCATCCTAATCCACTTGCATTCAATGTTGTCACATCCCTCTATACATTGAACCTAACCATTTGCTTATCATCTCAACTATCTATACACATTGCACCCATATCTATCCCAATATTCTATGCTTCTAAAACTATAAAATAATACTCCCTCCCTCCCTTCATCCCCCTTGATCACTTAGTATTTGAGAAGTTTTACTATTTCACACACATGTTTTATTTGCAGTTTCACCAAAGGAGAAAGAAGACCACTTGGACACCACAAATCTCACTACACAATCATATTTCATATTCTAAACATTGTTGTTAGTCATGCATGTAACTCACTTGTGATTTCTCCAAAATTACAACGAGTTGTAATTCTAGCGATAACATTTAATCACCAACACATCATCAAAAATAAAAAATATACCACCAATAAACCCAAAACCATGACTTCGTCCTCTTGCCCCCGAATAGGTATATAATTTAATTTCATTTTGTTTATCGTTGTGTGTCTTACATGTTCCTTTTACCAACCTTGAAAATGTTAGGAATCTGATTTAGGCATGTCCCTATAGACACAAAATCATGTACTTGGGTACATTTCTAGGTCCTAAAATCATACTAGCATTTACATTATTCCTAAGCAAGAAAACTAATGGTTGACAACTATCTTTGGCCTCTTTTCTCTATTTCTTACTTTCTCTTTGGTCCTACACACCCTACAATGCAGTCATATCTTTACTTGTTAATCTTTCATGGCTTTAGAAACTAGTGCCCAGGCACTCCTATCCCCTGACCCTTTCTTACCTTACTCGCTCCTTTTGGGTCTCTTTTATCTTTTGGGAATATTTTTCACTTATGGGTCGGCCTTCTAGTTGTTAATTACAAAATTCAAACAAGGGAATCATATAAATACATAGTTATGCTTTCAAAATGAAGGACCAAATACTAAGCATTATTATCATCACCTAAGCTTGCATTCAAAAGGCACCTAAAGCACTCCAAGGCATCCATCTAGCATCCATTCAAGGGACAAGGGACTACATACTCTGCATACACAACATAAGAAGGGGAAGTTCATTTTATTCCATCCACACATTTTATTACATTGCTACATTCTAGCTACAACATGTTATCAAGTGCAACTTGCACAAGGGCATCATAGGGCACAATTCTACACACACACAAAAGAACTACATGGAGTCTAAGATGTAGTGCAGTGCTCGGTTGTAAGTTCACTCTTGGGGTGATCATCGGGGTCAGCGACTCCCCATTCTAAATTTTCCTTTTTAGGTTTGATGTGGTTTGTGGGCTTGTGCAGGTGAACTTCTATTTTACAGTTATAAGTATCATCGAAAATCATACATGTGCAAACATCAGGCGATCAACAAAGAATAATTTTGACACCCTTGCAACACAATAGAAACCAGATTCAGAGGTTTTGTGTAGTCACTGGTGCCCAGATCTAGTCATTAGTGCCCATGCACCCTTGTCCTGCTGCAGACGCCCTTATGTCTGGCCTTATTCATGATTTGTATAATTTACAGAGATTAATAATGGCATTACTTACATCATGTTCATTACTTCTCCCTTCTCAAATTAGTTCCAGATTGCACGCATATCAACTAAGTCCTTTTATCTCGTCTTATTACATTGGGTATCATTTTTTAAATCTCATTTTGCTTGTGTCATTTCTGTATTTTATCATTTATAAATTAGTTACTCTGCAATACTTATATTTAATTAATTCAAATTAAATTAAATCATTTGGTGAACCCGCACCCTCATTCAAACACTCTTGGATCTTTCCTTCTTAGCTTCAATACCCTAGGATTCTCCCACCATGAGTGTCTCCATCTCGGCCTTCTTGCAGGCTAATCTTGATTGTGAGAATAAAATCAGATCTTTTTTGGCTAATACTTACATTCATCCTCATACTTCTCCTGAATATGTATATCATAAGTTTACTATTGCTTTATCTTTCAATGAAGAACATATTACTTTTACATTTGTTGAACTTCCTTCTCAAACTATTTTAGATAATGATCCCCCCTTTATATTTATGTTTGTATCAATAATGTTGGGGTTAAACATGTTTTAGTTGATAATGGATCTAGGATTAATATCTACAATCTATCATTCCTTCACCAAATCGACCTCTCTCGAAGACTCCTTAGTTCCTTCATCTATTTCTATTCATGGCTTTGATAACATTCCTAAATGTGTCTTGGGTACTATTACACTTCCCATCACTGTTGGGCCATGTACTTTGCCTATCCCATGCCATGTGATGCCCAATAATCTTAATTATAACATTCTTCTTGGGTGGCCTTGGATCCATGCCATGCATGTGGTTCCTTCTACTCTTCACGCATGACTTAAATTTCTCTATCAAGGTGTTGTCTATGAGGCCCTGACAGATCCCTCTATGTTTTCCTTTTGTAATACTATTGAGCATTCACCAAACACTCCTATTTCCTCCACATCTAATCCTCATTTCTCTAAATATGGTCTTGGCTACCAATATTTGCTTCGTTATGGATTTTCTGGTACTAGTTTAGGCCAACATGGTCAAGGAGTCATAGAACCATTGTCTATTCCCACTCAATCTACCAAAATTGGCCTTGGTTATCATCTTCCATCCACATCCTCTCCTAAGGTTTATGTTATTTCACATACTTCTACACTTCCTCTCTTATACCTAGAACTCATTAGTGATCCTACTTCCACTGATTGGCTTGATTTGGACACTTTTACTACTGATGATTCTCTATTAGAATACATGGGGACCTACGATCATCTCCCTCTTTTCATAAAAAAATGATTCCCATATGTTCTTACTCTACCGCCTACTTTGGTGAATTTGACCCGCCTAATATAAATGTCGATAATTTTGATACCATCCCTATCGATCCGTACATAGAAGATCGGTCCACTCTTTTAAATGAAGAAACTATTCAATACAATCTCATAACCTTTGACAACCCTTGAATGGTTTTATTGTTTGTTCTTACACCTATCAAAAAGATGATATTAAACAGGTCCTTCATGAATTATCTGACATATTTTCATGGGA